>JAHTLZ010000023.1:929519-943336 GCA_023846285.1 Phrynocephalus versicolor | reverse complement strand
CACACACACACACACACACACACACACACACACACACACACACACACGCACGCACACACACACGCACACACACACCACACTCCGCCAGGCTGAGCGCCCCAGCGAATGCGCCCACCCGCCGCCGCCGCCACAACAACAACTCCGCTCGCGCCTCCCCAGACACACAAACACACCGCGCCAATGCCGAGCTGCTTCCTGCTGGCAAGGCACGTGTGCGCCCGACTCTCTCTCTCTCTCTCTCTCTCTCTCTCTCACACACACACACACACACACACACACACACACACACACACACCATGCCTGGGGAGGGGGGAGGGGAGGGGGAGGGAGAACACGGGCTGCCCCTTCCCCCACCACACACACGCCCACTCAGCCCCGTTGGGAGCGGAGGAAGAGGCAGAGAAATCAGGGAAGGGGGAAGGAGGGGGGGCCAAAAAAAATTTACGTTGTACGGATTTTTCGTTGTACAAGCGTTACGTTGTACGAGGTATGACTGTAAAATTAAAATTAAAAAAACCTCACCAACCCAGTCCAGGAGCTGCAAGGTCGGTGTGGTAAAATTAGGAAAAATAAATAAATAAAAGCACTGACCTCCCCCCCCCCCAGGTCTGTGTGGATGGCCCTGTAAAATTAAAAAATTAAATTAAAAATTAAAAATGGTGCCGGCCCCGACCGGGAGTTTAAGAAATAAAATAAAATAAATAAATAAACGTTGGTCTGGCCTGCGAGCCATCCAGTCCAGGCAAGGAGTAAAAAAAATAAAATAGAATAGAATTTAAAAAAAACAGGCGGTGGGGAAGCCAGCGCTTCTCAGCTGTTTTAAAAAAATAAAGCCCCGGCATTGGGAACTTTAAAAAATAATAATAAATCAAATCAAATCAAAATTAAAAAGTGCTGGCCAACCATGCTAAAAATAAAAGTAAAAAAAGAAAGAAACAAAACAAACGAAATACAAAACAAATTTTAAAAAAAACAATTGTTTCATATTAAACAAAATGAAAGGGGACCGGAGTAACGAATAACGAAATGTAATGCCATTTTGGAGTCTCATGCCCATCTCTACTAAAAACCCTTCCACAAAGGCTTGAGCTATCTCACCATCTGAACTAAAGCAAATGCATTTGATTGAAAAAAAGTAGAAGCTCCTGAAATGCAAAGAAAAAAAGCAGGAATAAGAGGGTAGAAACTCTGGCATGATTCACAGTGACTTTTATGTCATGTGTTCAAGATGAAATAATATGAACCAGACTGTCCGAATCCTGAATCATTTCTTGAATTATTTCTCAATATACAGTAGTCACATCCTTACATGAAGTTCCTAGAGTGAAGGCATTGCCCTTGTTTCTCCTTAACTGATTGGTGCAGCTTAATCATACATCTCATAGCCTTGATTAAGGTGAGGTGTTATCAAAACTTTGAGCATTTGTAGCATATGATAATTAGACATGGGCACGACTTGGCGAAATTCTTGTTTCCGTTTCCATTCCTCGTTTTCGTTACACAACGGAACGAAGAACGACAATTACTCCGCCAGAACTTGAACTCGAACCGATAAAAGAAAAATTGGGTCTGATTTGTCATTGTCGTTCATGGCATCGCAGCGATCGCGCGATGCCAAGCGGCAGAGAAAATTTTTTTTTTTTAAAAAAAACCCGATTCCCGGCCAAAAAAGCAGGCAAAAATATGCCTGCCTGAGTGAGGGCACCTACCAGAGGGGTGGTTTCAGGAGGGGGGTCCCCGGCCTCCCCCCCTCTCCTCTCCTGGGCTGCTCTGGTGGGGGGCATCCTCGTCGTCTCCAACTCACCAAGCGGCGGCACAGAAAAAAAGTTTTAAAAATAAAAAAACCCCCGATTCCCGGCCAAAAAAGCAGGCGAAAATATGCCTGCCTGAGTGAGGGCACCTACCAGAGGGGTGGTTTCGGGGGGTCCACGGCCTCCCCCCCTCTCCTGTCCTGGGCTGCTCTGGTGGGGGGCATCCTCGTCGTCTCGCCAACTCGCCATGCCATGCGGTGCGGGCGGGGGATCCAAAATGGGGTGACCGCAATATTTATTTTGAAATCGTGGTCCAAAAACACACCAAAGCACCACAGAAGCATGTGAAAATAGCTATTTTAAAACTGCCTGAATTTTTACAGTAGCAGCAGTGGGTTTTTCTTGCAACAAAACGTCTCCATTGATTTTATTTTATTTTTATTTTTATTTTTATTTTTTTACACCTGCACAATGATGGGCTGGCCATGGGAGTGGACCATGCAAATTTCTGGAGCCATTCCACCAATTGCATGGCCACTTGGCCAGGTTTTGACCGAGACTTCTGGGATGTGCCAGTCGGGCATAAAAAGCCCACTAACCCTAGCCCGAACCTGAACCCTAACCCTAAGCCTAACCCATATGCCAGTACACTGTCCTCCTTAGTGGGTCAGAGAGGCACCCAGAGGTGCACCCCACTAACTCACCCTAACCTTACCCGTAACCCTAAGCCCAGCCCTTGTGCTAACCCTAACCCTAAGCCAGATCTCTGTACTCGCATTGCACTACATGCAAGTACACTTCCCTTCTTAGTGAGCCGTAGGGCGCCCATAGGGGTCCTCTCTCACTTCGCTGCCCAGTACAACAAGTGCACAGTATGCCAGTATGCTGTCCTTCTTAGTGAGTCAGAGTAGAGGCACCTTAAAGAGGTGCCTCTGCCTGCCACTGCAACTTGGTATGCATATCCAATTGGATATGCGTAGCCTTTTGTAGCGGGCCAGAGGAGGCACCCACCCCAGAGAGGTGCATCCAGGAGCCCGCTACCCCCCAAGCCAGTACTAACGACAGACGAAAAAACGACAAACGAAACGACAAATTTTTGAGAAATTTCACGAAGAACGGAAACGAGCCGAAACGGGCTGGCTCCGACACACGACAACTCAAAATGTCATTTTTCCTGGTCGTGCCCATCTCTAATGATAATCATATGGTATTAATTTTAGTGATGATGATTAAGAGGCACACTACTAGGGCAGGGCTGTTCAACTTTGAACAAGCCAAGGTCTACTTTTTCTGACCCAAAGTGCCTGAGGGCTACTACACTAAAACCTCTACTTACGCATTTTATCCATTCCGAGCACATGCTCATAAGTAAAAACTTTTGTAAGTAGAAGAGTGGTTTCCCATAGGAATGCATTGAGAAACAATTAATCTGTTCTGGAGGGAACAGATTTCAATGTGTCATGGCCCTTGAACTGCCATGTTCAGCTGAGACAGTGGGCTCGCAGACCCAGAACTTTGCTAGGGAAGTGGTGATCCTTGGGATTCGAGAGGGAGGCGTGGAGAACTTATCCCCTCCCTTTTTTAATTGATGGCCGGTGGACTACTTTTGAACCCTTCGTGGGCTACCAGTAGCCTGCGGTCTACCTGTTGGGCAGGCCTGTACTAGGGCATTTAGCCTGCTGTTTGATCCTCTGCAGGGATGGTCTGGTTGCTCCTAAAGACTGTGATCAGATAACATTTTTGCTGAAGAAACAAGCCTGCTTCCCGAATGGGCCCACTTGCCTTCCGCAGCCTTTCTGCTTTCTTTCTTTTTTTTTTAGTTCAGACAAGGAGCACTCTGTTTTGGCCCATTTCCAATGCCCATCATGGCCACTGGAAACAGACCACAAGTGAAGCTTCCCTTAATTTGCCCATATTGTAAAGAGTCACTGGACTGGGCGAAGCGGTTCACTAGTAAGTCCTTTGATACAGTCCTTCTATCCACAGGGCACACAGCCTTCAAGTGACCCTCTTTGGTCTGCAGCATTTGCCGGTATTGCTAAGGACTCCACTGAGGTGCAAAGGAAGTGAAAAAAAGTCTATATGGGTAGTGAATATTCACTGCAGCCAAATCAGCCAGGCCTATAAAGAAAAGCAAATAAAAGGATCCAGGAGGAAATTTTCCATTTTTCCTTAAAAGAACAGGAAGTGGTGCAGTGAATTTTTTTTACATTTACTCAATCCCCCCACAGACCCAAGAAAGTGATTTATTTGCCAATATCCTGGAATGCCTCTCTTATTAAGCTACATCACAAAATTGACAAATTTGAGGAAGGATGCATTTTGGTCCATTTCCACTGTCCACATGCACTGGAAATGAATCAAACAAAGTGATCCTTCCTATACCTCCAAAATAGAACAGGTCTCAGAAATGTGCAGGTAGGACTATTCTGGGGGGCAAGGTGATTCCCTCCAGCAAAAACATTGTCTGGTTGCCATCTTTGGAAGTGAGCCAGTCTCTCCGTACAGCAGATCAACAGAGGGTTAAACACCCATGTAGTCAGCCTCTCAAGATATCCTCTTGCTTTGGGTAGCTCACAGTGGTTGAGTCTGCTAGTTTTTATCTCATTATTTTAACTCCCTAAAAAAAAATCATCCATGTTCTTAATACTGATCTTCTGTGGCTATGACAAAGAGGACAAAAATTAACCCTTAACCACATTAACCCTCCATATAGCTGGCTTTGACATTTGAGGATATTATATTTTGTGATAGCATGCTCCCATTACCTTACTGCTTGCTTGAACAGATGCCTGAGATAATATGCAAAGATTTAAGAGAGGTGATTAAGCAGGAGGAAAACTGTTTAGAAAAAGCAAAGAAATTGAGAAAATTAACCTTTTGACTGTTCCTCATTACCAAGCAAAGTTGCTATTTTTCTTTCTGGCATGGTTCAGATCCTCTTTCCTCATGTTTTCCATCCAATTTCAAGGAAAATAATTTTTTAAATTACTTAAATATAGATACAGTTAAAATAATTTTAATAATAATTTATTTATTGTCATTGTGTGTATATACACAATATACACATACAACGAAATTCAGACACCCAGAGACCAGATTCAACACACACACACACACACACACACACACAAATCTCCAAACACTCTCACACACATTAAAAAAAAAACCTTCAGCACACACTCCCCCCCACCCCCCCCAAAAAAATCACAAGTATCTACACAACAGGCTAGGTAAATCCTGTACAAGTGCTCACTGCTGGTGGTCCTTGAGTTCATTATTAAGTGCAATTATAGCTCTGGGATAAAAACTGTTTAGAAGAGGTGTGGTCCGAGTTTTAATTGTTCTGTATCTTCTGCCAGAAGGTAACAGTTCGAAGAAATTGTGAGCAGGATGAGTAGAGTCCCTCAGAATGCTGTGTGACTTCCTCAAACAGTGAGATGTGAAGATGTCATCCAGGGTTGGTAGCTGGAGCCCGGTAACATTCTGGGCAATTTTAATTATTCTCTGTAGAGCTTTTTTGTCCGCTACAGAGCTGCTCCCATACCATGATAGCATGCCATAAGTTAGGACACTCTCAATGGTGCTGTGATAGTAAGACAGAAGTAGATGCTGAGATAAGTTCATCTTCCTGAGCATTCTCAGGAAATACAGCCTCTTCTGTGCCTTCTTCACAACCATATTGGTGTTTACAGTCCATGAGAGGTCCTCTGAGATGTAAGTGCCCAGATATTTAAAGCTACCAACCCTCTCCACCTCCTCACCATTTATGTACAATGGTAAATGTACATCTTTCTTCCTCCTAAAATCAATTATAAGTTCTTTAGGTTTTTTGGTGTTAAGTATAAGATTATTTTCTTTACACCACTGAGTCAACCCTTGTACTTCTTTCCTATAAGCAGACTCATCGTTCTTACTAATGAGCCCCACCACTGTTGTATCATCTGCAAATTTGATGATTGTGTTGGAGTTATACAGTGGGGTGCAATCATGTGTGTACAAGGAGTAGAGGAAGGGGCTTAGCACACCACCCTGAGGAGCTCCTGTACTTAATACAAGAGTAGAAGAATGGTGGGATCCCATCCTTACTTACTGTGGCCTATCAGTCAGAAAATTCCTTACCCACAAACAAATCTTCTGATGTATACCCAAATTGGCCATTTTGAAAAACAACCTATTAGGTAGAATTGTATTAAAAGCAGAACTATAATCCACAAATAACAGCCTTGCATATGTTCCCTGTTGTTCTAAATGGCTCAGTACAGTATGGACAACAATGGATATAGCATCATCAGTGGATCTGTTACTCCTGTATGCAAACTGAAATGGGTCCAGAGTAGATGGAAGTCTAGCCTTAATATAATCTAGCACAAATCTCTCAAAACATTTCATAATAACAGATGTTAAAGCTATTGGTCTATAGTCAAAATAATTTTTAATTACTCAAATATAGATACAGTTAAACATAATAGCAGAAATCAACTTCTCCACATACTAAATTTAAATTAATCTTAGTTCTTGATTATTTTCTTAAAAACACATATTACATTATTTGTATCTTTTAATATTTTGTGTTTTAATATTTGCTTATATGCACTTATATAACATATAAATACTGTTTCTAAAATTAGTTTAATCTATGCTCTTGCATACAGCCTGGCTGGCTACAAAGTACTAAAATATTTATATAATTAATTTAGTCTGTAAACAAGGAACAACATGATTAATTAAGTGCTGTTGCCAAAGACATGAATCCTACCCCTTTGTGCATTTTCCTTCATCATAATCTCTAGGATGGATAACTGCTTGTGCATTTTCCCATCCCTGTTATCAGCACTTGCTGGCACTTGGATGAAATGGAGAAATGAACAATGTCATGACACTGAAACTTTTGTAAGCTAAAGGAGAGGGGACTTGAGAGGCCATTTAAGGGCTATCCTATGTCATTTATAACTTATTCTACTCTAATAAATCAAATCATGTCATGACTGGGCATTCGTCTATAAGATACATCACTGTAGGGTGGACATAGTGGGTCAAACTTAATTGGCAGTTCCAGTTACAACAAACCTATTGATTCAGTTGCTGAATTGGTGAGCCAAGACTTAGGTAAACCCCACTGACCCTATGGGTCTAATTTTCTTAGAATTTCCAACTGGATACGAACTAATATCTACAAAGCAACTTAAATATATAATTCCTTTAAGTTAGGAATAACTTTCCTCTGGGAGGAAACAGAGGATCCTGATCTGGAAATGGCCAGGTGTCTGATCCCATGTGTCAGCTCTTGGGTTGCCATGCCCTGATTCATCCGAAGACCTTCTCCAGCCACATTCAGAGCAGTAGCTAACCACTGTCACTGAAATATATTGAAAGATGCAGGAAAGAATCCCTGACTTACAGAAACAAACATTTAGCATGATGATACGCAGATTTATAAATCTAATTCAGGTGAAGTTTTTGAAGCCTTTACTAAACAGGGAAAATGCAGTTCAGCATATTTTATCAGCAGTGATATAGCTGGAGTAGGATCCCTAACCCTATGTGCTCTGCTACTAACCTTCAAGTGATCCTTTCCATACAAACAAAATCTATTTTCTTTTGAGGCTATCCTACTTCAAATGGGACTGGCACTGAGTGGCAGTTCCCTCAAAACCTTTGATTTGCCTCCCTGACTTGTTTATCCTGGATCAGGGAGCAGATGCAAATCTCACAGTGCAGACTAACATTTGATGCATGGCTGTGGTGGGGAAGGGCCCTGGGCACTGCAATTAAAGGACACCAAATTGTCTACTGCCCCCATCCTGCCCCCATCCCCTTGCCCACCATCTCCGAGTCTGGCTGCTGCCTCCAACCACATCCTGTTGTCACACACACACACACACACACACTTTCTCCAGGTGTGGTTTTTATTGGTTCTTTTGCTTTCCTGCACTTTGTGATCACTCTCCCCTCTCCTCCCTCCCACCCGCCTCCCCGGATGAGCATCTGATGACAGCTGAACACTGGGGCGGGGGCACTGCCAAGCTGCTGTGTCACCACTTGGCCGTGCACAGTGGTCTCCAACCCGCCCGGTTCGGCTCTGCACATGCTCGAGCTGCCAGGGAGAGGCTGCTGCTTGCCGCCCAGGAGGGAAATGGCAGGACTGCCCCAGCAAGCCGCCAGGCCCTGAAGGGGGCACCAGCCTGGGGGTAGGGCAGGCACCTGCCTATCTTGAGCCATCGGGGTGCTGGCGCAGGTGCACGATATAGTGCGAGCACGACCCGTTCCGTAGCAGCAGATCACTCTGCATCTGCCCTTGCCATCCCTAGCCCTGAACCAGGAGCCCCAGGTGTGGATGGGGGGGGCAGAAAAAGGAGAGCGCCGGCAAGCAAAGAAGGGAGGAGCTGCCAAAGAAGTGGAGGAACTCGGTGAGGGCCAGGATCAGGGCCGGGATCAGGCCAAGGAGAAGGTGCACTCCAGCTCCAGGATGCTCATCTTCCTCCCGCTCTGGTTGCTCTGGTTGCTCTGCCCCTACCACCCACTCTTCCTTTCCAATGGGAAAAAACCAGTCTTGTATGGGAGAAGAAACATCATTTCCTTCTGGAGATCAAGGATCCTGGCCAGATATAGGAAAGAAGTGACCGCCCTCCCTGATTCTGAGTGTTGCAGCTGAAGGAAAGAAATCTTTCCTAGCTTCGATCTTGACTTCATTTCCAGCAGCAAGTGATGCATCCAATGTATCATTCTGGATTGAGCTCCATTTCATGTTGAATCCAATTCAGTGCAGACTCATTGAGTAGGGGAGACTTGTCCCATAACCAGATTTGAGACCCTGACTTTAGCCATTCTGGTACATATACATATTTGAATAAGACATAATGTCTATAAAGATTAAGTCAAAGAGACTCACAGACAAGTTATTATCCCCATAGCAGTGGTGACAGGTTTTTTCACCAACTTTCCTACCCATACATAATTAATCCCTTGTGGTTGACCAAAGAAATTTAGTAGAACTTTTTCAGTCACAAGATGGTTTTAGTCTAAGGCTGCATGCAGTGCTCTCATGCAGCATTTCCTGATGGACTTTATGAGCCTCTGAGTAAAACTTATCTAAGGTTGCTGCTTTACCCATCTTGTACATCACAGACTGACCCATTTGAATGTAAGGACATAAGAAGAGGTGTGCTGGATCAGGCCAAAGGCCCATCTAGTCCAGCTTCCTATATCTTCCTATATATTTTCCTCAAGGAATCTGTCCAATCCCCTTTTGAAGGCATCCAGGCCAGATGCCATCACCACACCCTATGGCAGGGAGTTGAACAGATTAACAACACACTGGGTAAAGAAGTATTTTCTTTCATCTGTTCTTAATCTCCCAACCCTCAATCTGAGGGGATGTCCCCTAGTTCTGGTATTTTGTGAGAGGGAGAAGAGCATCCCTCTATCCACTTTACTCATGCCCTGCATTATTTTTTACATCTCAACCATATCCCCCCCCCTCCTCAGACACCTTTTTTCAAGACTAAAGAGCCCCGAATGCTGTAGCCTTCCCTCATAAAGGCTTTCTCTTGATGTAAAGGCTTTCTCTTTCCTCATTTGCTTTTTCTTGATGTAAAATATTGTGGGCTTTTGCAGGGACACACACACACAGAGATACAAAATGATCTGCTCCATCTCATTCACTTCAATATGCATTCTTCTTTCTTGATTCATTTCTTCTCTTATTCAATAATATCCTCTAAGTACCATTATTGCCTTAATGATTTTACCTCATACCCTAAAAATATGCCACAAAATACAGGTTTTCATGTTATAAAACTCATACATTTCCTTTTTTTTATTATTATTTAAAAAACATATACAAATTACATAAAAAAGACAAACACCAACAACAGTGCACCCCTTCACCAACAGGATCACTCTTCATATTTACATTCGTCATCCTCCCCTCCAGAACAAAATTGATTGTTGCGCGGAAACCTTACCCTCATCCTGTACAAGCACATATTCAATAAATCTACCCCATATATCATAGAAAATATCTCTTTTTAACTCTCCTTTTTTAACCTTGAGAGAACAAGTCAATTCATCATTTAAAGCAATATTCCATACTTCATTATACCATTCTTCTAAACATAGTTCATATTTAGATTTCCAATTTCTAGCAATTAATATCTAGCTGCTGTCAACAAATTTGTAATCAACTCTTTAGTTTTAACATCATAATTTTTATCCACAAATATTGATAACAAAGCAATATCAGATTTGGGCTCTATAGTCATTTCTAGTATGTCACTTAGTTCTTTAAAAATACTTTTCCAAAATTTCTGTATCTTTTTACATTCCCACCACAAATGATAAAAGGTACCAATGTCATTATCACATTTCCAACAAAGCTTAGAAAAATTTGCATTCATTTTATTCAATTTCACTGGCGTCAAATACCATCTTAAACTTATTTTAAAGAAATTTTCCTTTATTCTAACAGACATAGATCTAAGTATTCTCATTCTCCATATTTTAGCCCAGTCTTCTTCTCTTATTTCTTTTTTAAAATCTTGTTCCCACAATAATTTCACTCCAGATCCTCCCCTATTTTCATCTAAATCCGAAATAATTTTATATAGTTTGCTAACAATACCTTTTACTACTATTTCTGAATATCCTCATACAGCAATAAGAGTTGTTCATATTTTGTGTACTCTCTGCATTTATTATTTTTCTTTATCCAAGTATCAGTCCATTTCTTTAATCGTATAAAATTAAACCAAGATATATCCCTACCTTGGAGAATTTCCTTCATTTGTACTTTCCCTCTCATCTTGCCTATCCAGTCTTTCAATCTAATCACTTGTTTATCCCTAAATACTTTTTTGAAAACTTTCAAATTTGTAGGGGAATTCTCCATTTCAGTTACAGATCTCAATGGTGAGTCTGAGGGACATAATTTTTCTTATGTAGATACCATGCATTTAAAATAGATCTAAGAAAGGGGTTATTAATCTCATTTAACTTTGTTTTCTTAATAGTGCCGAATAAGTATTTTTCAATATCCTCCTTTATTTCTGATGATTCCATTTTCCACCATATTAATCTTTCTGGACTAAACACAATATCCCCAATAAACCTTATTTGATTTGCTAAATAATAATTTTTAACATTCGGTAAACCTATACCACCTTTATTTTGGGCCATATACCAATATTTTTTGTTTATTCTAGCTTTTTTACCAGTTACAATAGTTATTAATTAAATCTTGCCAAAATTTAAAGTCATCCTTACTTAACTGTATTGGAAGCATCATAAAGAAAAAAATTAACTTTGGTAAAATTTTCATTTTCATCAATGCAATCTTCCCAAACCAAGAAAGTTTTAGACTTGAATATTCTAACATTTTATTCTTAATTTCTTTCTTCAGTTTACTATAGTTAAATTCCTTTACTTTCCGTGTGTCCAATACTTAATTGAGTTACTTATCTTACATCCGTAATTATGGGTAAAAACTTCTTGTTCTTCCTTGCTATGATTAAACAGCATCACCTGAGATTTCTGCCAGTTAACCCTCAATCCAGATATTGACGCAAATTTCTCCAAATGATATTTAACTCTATCCATACTCTCTAGTGGATTTTTAATTGTCAATAAGGAATCAATTGTAAATAAATTAATCTTTACTTTATTATCAGTACCTAATCCGCTAATTAACTCATCATTCCTTATTTTATCCGCAAACATTTCAATCATTAAACAAAATAGAACTGGGGAGAGAGAGCAACCTTGTCTAGTACCTCAGCCTAGGGATATCCGATCTGAAATCCCATCATTAATTATTATCTCAGATGTATTTTCAGAATATAATTGATCTATCACCCCTCTAAATTTCATTCCAAACCCCCAGTTTTCAATCACTATTTTTAGTGTTGGCCATTCCACACAATCAAAAGCCTTAAATATATCCAATGATAGAATACCAGCCTTCTCTTTATTAGTTTCTGTATCATATATAATATTCAGCACTCTTCCAGTTAAATTAGGCATTTGTCTTCCCTTTAGAAACCCATTTTGATCTTCCTTAATATATTTTGTAATAAACCAGAAATTTCCTGGAAAGGATAATGGACCCCCTTATTATTCACACTTGGCGTCTGTGTGCAAAAACCAAGCTCTGGAATCCCCAGCTACACCTCTGCAGGCATGAACCTGCTTGCAACGTATCCTGTTATAATGCAGCTCATTGCATTAAAGTAGGTTGTGTCATTGCCAGCCAGCCAGCACTTGGGAGGTTTCCTGGGTAGTGACAGTACTGGAGTCAGGGAAGCAACTGAAAGTCCTCACTTGCTCAACCCTTGGTGAAAATGGAACTGCTGGGGTTGCTTTTCAACCTGAGCAAGAACAATGTTGCCAGCTGGCCAGTGCTGAGATAGCCAGGAATGATGCCAGAACTGGCCAGGTAACAATGCTGCTCTTGCCAAAGGAGCAGCTTCAGTGGCTTGATTTCTGCTGCATGTTGAACAATGCTGTCTCAGTACTGGCCAGTTGGAACGGAAGCTCCAGTACTGCATTGGGACAAAATGTACATTGGCTCAATTTTCAAGGTACAGTAGGACCGCCATATCCACAGGGGATTGATTGCAGGAGCCCCGCAGATAGTGAAATCAGTGGATAAGAGCAAACACTCTTATCCAAGGAAAATGGTGGTGACAGGGGTGGTGGGGTGCTGAGGTGAAAGTGCTGGGTAGTGCGGCGGCAGCACTGGCAAGTTTTTTTTCTATTCACTGCTCCTGCCACCAGCAAACCACCCTCTTTGCTGCTGGGCTTGGAGGGGGAAAAATCACCGGTGCTGTCAGCAGCTGGCCTGTGTGGGTGGCAGAGGCAAAGACGGGAAAGAAATTTTTTTACTGGTGCTGCTGCTGCTGCCAGCCATCCTCCTTTCTGCCAGGCTCGGCAACTAGCCTGCGGTGGCAGTGGCACTTGCGGCACCAAAGAGGAGGGGAAAAAAAACTGGTGCTGCTTCAGCTAGGATCCCTCCAGGGGGGTGGGGTGGGGACTTTAAGGGCCCACCTGGCCAATCGGCCTTTGAACTTCCCACTCGGGTCCCGGGTAGAGGACTAGAAGTTTGACCTCCAGCGGGAAGTTCAAAAGTTCTGGTCCTCTGCCCGGGACCCAAGCAGGAAGTTCAAAGTCTATTTGGCCAGTTGGTCCTCTTCAGTGGGAGGGCAGCTGGCATGCAGCGGCAGTGGTGAGGAGGGAAAAGGAAAAGGGAAAGGAAATTTACCATGTCAGCCACCCTCCAGAGGGGTGGGGTGGGGACTTTAAAGACCCGCCTGGTCAAGTGGCCTTTGAACTTCCCGCTCAGGTCCCAGGCGGTGGACCAGAAGTTTAAGTGGGAAGTTCAAAATTTTTGGTCACCGCCTGGGACCCGAGCAGGAAGTTAAAAGGCCAGTTGGCCAGGTGGGTCCTTAAATTCCCCACCCCTGCCCTCTAGAGGGTGCCTGGCCAGCAGCAATGGTGGCAGCAATGGCCTTGCCACCAGGCTTGGGCCTCCCCTGCCCCCGCTGATCACCAACCATGGATAACTGAATCTACGTTGGTGAATCAGCAGATGAAGGAGTCTTACTGTATATGTGGGTGTGCACTACCTGCTGCGACAGTAGTCACTGAGAACCCCACATCAGTTATCTCCAATAGCTAGTTGTGGCCAAAGTTCAAAATCCAATCTTAATTTCATTCATTTAAAATTGTAAAAACTAGAAAGCATGTTGATAAAACTTTAATGTGGTTACTTTCAATATTTTACAACTGTAATAATGCTGTCAACAGAATTCAGTATTGCATATGAGTACACATGGAATATTCAACATTGTACAGCCATATTCGCCCATTCTGTAGATCAGTGGTCCCCAACCCCCGGTCCGCGGACCGGTGCCGGTCCGTGGACCGGTCGGCACCGGGCCACCTGGGGAGGCCGGGGAGGCTCCTCCCCTTTTCCTCCGCCGCCCTCCTCCTCCTCCTCTTCTCTCCCGCGGGCGGCCGCTGGAGGAGCGCGGCTGGAGGAGCGCAGGAGGAGCCGCCGCCGCCGCCTTT
>JAHTLZ010000023.1:905494-919043 GCA_023846285.1 Phrynocephalus versicolor | reverse complement strand
TTCTTTCTTTCTTTCTTTCTTTCTTTCTTTCTTTCTTTCTTTCTTTCCTTTCATCAAAACATGCACTCAACATGTCTGCAGAGCTTTTGGTTGAATAGAGGTTTACTTCCCCAATTTGCCTAATTCCAATGAAGGGATATAAAATTGGAACATACTGTAGCTTTTAAGTCTGCATTTGGCAAAACAAGCATGGAAACATTACTTTAAACAAGGGGTTAAAGGGTGTGTATTATAGATGGGCATGAATCTCAATTCAGAGGTTCATCTCACGTCATCGATGTGGCACCACAGGTGCCATACCTTCCCCACCCACCAGCCAACACATGCTGCTTTTCTTTTGCTCTTCATAGAATCATAGAATCATAGAATCTTAGAGTTGGAAGAGACCTCAAGAGCCATCCAGTCCAACCCCCTGATCTTCACGTGATCATCCTGTCTCAACAGGATCATGGACTTCCCTTCTCTTTCTCTAGCAGCCATCTACCTGTGGGTGCTTGAGGGGGCATTTTATAAGCTTTCAAATACAGAATGAATTAAACTGATAGAATCATAGAATCATAGAGTTGGAAGAGACCTCATGGGCCATCTAGTCCAACCCCCTGCCATGCAGGAACCCCTTCACAATATTTCCGACAGATGGCTATCCAGCCTCTGCTTAAAAACCACCAAAGAAGGAGACTCCACCACCCTCAGTGGCAGCCGATTCCACTGCCGAACAGCTCTAACTGTCATGAAGTTCTTCCTAATGTTCAAATGGAATCTCTTTTCCTGTAGTTTGAAACCATTGCCATGAGTCCTGGTCTCTGAAGCCATGGAAAACAAACCTGTTCCCTCTTCAATATGACATCCTTTCAAATATTTAAATATAGCTATCATATCCCCTCTCAGTCTCCTTTTTGAAAGGCTAAACATTCCCAGTTCCCTAAGCCGTTCCTCATAAAACATTTCCTCCAGATCCTCAACCATCCTGGTCGCCCTCCTCTGCACCCGCTCGAGGTTGTCAACATCCTTTTTAAACTGAGGCGCACAGAACTGGACACAGGACTCAAGGTGGGGTCTGACCAGAGCAGAACAGAGTGGCACTATCACTTCCCTTGATCTAGACACTATGGTTCTGTTGATGCAACCAAGAATCACATTGGGTTTCCTGGTCGCCACGTCACACTGCTGACTCATGTTCAATTTGTGGTCCTGTGAAGACACTGTGAAAAACGAAAATTTTAAAACTTTTGGACCAGTTCCGAAAGTCAACAATATGGCCCAATTGATCTCCATACTGAGAAAAGCAAGCTGCTTTTTACCCCGTTTAAAAATACCAAGCCGTTCCCGAGTTATCGGGCGAAAAGCGGGCTGCCCCTTGCGCGGCAAGAAAAGACTCGGGAAGCCTGTAAGCCAGCAAAGGCTTCAAATTTACACCCTCTTCAGACAGCCGCCTCTCCACTCATTTCCCCCTCCCTTCCCGAACTCAATATACTTCAAAGGGGAACCGGCTCACTCCTCAACCTCTCCCTCCTCCCATCCAGCCCCAATACATTCCAATGGGAATTTCTTGCCCATGCTTTCCTATGGAAGCTAGGCGATATTGGCGGGGGGGGGGGTTTCGAACCTTCCCCTCCAGAATCCCTTAACCCTTTCCTGTCCTCCACCATAAGCCTGTCTTCATCTCTCCATTAACCTGTTCCTGTCCATCTATCTCCCTTAGACTTTCCATAATGCATTAACCCTTTCCTTCCTTTCTTTCCCCTTGTCCTGTCCATTTTCTCCTGAACTCCCCGTGATATATCAATTCGCTCCTCTCCGCCAGACCACTCTTGAGCTTCTCATAATATATTAACCCCTTCCTGCCCCTTTGCTCTCTGCTTTCTTGCTTCCAAACCCTGAGCCTCTCCCCCTGCTCTTGTCGCTTTCCCTTTACCCAAGAAACCTTGCCCCCCCCCCGTGTTAACCTTTTTTTCTCTCTCTCTTCCCCCTCTCTCGCTCACCAAGCAGAACCCCAAAGGACCACAGCCAGGGCCTCAGCCTAGAAAAATAAGTCTTAGACTACTTTCCACATTCTTTACCCAGACTAAAGGAAGGAGAGGCTACCAATCACACTGGTCGCCTTGCCTTAAAAACATTGGTCTCCTTGCCTACCCCTGGCACCAACCAAAAATACAACAAGCTCTCTCTTCTTCCCATCCTTCTATTCTCCTTTTCTGTCTAACCTCCCCTTATTCCACTGTCCTAAGATACCCTCTCCCTTGACCCCCACATCTCATCAACTGGGGCTATGGAAAAGCAAGGAATGGAGAAGAAAATGGCCACTTCGCAGCCTGGCAGAACTGATTGGAAACTTCCATCTTCATCAAGGACTCCCGGCACATATTCCCAACAATTGTTTTCCAATGGACCTACATTCCTGCCTGCATACCCAGGATGTCATCGAGGCCTGAGGACATTTACCACAGCTCCCCCCCCCCCACACACACACACCTGGGAAGGATTTGCATTCCTGTATTCTTTCGCATCCCTGGCGTTCCTGTATTGTAACTTGCATTCTTGTATTGTAACTTGCATTCCTGTATTGTATTTCTTCCGCATTCCTGTATTCCGGTTTTGCAACCACCAGACACCCAATGTGTAATCTCATAAGAGTCTACATCCTTGTGCCTTTACACCCTTGTATCTCTTCCCAGACACCTGAATGTGACCTTAAAATGGACTATATCTCCGTGCACCCAAATTCATTGTGTTTCCTCCGATGCTTATCTGTAGTCCCAACAACCCTTCCTGCCCCCCACTGGTTCTGATAATTGTCTCCTCTCCCCTGTTATTGACTTATTGATCTCCCTCAGATTACCTGTATCCAAAGGACAATGCCTTGCTCCCCTGCCCTATTGTGTGACCTTACCCGAACTCATTAGCAATTGCATGAGCCTTGGCCCTGCTGCCAGGGACCACCCAGGACTGCCCCTTACCCATTCTGATTGGGCCATTTGAACTTTCCTTGACCAATCCCGAGTTCTGGCGCCACTTGGGAAAGGCGGGGAGAGTCAGTCAATAAAAGTTGGAACTCTTTGTGTGTTCTGGGTCGACATCTTAGCCCGTGTGGAAGGCAGATGTCCACCTGCTGCTTTTATTGGTACCAAATAAAATCAGTATTCCTCGGATTTCTCGCGTTCGATCTTTATTGGCTTCTTAAGGGATTCAGCGAGCCTCAGAGGGACTAGCCCATCTGAAAATAATTTTTAAAACCCTATTTTGGGACATAACAGTCCACCAAGACTCCCAGATCCCTTTCACAGGTACTATGGTCCAGCCAAGTATCCCCCATCCTATATCTCTGTAATTCATTCTTTTTACCGAGATGTAGCACCCTACATTTCCCTCTGTTGAAATCCATTCCATTAGCTTTGGCCCAGCATTCTAATCTGTCAAGGTCCTTTTGGATTTTCATCCGATCGTCTAGGGAATTAGCAACCCCTCCCAATTTGGAATCATCTGCAAATTTAATTAGCATACTCTCTATTCCTTCCTCCAAGTCATTAATAAAGATATTGAACAGCATTGGACCCAGAACAGAACCCTGGGGCACTCCACTGGTCACATCTCTCCAAGCTGATGAGAGGCCATTTATGATCACCCTTTGGGTGCGATCAGTCAACCAATTACAAATCCACCTAACAGTAGCACTATCTATCCCACTTCCTACTAACTTCTCAGCAAGAATACCATGGGGAATCTTATCGAAGGCCTTACTAAAGTCCAGATAAGCAATATCCACAGCATTCCCCTCATCCACCAGGCTTGTAATTCTATCAAAGAAAGAGATCAAATTAGTCTGGCATGACTTGTTTTTAAGAAACCCGTGTTGACTTCCTTGTAATGACAGCATTGTTTGTTAGATAATTGCAGACTGACTGCTTAATAATTTGCTCTAGGATCTTTCCGGGAATTGAAGTCAAGCTGACTGGGCGGTAATTATTTGGGTCCTCTTTTTTCCCCTTTTTGAAGATGGGGACAACATTAGCCCTCCTCCAATTGATGGGGACTTCTCCTGTCTTCCAGGACTTCTCAAAGATGATTGCCAATGGTTCTGAAATTACTTCTGCCAGTTCTTTTAATATCCTTGGATGTAATTCATCTGGCCCAGGAGACTTAAATTCATTTAATGTTTCCAGGTGTTCCTGTACCAGCTCTCTACCTATTCTATGTTGCAATTCCCATCCTACCTCATCTACTCTTTGTCCCAGCGGATCTCTTTCTTCCTTTTTGGAGAAAACAGAGGCAAAAAAGGTGT
This sequence comes from Phrynocephalus versicolor, assembly GCA_023846285.1. NCBI lineage: Eukaryota > Metazoa > Chordata > Lepidosauria > Squamata > Agamidae > Phrynocephalus > Phrynocephalus versicolor. The sequence goes on along the minus strand of JAHTLZ010000023.1, from coordinate 914,764 downwards.
TGAGTAGTTCTGCCTTTTCCTTGTCTCCTGTTAGTAACTGGTTATCATTGCCACGCAGAGAGCCTATCATTTCCTTATTTTTCCTTTTGCTGCGGACATAACTAAAGAAACCCTATTTACTATCTATAATCTTCCTGGCAAGTTTAAGTTCGTTTTGCGCTTTAGCTTTTTTTACCATTCCCCTGCATATATTAGCTGTTTGTTTATATTCCTCTTTGGTGCATTTCCCATTTTTCCATTCCTTGTACTTGTTTTTCTTTATAGTTAGCTGAGTTGAAAGTTCTTTAGTAAACCACTGTGGTTTCTTTAGACCTCTCCCATTTTTTCTTCTTGTTGGAACAGTTTTAAATTGTGCCTTTAATATCTCACTTTTCAGGAACTCCCATCCATCTTGGACTCCCTTCTCTTTCAGTGTTTCAGTCCATGGAATCACAGCCAATAATTCCCTAAGTTTACAAAAATTGGCTTTCTTAAAGTCCAGGATTCTTGTCTGACTATGCTTAGCTTCACCTTCCAACTGTATAACAAAGTCCAAGAGGGCATGGTCACTTTTACCTAATGATCCCACCACTTCGATCCCATTTACAAGGTCCTCCTTATTGGTTAAGACCAGATCTAAAATGGTTTTGCCTCTGGTTGCCTCCTCTACCTTCTGGACCATGAAATTGTCTGCAAGGGCAGTAAGGAATTTGTTAGACCTTGCATTCCTAGCTGAGTAGGACTGACAGTATATATCAGGATAGTTAAAATCCCCCATTACTACTACATCTCTCCCTTTTGACTGTGTGGCCATCTGCTCCCAGAAGGCATCATCCCACTCCTCTGGCTGGCTTGGGTGTCTATAATATACTCCCACAGTGACATCCATCCTAGTTTTTTCACCCCCGATTTTAACCCAAACACTCTCAACATGCTTCCCCTGCTGTTTATCTTGTATTACTTCAGCAGTGTAAATGTCCTTAATATATAAAGCTACACCTCCTCCTTTCTTACTCGGCCTGTTCCTTTGAAACAAGTTATACCCACCAATGACTACATTCCAATCATACGTCTCATCCCACCATGTTTCAGTGATGGCAATTATGTCATATTTATTTTGGTGTATTAGGAGTTCCAGCTCTTCTTGTTTGTTCCCCATGCTCTGTGCATTGGTGTAGAGACATTTTAGGCTGCGTGCACTTCTTACATGTCCTTTGCTTAACCTGTTTTTCCTTTCACTGATGGTCTGCACTACTTTTTGTCCTGCTCCTATTTCAACATTTGGGCTAGTCTCCACAACCCCTTCTGGATCTCTACCGTTAAGAGAATTTTCTCCCTCCCCCTGCAAACTCAGTTTAAAGCTCTCATTAAATCTGCATTAAATTCATAAGAAAATAATATTAAATTTATAATTTTTGATTTGTTAACGATGAATCAAAACAAATAATATTTTTTCTGATTTGTACACAATACTCCAGGTGCAGCCTTACTATCGTTTTGTACAATGGCATTATAATGTTGGCTGTTTTCTTTTTTTATAATCCCTAGCGTGGAATTGGCCTTCTTCACCATGGCCACACATTGGGTAGACATCTTCATGGAGCTGTCCACCAGCACAGCAAGATCTCTTTCCTGATCCATCACAGATAGCTCAGAAACCATGAGTTGATAGATAAAGTTTTGATTTTTTTCTCCCAATATCCATTACTTTACATTTTCCTAGAGTGGAATATAGAAAAATGTAACGTAATTCCATTTTGCAGCCCATTTTCCCAGTTTGGAGAGATCCTTCTGGAGCTCTTCACAATCTTCCCTGGTTTTTACCACCCGGAAAAGTTTTGTGTCTTCTGCAAACTTGGCCACCTCATTGCTTATCCCTGTCTCCAGGTCATTTATGAACAGATTGAAAAGCTCTGGTCCCAGGACAGATCCCTGGGGCACACCGCTTTTCACTTCTCTCCATTGTGAAAATTGCCAGTTGACACCTACTCTTTGGTTTCTGGATCTCAACCAATTCTCAATCCATAAGAGAACCTGCCCTCTTATTGCCTGTTCAGTTTTCTCAGCAGCCTTTGGTGAGGGGCTGTGTCAAAAGCATTCTGAAATTCAAGATACACAGTGTTAACTGGTTCACCTAAATCCACATACCTGTTGACCATTTCAAAGAATTTTAAAAGGTTTGTGAGGCTAGACTTATACTTAAAGAAGCCATGCTGATTTTCTCTCAGCAATGGAAAATGCGTTTTAAGATTTTCTCTTGGATAAGGCTCTCCGCCACATTCCCTGGGACAGAAGTAAGGCTAACTAGCCTGTAGTTTCCTGGGTCCCTCTTCCTTCCGTTTTTAAGAAATTGGTGTGACAACCACTATCCTCCAGTCCTCTGGCACTGTGGCCATTTTAAGAGACAAGTTGCATATTTCTGTTAAGAGATTTGCAACTTCCTTTCTCTGTTCCTTAATAACCCTTGGGTGGATGTCATCTGGGCCCAGTGGCTTGTTGATCTTCAATTGAGCAATAAACCCTAAAACACACTCTCATTTAACCTGTATTTGAGTTAATTCTTTAGTCACGGGGGGGGGGCTGCTTGGGCAGTGGAATCTGCCCAAGTTCTTTTGTCGTGAAGACAGATGCAAAGAACTCATTTAATTTCTCTGCAATTTCCAAGTCCTCCTTAACCCTCCCTTTACCTCCCTCACCACCCAGAGGGACAACCAGTTTTCTGGCAAGTTTTCTAATTCTAACATATTTAAAGAAGCTTTTATTATTTCCTTTTATATTGCTAGCCATATGTTCCTCAAAGTCTTTTTGCCTCTCTTATCTTCTCACATTTCTTTTTGCCAGAGTTTGTGTTCCTTTTTATTTTCTTCATTTGGGGAGGATTTCCATTTATGGAAAGACCTCTCCTTGCCCTTTAGAGCCTCTCTAACTCTGCTCATTAACCATACCGGCACCCTCTTGGACTTAGAGGAGCTCTTCTTTCTTTGTTGTATGCACTTCTGCTGGGCCTCTACTGCCATTGTTTTAAACAAGCTCCATGTACTCTGAAGAGATTGGATTCTTTTTACCTTCCTTTTCAATTTCTTTTTAACTACCTTCCTCATCTGAGGGAAGTCTGCCCTTCAGAAATCAAGGGTTTTTGGGTCTGATTTGCTTGACACTCTTCCCCTAACATGAATGGCAAAGGAGATTGTAGCATGGTCACTGTTCCCTAGCGGCTAAGTGACATTCACATCTGTGACCAGATCCTGATTTTCACACAGTATTAGATCCAGAGTTGCCTGTTCTCGGGTGGGCTCCATGACCAGGTGCTCTAAGGCACAGTCATTCAACACTCAATGTGGGGATAATTGAAGTCCCCCATGATGACTATCCTGTTCTTCTTAGACACCTCCATGATTTGTCTCCTCATTTCTAGGCCCCCCTCAAGTTTTTGATTTGGTGGATGATAGCAACCCACCACTATCACGTCACTCCTTGGACCTGGTATTTTAATCCACATTGATTCTGTGGTGGAGTCAGACCCACCATAAATCTCCATTCAGCAGGATTTTACCCCTTCTTTGACACAGATGGAGACTCTACTTCCAACTCACCCCTCTCTATCCCTGCTATAGAGTTTATAGCCTGGAATTGTGCTGTCCCACTAGTTCTCTACATCCCACCAGGTTTCCATTATGGGCATACCTCAATGTTATTGCTAGCCACCAAATTTTCAAGCTCTCCCATATTTGCGTAAAAGGTCCTATACAGTGTGTCTCCCAAGAACAGCTGCTTGTTTCTTTTTTAAGCTGCTACTTCTCATTCCAGTAGACAAACTATCACATCCCATTATTTCCCCAGTACTAATAACTACTATGTCATCACTTTGTGGTTCTCTATCCTCTCCAATCTTGTTCCACAAGGATGAGGTGTTCCAAACCAGATGCCACTCAGTTCCCATTGGCTTTCCCCCAAGATGCCACCTTTTTTACATTACACACCAGCACTCTGGTTCCAGGCAAATATTGGAGAGCTTGAACATTTGGTGGCTAGCAATAATATCCCCCAGTGTTTAATGAATCTAAACCCCTTTCTCTGGCACCACCTTGTCATCCATGCGTTGAGACACCTGAGCTATGCCTGCCTAGCTGGTCCTGCTTGTGGAACAGATAGCATTTCTGAAAATGCTACCTTCGAGATCATGACTTTTAGCTTCCTCTCTACTATCCTAAATTTGGCCTCCAGGACTGTGCAGGAACATTTCCCAACAACATTGGTGCTAACATGCACCACGTAAGAACATAAGAATAACCTTGCTGGAACAAGCCACAGCCCATCCAGTCCAGCATTCTGTCTCACACAGTGGCTTACCATTTGCTTCAGAGTATTCCCAAGCAGATGTCTTCATCTGCTTATGATTCCCCACAAATGGCATCAAGAGATATCCTGCCAATCTCTCCAACCCAGAGGTTGTCCTTAGGCATCCATAATGATAGCCATTGATACCCTTGTTCTCCATGAGCTTGTCCAATCCTTTCTTAAAGCTGTCAAGGCTGACAGCTATCACCACTTCTTCTGTCAGGGAGTTCCACAGACCAGTGATCCTCTGGGTAGAAAAGTACTTTCTCTTATTTGTTTGAGAGCTAACATCTAAAGTTTCATGGAGTGCCCCCTAGTTCTAGTGTTGTGTAATAGGGAAAATAGTTTTTCCTTATCTACTTTGTTCATACCATGTATGATTTTATACTTCAATCAGGTCACTTAACAGCAAAGTGCCACAGCTGGTAAGGTAATTGTCACGGTTGGACACACTGCAGAAGGATACTGATGGGTCCAGCTGCATAGAATCCACGTGAAAATGATGTAGCAAGATGAAGGGCAAGCAGACAGTTAGAAGTCAGGCCAAAAATTCACAAAATAGTTTTACTACTGCCTGGAGAATCCACTATTAGAAGCAGTGTCTCAGCCATGTTTAAAGATGATGACTCATTCACCACCAGGGGGAGAGAGTTGTCCTGTTCACATTAGCCATGCCGGAAGAGCATCTAGAATTCTAGATAATACCTCCTGCTTGTAAAACCCTTTGTCTCCCCTCCTCCTTCCTATAAACAGGCATCATTCACTTATGTAATAAAAGGTCCAGGGAAATCCTTTGCACACACACATGGACACCCCCCCCCACACACACACCAAGCCACTTCCTTAAACCCACTAGCTCAATTCTTTGTCCTGTCTAAGCCCATCATCCCAGGTGGAACAGTCATTGTTTTACTGTATGTTCAGCGATGTGGTCTATTTGTATACCAGTACTGTAAATAATGTAAGCCATTGCTGATCTTTCCTGCACATTGTATCATTTGTTTTGTATTTGGAAATCTCTCCAGGTTTTCCTGCATCTTCTTTGTACCACTGATTCCTCCCACTGTACAAATTTATAAAAACCTTGTTCCTGCCCCGATCGGGGCAGATACTTGACTTTTGCTGCCAGAGGTTAAGTTTCTCTCTGCCTGCTTGCTTTATTGATCAATAAACCTTGCAAAATCGAACTCTCTTGCATCTGATCTTTATTTGGTGACTTGGATCTGTTGACCACGGGTTCCTGGGACTCAACAATACAGGCCAGTAGCTACATAATGGCCAAAATCCTCTTGCACATGACATAATTTTGGATATCGCTTCTCGGCCTTTTGGCTAAGATCAAGTGTAGTAATTTTGGAGGTAAACTGTTTCATGTTATGATACTACTGTAGGCATTATCAGTTGCATAACTGATAATATCTATGTTGATTTCTTAATTTGGAGCAATTTGCCTCTAAAATTTTGCTGTTTATGCTTTGCCAGCATGATCAGGTAAAAAAACCTGGAGCAATATGTTTTAATCCTTGGATTAAGATATTTTTCAAGAGTACTATGTTGGCAAAACAGCTCATAAAATGGGGCTGGGGGTGGGAATACTATTCCTCGGCTACCATTCCTATTTTATTTTATTTTATTTTATTTTTATACCATACCCTCTTGCCAATGGTGTTCCTCGATGTATGCAGTCAAAAATGTAGGTATGATCTGAAAACTGCTCTCGTGTGGTTATTTAATAGGAAAACATATTTATTATAGATTACCATTTGGGTTAAGAAATGGAAGATGATTTTCCTAGCCATTTGAAATATTTGTGCCATGTATCATCATGGTCAATAAGAGGCAATCAACAATAAAGTACCATTTCCTGGCTGCCACTTCTTTAAAGATGATGCTAGATGTGAACCCAGCCTTTTCCTCTCATCACCAGATTATTATTATTATTATTTGGATTATTTGGTCCAGTTCGCTATAGATCACATTGACCACTAGCCCCGATGATATTCATCTGAGTGAGTGGCAGAAGAATTACTTTGTTGTTATCTCTGGCACCTATACCTACGGACAGAAGGCAGATGAATGTTGTGCACAGGTTTTACACATTCCATATGCATGGGCAGATTAACAAATCTCCCAGGTTTAGCTGCCAACCTGTTCAAAAATACACATAGAGAAATACTCTGCAGCCATTGACTCTGACAGTGCAGAGACTGGCTTAAACAACTACACTGAAAACATTTTAACTTTGGCAAGATGTCAGCAAAATGACAATGACGAATGACAATCCACTTTGACAAGGCGGTGGAACTGAAGTCTGTGCAAGAAATGAGGCAGGCTGGCAAAAACTTCCTGAGCTCTCTGATGAAACAAGCAGATGTAAGCTTTGCGAAAGAGGTCATGGGTTTTTTGTTTGTTTGTTACTTCAGATCTTTCCAAGTCCCCATCTGCAATGGTGAGGGGACGATCTCCCCTCGGATCTGGCTCATCAAATTGTATCAGTCAGAGACCAAATAAGACTCTTAGCTTTGAAAGTTCATGAAAATAATATGATTTCCTCAACCAAAGCAGGAGTTTTACTTTGTTGTTACTTAAAAGTTTCTTCTCTAAACTTACCTTTTGTGTAACACCAATGTTTGGAAATAATCAATAAGCATGAAATTTGGGCAAGGTGTTGGAGCGGATGGTGGCCGGGCAACTCCAGGCACTGCTGGATGAAATGGATTTTCTGGATCCATTTCAATCTGGTTTCAGGCCAGGCTTTGGTACAGAGACTGCCTTGGTCACCCTGTATGATGACCTCTGCCGGGAGAGGGGGACTGCTACCCTGTTGATAGTCCTGGACCTCTCAGTGGCTTTCAACACCATCAGCCATGGTGTCCTTCTGGATAGGCTGGCCAGATTGGGGGTTGGAGGCACTGCTTTGCTGTGGTTCTGATCCTTCCTGGCTGACCGTGTCCAGAAGGTGGTGCTGGGGGACAGATGCTCTGCTTCATGGCGTTTATGTTATGGGGTTCCTCAGGGCTCTATACAGTCTCCCATGCTGTTCAACATTTACATGGAACCACTGGGAGAGGTCATCAGGAGGTTTGGGCTGAGGAGTCAGCAATATGCTGATGATACTCAGCTCTACCTCTCGTTTTCCACCAATCCAGGTGAGGCGGTTTCTGTGCTGAACTCGTGTCTGGGCCAGATAATGGACTGGATGAGGGTTAATAAATTGAAACTCAATCCAGACAAGACGGAATTGCTGTTAATGGGTGCTTCGCCGGACAGGTTAGAAGGCCATATTCCTGTCCTGGACGGGGTTGCACTCCGCCTAAGGGACAGGGTCCGTAGCTTTAGGGTGCTCCTGGACCCCAGTCTAACTCTGGAAGCCCAGGTGGACTCGGTGGCCAGGAGTGCCTTTCTTTAACTGTGGAAAATATACGAGATCCGCCCCTACCTAGACGAGCAGAGCCTCATGACAGTTATGCATGCACTGGTAACATCCCGTATTGATTACTGCCAGGGCCGGCGTGTCCATTAAGGTGAACTAGGCAGTTGCCTAGGGCGCCAAAATGGACAGGGGTATTAAAAGATTAAGAGCTGGCAAGAAAACATAAACTGTAAGCCAAAATAAAAAATAAAAGGAGAAGGTGGCCTTGCATCTAAATGCTACTAGTGAGGATGCCCAGTGGCTCTGTCTTGGTGGCTATCATGAACTGTTGCAACATGGTTCTTTCAAGTTTGCCTTATGCAGCCTTGAAAATTATTATATCATTATTGTATTATTTAACCATAACCCCAATGAAATTCTTCACGTCAACAAGGATAGCCACAGAAAAAAACATGAAGTGCTAGAGAGAGATTTAGGACCTTGAGGGAATTCTCCACTTGACTAACCAGGACCTGTGTAGATGCCTCCTGATAGTGAGGGGACTGCTGGCCTGCCATCAAAATGAAGGACCTGATTAAATGTTCTGCCTCAGTCTGTGAGTGAGCTATTGTCTCATTCTGGCTACTGGTAGGGTTAGTCCTCTGGTGTATGGGTCAGCAGCAATTATAGTTATAAGTAGTTTGGACCAAGAAGTAAGTGCCATCAAATGGAGAAAACTCATTGAAACAAAACACCAATCTCTGTCAAATGAAAGAAAAATACAGTAAACATAAGAGGTTTTATTTACTAGTTTCATGTATGCATTATTAAGACACCGGTACAATGTTTTGCTATTGTCTATAATGTTTCACTTTTTAATATTTTCTCAGGAATAATGGAGTAAACAAGAAAAGCTTCACTTTTCACTTCCAAGGAAGGCAGGGCAAACTATGGTTTAAATCAGGCCAAAGGACGAATAACATTTCTGCCTTTGGCCATGCCTTCAAGGAAGGAGAGGCTTGTTTTTGTTGCTGCTGCGAACCAGTGCATTAGGTCAGAAGCAAACAAAAAACAAAAGTGGGGAAGGAGGGAGAAAATATGGGAAGGACATTTGCTTTCTATCAATGGGCAAACAACTGCCTGGACACAGGAGCCCCGTGTACCTCAGCAGTCACTGTTCCCACTGTTATCTGCCCCCTTCCATATACATATTTTGCACCCTGAGTTTAAAAGGGGTTGTTGTTAGAATAAATTTGAGTTCTGCAGTCATTTTCTCTTGCATTAGTATGCATGTAGTATTATATGTATTGCACCTTGTTATTGAAACTGTGATCTGCCAAAATTGTGGTTCCACCAAAGACTGTGAAAACAGTTGATTGCCTAAAATGTATGTATTCCACAATCTTCTATTGATATGCTATCCCAAATGAAAAAGGAAGTAATTTCAAAAAATGCAGACAATTGCAACAAAGCAGGGCACAACTGCAATTTAAGGCAAATGATGCAGATAAATCCACTTTAATGGATATGTTCAGTAGGTGCAAAATGTAGTACTACTTACTTACTTACTTACTTACTTACTTACTTACTTACTTACTTAC
>JAHTLZ010000023.1:894332-905484 GCA_023846285.1 Phrynocephalus versicolor | reverse complement strand
TACTTACTTACTTACTTACTTACTTACTTACTTACTTACTTACTTACTTACTTACTTACTTACTTAGTGAAAAGAAATACAGAACTATCTTTTTCTACATATTTAAGTAACATTAAGAAATTCTTTCTTCCCCTTCTCCTTTCTCCAAAATGGCAGTAAATAATTTCTGTAGTTTTGAAAGGTGAAGCATCATTTAAAATTAAGGCAGATAAAAACATTTTCATTTTCTCCTTGGATTTCCGATGCCTACAGTAAGTTAACTAAATTACAGGGGCACTTCATTTCAGTTTAAAGAACTACAGCAATCAGGACATAGAAGTTGACATGACAGAAATAATTACTGCTCTTGAAAAAAACTGTGAAAACTAAAAGATGGTATGGACCCATTTTAAATGAAGCTGAAATATTTAGATAAGGAACCTGTTTAGTCGTATTTGTAGAAACAATTTTCATATAATTTTTTAAAAAAAGAAAAAAACAATGTTCATCTTGGCTTCTCGCATCATATCTGATTTACAGGGTCTAAGTGTTGTACGGTCTCATGCAGAGTTTCATGCACAGCATTCTATATGAATTCTATGAGTACTCTAAGAGCTTGAGTATTCTATTTGAACCACCCAGTGTAACCTTTAGCTAGCTGGGCACTATAAATAGCCAATAAATAAATATTACTGAGCTCAGCATTCTGAATTTCGAAAGCCATCACCCAAAGCACTTTATTTTATTTGCAATGTGTCTAAAGAAATGGATTTTAATCCTTAAAAGGAAGTTGAGTCATGGCAACTGGATTTATTTTCTTGATGACTTAACTATAAACTCACCTGGATGAGTGAGAATCTTCACAGACAAAATCCTTAAAAGCTCTTATGTACAGTATATAACAACATTCATCTACAATATTCTATAGTACTATGATATTATTGCTTTTGTGTTCATTTTGTTTTATTTTGGCTGAAACAGATTAATCCAAATTTAGGACAGAAGTCGTGGCCTATCCTAGGTCATAAAATCTTTTGGGCTATCCATTTTCCTTGTGAGCACCATTTACTCATAACCTGGAAGGTAGAATTTCCATAATGATGAATCCCCCCCCCACAACACCCCCCCCCACAAACACACCTTTCCTTTTGTCACATATAGGACTGGATAACTATTTCTAAGATGCACTCATTTATGTATTATTTTCTGTGTTTGCTTTTTTTTTTTTTTTTTGGCTCAGATAATATTTCTCCTATTTAAGCATCTTTGTAAGTGTGCTGAACAGTCTACCAGTAGGTGGAGGTATATTCTCAAATAAATGCCTCTCTACACACATTAAAACTGCCTGAAAGGGGAAACGTGTTTATATATTTTGTTTTCGAATCTCAAAATAGAGGTGTGTGTGCCTGTGTGTTTGTGGAGGTGGGGGTGGGGAGAGAGACACCTGCACAAACAAGAAGCTAATCCCAGAAAATTTAGAATAGAGACTTTAGCTACAGAAGCTGATGCAGTACTTCTGAGCTCTTTCTGACTTGTAGCCATTCGCTCTAATTTAAAATAATGCCCCTGTCTTACAAATCATGAAAGTACACACTGGTTCCTTCTTGTGAACTAATGGATGTTATTGCTTGAAAGCAGGTCAGGGTGTAACTGGGATGAGAATGTGGGGATGTCCTGCCCCAACAGTTGCTAGTGGGGTGTCCTTTTCTGGATTTAGCTTCACAGTCTAAGGAGGTGCTTGTAAGGAAGGTTGTAAGCCTGTTCAAATAAGGACACATCCACACAAGCACATGATTCAGCATTTCAATTGCTTTTGGTGCTGTTTGGTTCAACCCACATTATGTTGTCTACATGTGTTTTAACTTAGAGCAATTCATCCTAACTCTTTTTGGTACAGTTCTTGGGCTACAGGTTTTTTGACTTGACAATGGGGTGTCTTATCTGATTTGAGCTTCTAATGACTGTACATCTTTGCTGTAACAACAGAAATGAGCTTTGCCTAGCTTGTGTGCTGCCAAAAGGAGGAAGATGCAGAGCAGACAAAGCACGGAAAAAGTCCAAATTCAGCAAAGCATAACCCAGGCACCACCTACAGGAGTGTGAAATATCACTGTAATTGTTGTGCCCTCGAACTTTAAAAGGTATACTATTTCACTTGCTGTCCAGGAATGATAATTGAGATCATGTTCATAAAATTATTGATGGTGCTGGATATTAAAATGAGTGAATCTTGAAGTACAAATAAACATTTTTGACCTGCTAGGTAGGGTCTGCTAGATAGGACTGTGTAGTTAGGAATGTTTGGGGCACAATCATTATTTATTTATTTATTTATTTATTGCACTTTTTTACTGCCCATCTAGCAGCAAGACCAATCTGGGCAGTTTACAACAATATTAACTATAAATAACAAGATAATTAAAATAAGAAAAAAGCAAAAAAGCAAAAAACAAAACAACAAAACTACATTAAGATACAAATTACAATTTCAAAACATTACAGTAAAAAGCCATTTTGGATGTAGAAGTGGGTCTATTGGGGGATGATGAATATTTCCTAGCCACATAGGAAATGCCTACCTAAATAGCAAGGTTTTTAAGGCCTGTTTTTGAAATAAATAGCCAGGTCTTTAACCACTATGGGGCAACCACAGAGAAGGCCCAATTCCTTGTCTTCATTTTTCAGGCCTCTCTTGGCATGGGTGCCCTCAGACACCCTGCCTGGGAATACCAGGTATTACGGGCAGTTCTCATTGTGAGGAGGCTATCTGTCAGGTAGCGATGTCCAAAACCGTTTAGGGCAGTGGTTTTCAACCTGTGGGTCCCCAAATGTTCCTGGAGTGCACCTCCCAGAAGCCTCCACCACTCGCTGTGCTGGAAGGAATTTCTGGGAGTTTCAGTCCAGGAACATCTGGGGACCCACAGGTCGAGAAGCACTGGTTTAGGGCTTTGTGTGGTATAGTTAACACCTTGAAGTTGATGCAGAAACAAACTGGTAACCAGTGCAGGGAGGCCAGAAGAGGGGATATATGTTGGAATCCTGTAGTCCCTGTCAATAGTCTGGACACTGTGTTCTGGACCAGTTGAAGTATCTGCATAAACCCAAAGGGCAGCCCCATGTAAAGAGCATTACAATAGTCCAGTCTTGAGACTACCATTGCATGGGCCAGCATTGTAAGGGCCCCAGTGTCCAGATAAGGAAGCATCTGGGCAGTCCATTGCAAATAGAAATGGGCAAAGCGGACTGCTAATGTCACCATGGATAGTGTTGGCTCCAAAAGAACGCCCAAGCTGTGAACTTCATTCTGAGTGGGAAGAGTCACAACACTCCCCCCCCCCCCAAAAAAGAGAGGAAGCTTCCCAATCCGCTGAGTGGGGGAGGGAGTACAGACTTCCAAGTATATGCATTCACACTCCCTTATAGAGTGAAGACAAACATGTGGCACTAGAAACAGCATGTGACATGAACTGAATGCATTGGATTTATCTATTACAAAAATTACCATAATCCCTCCTATGATTATGAGTAATTCAATTTATTAAATGCACCCCTCTAGAGGCACCAAAATATTATAGTAAACAAAAATTTTAAAAAAGTATATTTATTAGACAATCCCTACTTCAACCCACACCCAAAACAGAAGGTTAATCAGTTGTCATGCTGATCTTTACACAATCATAGAATCATAGAATCATAGAATCATAGAGTTGGAAGAGACCTCAAGGGCCATCCAGTCCAACCCCCTGCCATGCAGGAACCCCCATCACAGTATTTCCAATTCCAACAGATGACCATCCAGCCTCTGCTTAAAAACCTCCAAAGAAGGAGACTCATCGAACTCTATGCCCAGCTACAGAGAAATATCTTAACCTGACATGGAACAGATGATAATATTTGGGCCTAGGTTAGGGAAGACCTTCAGTGTGGAAAGCTACATTTGAGAGTGTTGTCTCCCTTGCTTCACATTCTGGGTGTCTTGAAGAAGGTACACAGAAGAAACCATCAGAACTCAGGTGTTTTTGATGCCTTTGATTTATTTTAACAGATTGACTGCACTACAGAAGGAGGCTCCACAAAGCATAACAAAACATTTCTTTCTTGGAGGCTGGTAAACAGATGGAGCAAATACATCATGTGGTTTGCGTTGTAGGTATATGTCATTGGAGAAAAATTTGCATGCAGAATAGTGGAGTGCTATGCATTCACCTTTTATGTAGAAGAGCAGGCTAGTCATTTTTATTTTAATTCTCATGAGTTGGCAAGTTGCAAACCCCTAGTTCAGTCATCTGGCTCTTCCGAAGCTACGAAGCTCAACACAGAATCTTGAACTGGTGGATGTATTGTCATGCACTTTGAATTTTAAACATAACAATCCAGACTTTGTATGAGGTCACATATACTTGCTTAACATTCTGGAGTAGTATGGTGTTATTGAATCTAGGGCAGGCCTGCCCAAAGTCTGGCCCGGGGGCCAAATCCGGCCCATCAGGACATTGTGAGTGGCCCACGGCTGGCTGGCCCGCCCCTCCCTCCCCCTCCTTCGCCCCATTTTTTTTAAAAAAAAAATCTTCCGCCATCACTGACACCGCTGGGAAGCTTGGGCGAACGGGCGGTCTGCCACCACCAGCACCGCAGGGGAAAGTGTGGGGGTGGGCAGGCCAGCGGGCCTCTGCCATTGCCAAGGAGCTTTGGGGTGGGCTGGTGGGCAAGCCGTCGCCACCGCTGGGGAGCTTGGGGGGTTGCAAGGTTGCACAGATCGCCTCTTCCAAGGGGTGACCTGTGGCCACGGCTCCCTGTGCTTCCTTTGGTCCCTCCCTCCCTCCCTTGGTCCCCGCCTTCCTTCCTGAGGGTGGGGTTGCAAGGGGTCAGTGGGTGGGGCTTGCAATGGGGTGGCAGGGTCGGGGAGCAACCAGCCCCTGACACATTCTCAGCCTCCAAATCTGGCCCTCCTTACAAAAAGTTTGGGCACCCCTGATCTAGGGGTTACTGCAAAGGGAGAATGTCTTTGCAGAACTGAGCCTAGAAGAAAATTGTTTGACAGATGGGTAGGAAGGGAATATTGGTTAAAAGCTGTACAAAATCAGCCACACATGTACATATTCACAGGAAAAGACTTACTCAACAGTGTTCCTGTTTTTGTTTTTTTAATCTGTAACAGGTCATTTGAGGATTGTAACATCTCAGAGAGTAGAAAGAAAGAAAGAAAGAAAGAAAGAAAGAAAGAAAGAAAGAAAGAAACCACCTTACAATCTTGTTAACCCTTCTACGATTATATGAAAATCATGCACTGATAAAACAGAACAGTTGGATGGGTGAAAGCCAAAGAAAGATTGCCAGGAGAAAAGGTGATAAACCAGATTGAAGACCTCCCTGATTTATTGATGTATCAAACAGCCTCTTCTGACTGGCTGGATTTTAATTTTTCTTGTTCAGTCACCTTTCAGCTAAGTTTCCAAGAATCCTGGGAACTGGGCGTTATCTTTCCATGGAGTCGTGCCTCACCAGGCCCTAGGTAAGAGAAACTGGGAAATTCAAATGTTTTGTCTTATTTACTCTGGGCATTGATATCCTTGTACAAAACTTGCCCACAAAAAGATGCCTGCCACAGAGTATGGGCAGGAAGAAAAACTTCCAGAACACATCCAAACAGCCTGAAAAACTCACAATAGCTATTTGGAAATATTGTTCACAATAAACATTTACAGTAAAAAGTAGCTGTTCAAAGTATGTCACCTAGGAAAGAGACAGATGTCAAGGTACTGAGAGTGTATTTATTCCAAACCAGGCATGCTTCCAAAATATGCATGTCACTGTAAGTGTGTGTGGAAATTATGGTTTTAAAAAGGAACATTTCTTTAATTGCAAAGGAAATTAGGCAAGCAGTTTCCTCAGGAGAAGCAGAAGCAGAGGGAAAGCTGTTACGTTATTTTGTCTTTCCTTCTCTTCTCCAAATCCACCAGAGCTTGACAAGCAGAGGGTTGCAAATCTTTCCCTTCTTTTGGGAAACCCCACCCCTTCCCCACAGCTTATCTTTAGGCTTTTTCTTTTTTCTTTTTTCTGGTGTGTGCATGTTTCTGCATTGTAGGCATTTTATACAAATTTCCTTTTCAAAATGTGTTTTTCTGTTGCAAGACAGTCCACTTACCAAACCCTTTGTTTTGGAGTTACTCTGATTCTCATAACTTGATCTGTTTCTGACCTTGTGGTTTTTGTTTTATCTTGACCTTAGAGAAATAAATGAAAGAAATCATAGGCTGCTTGTCAGTGGCTCTTTTTAGGTTGCTCTAGTTCACTTTAATGAACCAACATATGCTTAGGGCTTTTATTTTCCACCCTTTGAGATGAAAGTAATCAAACTAATAAAACAGTCATTTTCCGTTTTTGATAACAGTGAAACTACAGCCATTTTATTTATTTATTTAAAATATTTTTATCCCACCTTCCTTTTTAAAAGGGTCCAAAGCAGCTTACAAGAATTAAAAGACAATATGTAAAAGCTAAGACTAGTGAATATACAACTATTTAAAAAGGAATAAACAAGTATCATATGAAAAACAGTTAACAAAAACACATTTAAAAACATTAGAGCCAAATAATCTATGGTTTTCAAATAGATTCTTGTTCCAAAACTAGGACCTACCTTGTTCCACAAGGAGGACCTATGGTTATACGGTTTGGAAAAAATGAAAAATATGTAAGATGCCTGCCACAGACTCTGGTGAAACATCAGGAAAAAAACTTCCAGAACATGGCCAAACAGCCCCAAAACTCACAACAAAAATATGTAAACTAGATAATTTCAGGAAGGGGTCTTGTGAACAGATAAAATGAGTTATATCACTCCATTGAGATCTACATGAAACATTAAGGCTAGCTGTTAAACAAATGTTTACTTGAAGCAATTTACATGGTGACACCAAACAGCATTCTGGTGAAATGATTGGTTTCTTTTTCTATATGACTATACAATAAATGTACTCTTGATGGTATATAACTATAGCATGTTATAAAGCAGAGTGGCCCAGGAAGTTTGCACTATTAGGGAGTACTATGTCTCATTTCCATAATACAGTGGTACCTCTAGATACAAAATTTATCCGTACTATGGGAATTTTCATGTTACAAAATTTTCATATCTCAAAATGCAGTTTCCCATAGGAATGTATGGGAAATGGATTAATCCATTTCAGAGGTCAGAAAAAAGACAAAAACAGCTGGATTTTGTTCAAAACTCTTTAGAAAGAGTAAAGTCATAAATACTGTACAGGGGCATTATTATGTAAAAATAAAAATTCCAAATATGTACACTCAGACCCATGCTCTCTATGCTCAAGTCCAAATGGAAAAAAAAATGGAAAACAGACTAGGAATCATTCCCCCCACATCATGCAAAAGAAATGAAAAAAAGAATGCAAAGCATACTAGGAGACATGTCCCCCATACAAGATGCAAAAGAAGTGAAAAATAAAGAACAGGACAAAGCTCAGCAATCAACCTGTCCTTCACTAGAGAAATGCAGGAAAAACTCATAAAAATGTCAAAAAAATGCTGTAAACACTTTCCAAAATGGCTACAAAACGCTCTCAAAAATTGTTCCACACCTCTTATGAGGAATGGCTTAGAGAACTGGGAATGTTTAGCCTCTCTAAAAGAAGGCTGAGGGGGGATATGATAGCTATGTTTAAATATTTGAAAGGATGTCATATTGAAGAGGGAACAGGTTTGTTTTCCATGGCTTCAGAGACTAGGACTCGGGGCAATGGTTTCAAACTACAGGAAAAGAGATTCCATTTGAACATTAGGAAGAACTTCATGACAGTTAGAGCTGTTCGGCAGTGGAATATGCTGTTACGGAGAGTGGTGGAGTCTCCTTCCTTGGGGGTTTTTAAGCAGAGGCTGGATGGCCATCTGTCGGACTCGAAAAAATTGTGAAGGGGTTCCTGCATGGCAGGGGGTTGGATTAGATGGCCCTTGAGGTCTCTTCCAACTCTATGATTCTATGATTCCACAAGGACTTTGGGTGGAGAATGCAATGTAATACCATTAACTACTGCTCAGTCTTCAGTGTATATACAAAAATCCCATAACTTACTTACGGTACTTTATCTCAAATCTGCCTGCCTGCTACCATCTGTACCTCCTTCCTCCTCCCACCAGGAACTGTATCATTTACTTCTATTCACTCAAGAAAAAAATGTTTGTTGAAAAGAGGAAGAATACTATCTCCGTTGGTAGCTTGGCTGCTACAGTGGGTGCCTAATTGTTGCATCTGAAACACAGGATTACATAGCAAAAATAGAAATATTCTAGGTACTACAAAAATAAAAGCCAGAAACAAGCACACACACACCTATGCACATTACTTAGTACAGTGGTACCTTGTATAAAGAAATTAATTCATCCCAAATGAAATTATGTTAAGCAAATTTTCCCTTATACAAATTCCCATAGGAATGCATTGAAAATGGAGTGATCCCATTTTTATGTTGTACCGATTCTCCCCATAGGCAATTATGTTAAGCAAATTTCCCCTATCTCCAGAATTTTTTATGTTGTACAAATTTTATGTTATACAAGCTGTTTGTTATACAAGCGTCCACTGTATATATAAAGCCATGGGTTTGATGGGATTATAGTTTAGGTTCAATTTCTAATCTAAATGTGACCTGTCAAACTCAAATCCCATTCAAGAGACTGAAGACAACCATGATTCATTCACACAGAGGACCTCGGTTGATTGGATTCTAAAATGTATTGCCAAACAAGATTTGCATGAAAGGAAAGGATGAAAAACATTCCCCAGTGCAAACCAATGCTGCTGAAAAAGAAAGGATGTGGAAAACAATCTCTCATACAAGGTAGTATCCTTCCTTTACTCTGCTAAGATGCAAAATGGCTGCCATTCATGGCTACAGGGTGTTACCTAGCAATTCAGATTCCTCCCAGAGCCTCTGTGACTGTGGTTTTCAGGACAGCTTGGTATTTTCAGCTGTTAAGCTCTTTTTGCTTTGGACTGCTTTGTTCTCTTGAAACACTATTTTCATTTTCCAAGTGACTTGCTGGCTTCAGGTGCCTTAAAAAAAACAAAAAAAAAAATCAGACTTTTATCTCGCTAAAGCAATATTTAGTGCTTAGGACAACCTCAGTACATGCTTAGAGCAACCTTCAGTACAAACTGAAAACAGCAACATTAATCAGAAATAGGAATTATTTTATTTCAAAATTCCTTTCTTCTATTTCCTGCTTTTTTTAACACTTATCAACGTCATAAACTGTTTTTCATATGAATGTGTTCCAGATTTACAGGGATGCAGACTGTATTGGATGAGATTACCCTCTCATTGAAAAAAGAGGTACACAGTTGTGGCTGCTCCTGGACTCATCCTTGAACCTAGATGCTGCGATCTCATCAGTGGCCTGTGGTGCATTTGCACAATTAAACCTAACACACCAGCTACATCTGTTTCATGATAGATCTGCTCTGTCCACTGTGACACATGCCTGCCGCTTATATACCACCCCATAGTGATTAAAGCACTCTGGGCGGTTTATAAGTAATTCTGCAGGCTACACATCTCCCCCCCCCCCCAACAAGCTGAGTACTCATTTTACTGACCTTGGAAGTCTAGAAGGCTGAGTCAAGCATGAGCCGGCTACCTGGAACTGAACCCTAGGTCATGAACACAGTTATAGCTACAGTACATTGCACTGTGAGACTCTTAATCACCTCCCGACTGGATTAGTGTAACAGACTTTATGAGGGGTTAACAATGGAAACTCTCAGGAAATTTCAGTGGGTCCAAAATGCAGCAGCTAGATTGCTGATTGGGATTGGTTATAGGGATCACATAACACATTTGTTACAGCAGCTCCACTGGCTGCCAATATGCTAGTTTTAACCTGTGTGTGTGTGTGTGTTGCGTCGTTACAGTCGTGACCGACTCTTCGCGACCCAATGTCCATGGAGTTTTCTTGGCAGGAATACTGGAGAGGTTTGCCAGTTCCTACTCCAGGCGCCTACAGCACCTGGTATTCCCTGGTGGTCTCCCATCCAAGTACTAACCAGGGCCAACCCTGCTTAGCTTCCGAAATCAGATGAGATCTTATGTGCTCAGGGCATCTAGGCAGCTAGTTTTAACCTATAAAGCCCTAAATGGACTATGTTGAAACTATCTCAAAGACGGTATCTCCAAGTATGAGGCAGCTTGGGTGCTAAGGTCATCAGGAAAGGCATTTCTCTCCATCCTGCCACCGCCTGATGAGAACTTGGGAGTGAGAGCCTTCTCTGCTGCTGCTCCTAGACTTTGGAACTCCTTCCCAAAGGAGGCCACACTTGCACCATCTTTGCTCTTCTCCTGCAGGCAGAGAAAGACGTTTTGCTTCAGGCAACCTTTTCCTGAGAGATTGACTACTGTCATGTGCTCAGGTGTTTCACTTTATCCCCATTTGAGCTGAGTGTATTATTAAAATAATGGAGTCTCACACGTTCAATTCTTTTAAAAAATGAATAAGAGTAGTTAATTGTAACAAAAAATTTAATTCAGCAATCCTAGTGTTTTCTCCACTTACAAATAAATATTTATAAGCCTAGTCTAACATTAGTCAATATCTTACCCTATTCCTATCTATATACATCATTTAGATCCTAGTTAACTAACACTATCCCATGTCATGCCCCTATCTATACTCAGGCTTATTCAATGGTATACTGTATAAACACATGTTGGCTCTGTCCACAAGCTTTTCTATTGGGTATGCAAATACCAGATCTTTGCATATTTCTAAGCAGTAAATATTCATGGTTTAAGCTACACATACAACTATCTTTTATATAACTTTTAAATGGACTGCTTGGACTAAACTTGGACTACTTGTGTAATTCCACTGTTTTTCATCTCTCAGAGTAGCAATTTTCTTTTATTTGTTTCCTTATTGTTGTTAGCTTTAATATTGCTTCTTCATGAGCTCAGCTTCTTCACAATCTTTGCTCTCAGCCTTGAATTTTATCTTTAAGTTCTTGATAAGTGTTCTACACACACTGTCTCAAACTTTGTTTATTTTCCTTCAGTGTTATAAGCTACCTTGGGTCCTTTTCAAGAAGAAAGGCAGGGTAAAAATATTTTAAATAAATAAATAAATAAATAAATAAATAAATAAATAAATAAATAAATAA
>JAHTLZ010000023.1:880369-894322 GCA_023846285.1 Phrynocephalus versicolor | reverse complement strand
TAAATAAATAAATAAATAAATAAATAAATAAATAAATAAATAAATAACAACCATTTTGAATGCAGTTGAATGCTTGCCGTAAAGGTATGGTACCACATAGGAGTGGTAAGCAGCTTCATTTCTGACTTGACCATGTCATAATAGTTTGGCTGGTGGTAGGGGAGAAAGCACAAGGATATGCTGGGCTTGGATAATGTTAAAAATATTGCTGTTAAGTTGCTCTGAGTATGGTTTTAAAATGTCAATGTGCAGAGGCATAGCCAGGATTTGTGCCCTTCCTGCTGCCCCCCTCACATCGCACCCACTCAGCAATGGGGGGGGGCTGACCCCTGTGGGCATGGTGTGTGTGTGTGTGTGTGTGTGTGTGCGTGCGTGTGCGTGCGTGTGTGTGTGTGTGTGCATGCACACAGATATAAATGTGTGTGTGTGTGTGCGCATGCACGTGCACACTGTAGCACATGTGCGCCTTACACCTCTCCTACCAAGGTGAGGAAGAGGCGGAGTAGGTTGCCACAGCCACTGCGCTCCTGCCTGCCTGCCTGCTTTGCTGCTCACCTGGCGCCTGGCGGTGGAGGCGGTGGAGGGGGTTCCATCGCCAAGCCTTAGGGGATAGGAGGACTGCTGGGCAGCAGGAGGGTGCATGGCTTCCTCCTGCTGCTCCTCCCCTAGGTGCCCCCAAATTGCTGCACCAGGGGCAGATGTACCCTTCTGCCCCCTAGATACACCTCTGTCAATGTTGCAAGCAGATAAACTTACTGTTACTTCTGCTTGGAGAGGTAATGGGCTGAAATACCAAGCAAAAGGCTTTCAACATAAAGTTCTAAATATGCAGCAGTACCCAAGTACTGCCACTAGTTACTTCAAAAATATGGTTTTATAAAAAGAAGTAACTTTTTTCAAGGTCAAATATGCTATCTTCTCTTGAGCTCCATGGATTGTGTTGGAACAGGCACTTTGCTGTGAGAAGATGCATTTTAAGCCCTCTATCTATTGCTTCATGTGAGGTGTTAATTTTCCACTCAGTTTTTTGCTGCTGTGTATTTCCCTTGCCTTCTCTATACTTCCAGTACATTTCTTCTGTTTTAAATAAGCAACAGAACTACTGCTCAGCCATTTAAGAGCCAGACTATAAAAACTAATAGCTGTCTTATAGACTCTCTTTCTTTCTATCCAAGCATTTGAGATAGCTTGCTTTAAGGACTGCATCTAGTTAATGAAACTTTAGTGATGTTGCTGAGTTGTAAGTATTTTTAAAGAAAATTATTCTTTCAACTCAACTTTGCAGTACCAGAGTGAAATTTCTTCATAGTCGTTTCCTTCTTTCTCAAGTAATTCTGAGCATTGGTGTTTTGGTGGCAGATTGCTGACAGATCATTCTCTTGTCCCCCACCTCACTTACTACTAATATTCCCATTTAAGATTCTATAAAATCAATTGATTGGATCCTAAAATATCCCCTATAAAATATAGCACAAGTATTAAGTCATGAATAAGTTTATTTATCAAAACAAAACAAAAACCTCTATTCATGTGTTTTTAATGTTAATAATGGCACTAAGATTTTGTGATGCTGCTTCATGGTAGGACATGCTTAATTTACCATATACAGTGGCACCTTGTATAAAGGAATTATTTCGTTCCAAATGAAATTATGTTAATCAAATTTTCCTTTATACAGATTTCCCATAGGAATGCATTGAAAACAGAGTAATCCCTAATCGCGACCATTTTTATCTTGTACGGATTCTCTCCATAGGCAACTCTGTCAAGCAAATTTCCCCTATCTCCGGAATTTTTTATGTTGTGCAGATTTTATGTTATACAAACTGTTTGTTATACAAGGATCCACTGTATATGATTTTCAGGTACTGTCAAAGATAGCAGAATAAAGATGATTTTTGGAAACTGGCCAACAATGATCATGAGTGGCAGAATTCATGAGGTTCATGTGGTTGTGTGGAATTTGTTAGATACCATGACACCAGATGAATGGATATTGGAGGTATTCAAAGTAAAATTGAACAATCATCTGTCATCTTTGATTGGGATTCCTGCATTGATGGTACTGAGCACAGAACTGACAGCAAGATATCTGACTGGAAGATGGTCATTTCAATAAGGGTGCAGAAGAATGCTGAAGAAAACACAACTTCATGCGACCTAGATGGCAGGAGAAAACTGGGAACTGTCCTTCCTACAGAACTGAAAAATGATTTCAGCTCAGGTTGACAGCTTTTTAACGAGCTACTGTACAGGGGGCATGCCTCATCCCCCTCTAGTGGGGAAGGCTAGGCAGTCAGCCTTCCCCCACTAGACTCCTAAGGATGGGAGTTGGAGTTCAACAACATCAGAATGGCCACAAAGCCCCTAGCTATGTCTTAAAACAGAAGTTCCCAATCTTGAGTAATCTAGGTGTTTTTGGACTTCAACGCTCACAAACTGTGGTCGGCACAGCTGCTGTTAGTCTGTGGAACTCCCTGCCACAAGAGGTGGTGATGGCATCTAGCCTGGATGCCTTCAAAAGGGGATTGGACAGATTCCTGGAGGGGAAGTCCATCAAAGTTTACAAACCATGGTGGAGATGTGTAATCTCCAGGCTTAAAACCAGGGTACTTCAAGGGCCAGATGCAGGGGAGTGGTAGCAGGAGACAGATATCTAGTCTCATGTACTCCTATACGCATTGGGTGGGGCCACTGTGAGATACAGGAAGCTGAACTAGATGGGCCTTTGGCCTGATCCAGCAGGGCTCTTCTTATGGCTTCTGGGATTTTTACTCCAAGAATACCTGTTACTACACAGTCTTTGAACATCAATGCAATGGTGTTACAATCACTGCATGTTATAATCTGAATTAGTGCATTTCATGTAAGGGGCTAACAAAATTTATCACAACCAACAGAATTTTTTCAGCTTTATGTATCACAATCTTGATTTAAACCCTTTCTGGAAGAAAAGGTGGCATTTTAAGAGTACATGACTGTAGAGGAATGAATAGTCTTCCTGTATATAGAAATTTGTTCCCAGGTATTGAATTTATAAAAAGCACTCTCCTTTGTGAGTGCATCAATGGTGTGGTGGCTAATTTTGAGGAGCCAGAACTAACAGGCACAATTTCAACAAGGAGAATTGCCTTCGTGTGTATTTTGGCCTTCATGGATACTGTGCAGATGTGTGGCTTTCCCTGCTTCATCTTCACCTTCCTCTTCCTCTGTTAAAAGATGGAATGTCCCCAAAGCTGTCAGTCTGACCTGATTCTGACATATTTGACTAGTTCTCCTAATGTAGGTAATTAATATTCAGTACAAGAATCCCTAGACTATGTCTGTGAAGATTCTCAGTCATCTAGGTGAGTTTATCAGGAAGTCGAGTGATTGCAACTGGACTTGTTCTTCTTGATTGAAACATTTCACTGTTCATTCAAACAGCTTCATCAGTCTGACAAAGCTGTTTGGATGAGCAGCAAAATGTTTCAACCTCTCAAGAAAAATAAGTCCAGTTGCCATGACTCAACTTCCAGAGAATCCCTAGACTAGTTGATTGGGGTAAGAAGACAGAATAAAAATTCAGTGTGGCCAGACTTGAGAGACATGGAAACAAGAAGTGAAAACAGTTGACTGCACCCAGATCCATGCAGAACACTGCAAGAGTACAGTTTTGATACCAAATTATCCCTGTTATGCAAATTTTCTCCCCAATTGGTTCGTTCCTAGTTATGCATGGGGAGAAGCAGTGGCCACATCTGCTTCCCGTTTTGCCATTTCAGAGACGAACCATCTGTTTGGCCTCATCCCGAGCAGCCTGTGCTGTGCTGATTAACTTCCTCACCCAACCAACCCAAGGCCTGCTATCTGCTGTAAGGTGTGGATGTGGTTTTCCCCCCTTTCTGAACTGCTTGCAAACCAGAGCCTTCAATTTTCTCCCAAGGGACAGGAAGGTGTTGGTTGATACAATCTTCAGCAGGGACTATATTGATAGCTGCCTCTGCTCCCCATGGGCTTGGTGCATGGCAGAGAGAGATAAAAACTAGGAAACCTCCCTTAGCTCCAGGGGACTTCTGTGAGAATCAGAACATTAAATCAGTCATAGGTAGTTTTCTAATATGTATTTGTTTGTTACTTATGAGCAACAGCCTAGCCTGTCTGTCTGTGTGTCCTTCCATCAGAAGGTGCATTTCATAGACCTGGGCAGCATAAACTCCATGGAACATCCGGCTTCTTGATCTCAGTAAGCCTTGTGCTTCAGGTTTGACAGGGATCCATCCATCCATCCACTCACCCCTCCATCCAGACAAACCTTTACTGGCATAAAAGAGAATAAAACATAAACAAACTGATTTTTTAGATGCCCCACAAATGCAAAATCTGGGGGTGGGGGTGAGGGAGGAGAAGACCAAAAATTCAGTTGAAATGCTTTCCTTTCTCACAATTGAGCTGATAAAATCTGCAATTATTTCCAGAATGTCAGGCATCTCCACAGAAAACATGAAATGGACATCAGATTTTCCCTCCAAATTTAATAAAACAGGTACAACAAATTTGGAATGATCTCTCTGATGTAGTGGACAGTACGAGAACATGTGAGGAAGATTTTCCAGTGCACCCTGCTCATGTGAACAATGTATTTCGAGGTACAGGATTCCTTTGAACCTACTGCATAGTAAGGCTGCAGGCATGACATTGCACATGGATAGAGGGAAGGCCCTATGTTTTTGTGGACATGTAAGTAGAGAAATGAAGGCAGCTGGTTGTCCAATCTTAAAAGGGATGTGGGAAAAAGAACTACTCAACACCTTCTTTGCCTCTGTTTTCTCCAAAAAGGAAAAAAGAGTTCTGTTGGGATAAAGAGTAGAGGAGGTAGGATGGGAGTTGAAGCATAGGTAGGGAGGCAGTACACTAACACCTTGGAACATTAAATGAATTTAAGTCTCCTGGGCCAGATGAATTACACCCAAGGATATTAAAAGAACTGGCAGAAGTAATTTCAGAGCCATTGGCAATAATCTTTGAGAAGTCCTGGAGAACAGGGAAAGTCTCCATAGACTGGAGGAGGGCGAATGTTGTCCCCATCTTCAAAAAGGGGAAAGAAGAGTATTAAGTATTCCTCATAACTGCTGTAAGATCAGTTGGTGCAGTAATTAGGTAGTCTTGGCTTCAGAAAACATGGATGGATGCTTTCCCTGTGCATTCATTGTTTGATGTGAGCAAAGGCACATATTCTCATCAGGAGAAATGTGATCTACAAATTATACTAATTAAAACAAAACAATGTCTGCAATCATAACAGAAGAGTGCTTTATTTAGAGAATGTGCCAAATCTCTACCCACTTTCCAAATCACCACAACTCAATGAAAATTTTCCAAAGCAGAAAGTGTTAGTTAGTATTCAGGTATGTGTGATTCTTAGCAAGATGCACTGGAAATCAAGCCTCGTTACTCCTTCAATGTCAATATTTCATGTATCTTGTTAAAACTCTGCATTCTGTCCCTATGGTTGTTGTCGTATGATACTGTATTGGATCGAACAAGAATGTGATTAGGCAAGAAGTGCTTTATGATTTTCTGGGGTCATCTGAAAGGCACATTCTCTTGTGTAAGGCAGGTGCAAAGGAACATAAAAGATACATTCTGTTGCAGTGACTTTTAGAAGTCAAATGGTGGAAGGCATATGCAGGATCTCCAATTGGTTAACCAAATTTATTAGATAGAGGGCAGTGCTCTGACTGCTGAACACAAACCAGTAAGGATTAGGAATACATTGGAAATGACATGACCTTAAACCTTCTGAAAGGATGTGAATAAATCTCAGACTGCGTCCTTGATGGAACAGTCACTTGAGTTTTCAGATGAGGGTTACACATCAGAAGAGCTTCCCACACCATGCTATAACATACAGTGCAATACCTCATCATGAACCTTCACAAGAGATTTGATGGGACTTCTCTAGTGTGAGTTACGATGCTGAGCAACAAATAACTAGAGATGGGCACGACTTAGCGGTATTTTCATTTTCGTTTTTCGTTTCCGTTACGAAACGAAACGAAAATGAAAAACGGCTCAGAACTGGAACGAAAACGGAAACGAAACGACTAATTTCGAGCCAATTTTTGTTTTTCGTTACTGGAAAAACACATAATGGAGCTAAATGGGAAGAAACGAAAAAATTTTCGTTTTTGTTTTTTCGTTTTCGTTACATAACGAAACGAAAACGAAAAATTTTGAAATTAGCTCACGAAAACGGAAATGAGCCAAAACGGACCCCTAGCCGAAAACGAAAACGAACAATTTTTCTGAGTCGTGCCCATCTCTACAAATAACACCGTGTGGTGCTATTTTGATTTTCATGATGATGTGACTTGGAAAGTTATCAGATTGCATCAGTGGTCCTCATTTGGCTTGAATTTAAATTATGGTGCAATTAGATCGCTGCAGAGGTATACACCTAATCACCCCAGAAAGGGTTGCTTTGATAGGAGTGATCTCCATTAAAACAATCCTTCTGTCTGCCAGAGAAATCAGCTATACCAAAAAAATCCAGCTTCAGCACTGATTGGGGCAAGGTGGGAGCATAGTGTATTGTGGGATCACAGGGAAATAGGTTGCATCAGACTGCTCTACAAAGGGTTCTGCTTCTATACCACCCCATATACTTCAAGGAGTCTCTGCGTGGTTTACAGTTTCATTACAGTATGCAAGCTACACAGGCTACAAGCAGTCAATATTACAATCTATTTCTCTACATGAGCACACCTTTCACTGGATTTATTCAGGTATGCAAGAGAACTGCTGGATCACTCAATGGCTTAGGCAACTGGCTGTGGAGTCAGAGGTTGAGAGTTTAATTTATAGCTGGACTCTATGATCCATAGCTCTCATCCAACTCTGCAGTTGTAATATTTTTTCTAGATTGCATTCACACAGATAGGCTGGCTTACAGATATGATCTAATATTTATTCCATTTCATATAGAACTTGGGAGACATTACCAGCCCATTGCAGTTCAACCATCCTTCTCCAAACCCAAATTTGTATTTTTTAAAAATATAATCCCTGTGCCAAATTATCCACTGTTGACTGGTAAAGGGCTTTTGAGACCCTTCAGCTTATTGTGGTGTTCATTGGTTGCTTTCTCCTTACAGTGTTTGTTCCGTGTACTACTCATTTTTAAGCAGTGCAGTGGCACTATTTTGCTTGTCTTAAGTATCCTCATTGAATTGCCTGCCCCTCGTGGAACTTCCATTTAGTCTCTTATTACCACTATCTTCCCAATTTGCTGCTATGGTAAAATAGCACTATTTCATTTTAAAAAAGGAAACAGGAAAAGAAGGGAAATGGTTATATATTCAAATAAGGACACACTGGAGAACACTGAAGTGGAATTATACTCTGAACTCAACAGGAAGTGACAGAAACAAGTCACAGTTACAAAGATGCTCGTTACAAATCCTGCAAGATTACTGCTAGCTAGAAATAATCTTTGATTAATAATACTTGTGTGCTGTCAAGTCAATTCTTATTTATGGTGACCCCTTTCTGGGGCTTTCTACCTAGAAGTCGTTTCTTCTTTTGGGGGTGCTCTGGGGCTGCAGAACGTGTCCATGGACAACATGGCTCTTCTTCCAGGAAACAGTGGGCAATCAAAGTCTCATCCTCTGGCTCCATAGCAAGAAACTTGATTCAACTACAGTGGTAC
The DNA here is from genome assembly GCA_023846285.1 of Phrynocephalus versicolor. NCBI lineage: Eukaryota > Metazoa > Chordata > Lepidosauria > Squamata > Agamidae > Phrynocephalus > Phrynocephalus versicolor. The sequence continues at coordinate 886,632 of JAHTLZ010000023.1, read as the reverse complement.
CCTAGTTTAAGATCGCCTTGATTAACAACATTTTCAGTTCACAAAGGGAAATGACTTGAAAATAATCCCTCCATTTACAACCCCCCCTGAAAATGCACAGGATGCCCCCCCCCTGTGTTTCCAGTTTATGAAATTTCCGCATTATGAGGTGTCCCAGAGGACACATTAACTTTGTGAGCTGAGGTACCATTGTATCTTGGATATTCTTGGATAAAACAGTGGTACTGTAAGCATTATGCAAAATCTCAGTTTCAACTTTTCTTCCATTGTAGCATGAAAGAGCAAAAAGGTGGGAGGAATCAATCATTGCCACTTTCTGCTCTGAGACACTGTTATGTCCATGCTGCCCTTTAGTTCTTTGTACCCTTTTGCTCTCTCTTCCTCACATACATCCATGACATTAACCTGGAAACTGTGAATGAAAATCCTCAAACACATTCTGTTCTAAATTCTGAATAGCTGTGTTGCAAAATGATGTTTTTACTTTCAGACAAAATTTTACTCACATTCGTAATTTTTTTTATGAAATCTGCTTCATTTTGTTTTAAATACATTGATCTGAGAAGATAACTGGGATTACAATATAAAATCACAGCAAAATGTGCTAAGTACAATTATAAAAAGGCAGTGTCAAAACAGGAATGGAGTGTGAACCCTGGAAAGTATTTTTGTATCTATTTCCATTTGCAATGTGCGGCATTTTAGAATAACAAGCATCAATATAATGGAATTCATCTAGCTGACTCTTTTCAGTATATAAATAATCCAAAACAAGGCTGATTTTCAAAACCATACATTAAAAAAAGGTTTACCAGTTATTCTATATTTTCAAACAAATAAGATTCATTCACAGTGATGATGGGTGGACAGGCAGACTGGAGAGGCCATTACTTCTGATACTGTGTCGCTGACCAATATGCTTGCTATCTCACTGCCTTGCGTTTGCTTTCAATATTAATGTACAGTGGTACCTCAGTTTAAGAATGCCTCAGTTAAAGAAAAACTCAGTTTAAGAAAAGAAATTATTGGAAATGTGGATGCTTTGGTTCAAGACAAATTTTCACTGGAATCCCCCAGTTTAAGTTTTTTAGTTTAAGTCCCCCCACCCCCCCCCCCCCCAATAAGGCATTAAAAGCTGATGTGTGATGTTCCTATGACAAAAAGAATGGGGATGCCTCGGTTTAAGAAAATTTTAAATTGAATGCCCTGGTTTGTTTTTTCCCTGACCTCCAGAATTGATTAATTGGTTTTTAGTGCATTCCTATGGGAAACTGCATTAAGGTTTAAGAATTTTTCACAATACAAAACAGCCCAGAGAATGAATTAATTACTTAAACCAAGGTACTACTGTACTCAGTTACAAGATAAATAAGAAAACAGAGAACCAAGAAACACACCCATGCTGGTAATGTGTTAGTTGATACCTATACAAGTATAGCTACAATACATACAACTACAGAGCTTTAGGCACACACGCACACACACACACACACACACACACACACACTGGTATCATTTAGACATCAGAAATGACCTGAACCTGGAACTTCACACAAAGGTCTTTTGTATACAACGGTTGCATATCAGTACAGGAGGAAGAGCGGACATGCACGTGCAATTGCGCGCGCGCGCACACACACACACACACACCAGGAATGTGGATATGGACCAGTTTTCTCCTCTGAAAAAAATGGAACAATCCTTGAAAGTAAGGAAGATCTCTTTTGGTCCACTACAGTGCCTAAGAAACATGTGGAGTATCAGCAGAGATATTTTAGAAATGACTTAAGTCAGAAATCAAATTCAGAAGCTTCTGAGTTAATATGGTCAGATTAAATGCTGATATTGAATAGTTTTATATCAATAGCTTTCAAGAAAGAATTAAAAGGCCTACCCCATTATGGTTTTGTGCAATTCTGTGTTTCTTTTAAAGTATCCAATATTAAGTTTTTTCTCATATTACATTTTAAATGCATACCTTTTGTATCAATCTAAAAATGGAGAGTGTGTGAACACGACATACGTGTTTGATACAATGTGATTCACAAATGTGTGCATGTCAGAGACTAGACACGGGCTCTGATTCCCTGTTTTACACCCGTTCAGGAAGCAAATGGCCTTTAGCCACTGTGTGCTAAAACTGAAGCAAATGTGGGAGAACTATTTCTATAAACTGATGATGCACTAATACAAAGTGGGCAAAGCATGGTTTTTTCAGATGTGGTTCAGGCAAGCTTTTTTCTTCTCCTTTTTCAAATAGTTGCTGTATTTACAACTGAAAGGGATTTTTAAAAATTATTTTACACATTGTTTGGGCAAGCTGCACAATCTCAGAATACTCTACAAAAAGGGAACAGTAAACTACCTGAAGAGTATTTCTATCTAGAAAAACCCCAAAAGGCTTGTCATGAGTCTGAATTGATTTGATGGCAAACATTATTATTACAGGTGTGATGCATGTCAAATATTTACAAACCATGCACTAGACTCATTTTGAGAAATGCAACCATAACTCCTTGAGGATATCTTATCTGATTTCAAAAGCTAAGTAGCGTTGGAGCTTGTCAGTACTTGGATATAAGACCACCAGGGAAGACTGACAATCTCCAACTTGGACTAGGTTATAGAATCACATACTGTATGCCAGTCATAGTCAATAAAGACTCTCTATGGACTAATTTAGTGACTGACTCAGTAGAAGCCATCATCAATCCCAATTAGAAAGCATGTTCCATAAAGACCTTTCCTATGCACCCTTGTGTAGATTAATCAATGCAGACTTTGTTGCAGTACATATTTTATATATACAGTGTTGTCAAAATTAAAGGGAAAAAAGGGTGAAAAAAAGAAAACAAAACAAAACTTGCTGTATTTTAAAGACTAACAGTTCTATTTCAGAGTGAAGTCTTGTAGATTTTGTTCCCTGAAACAATCTGTTAGTCTTTAAAGTGTAAAATAATTTTGCCTTTTTGGTATTGATTCCCCTTTCCTCTTTGATTTTGCTAACATGCTGAGACAGAATAACAAGTCACCTGGAGCAAATTATGTAAATCAGATTGGTTTCTTTAAGGATATTTTGAATCACACTTATTCATGAAATCCATAACAAAATGGCAGCCACAATACCCACTATTGATGTCATGGGAAACACCAGTTTAGAGTCAACCGATCCTGCTTTAGTTCCAACTAGTAGCTGGGAGAGGGTTTAATATGGCTGAGATTATGAGAAGATGTTTGATTATTTTAACCTGTTCTACATTTTGGTTATTGCTATCAGTTAGTAAATTCATTAAATCATTATAGGAAGTCAGAAGATACCTATGGTGTAAAAAGTATATTTTTAGGGTATCAACCAAAAAACAGTTTTAATATTAATTATGTCTTTCTTGTTTTCAGTCAAACGTGTGCATCTTGGATGGAAGGTGAATAGGAAGAAGAGGGTATTTTTAAAAGCCAGTAATAATTACAAGCAGGAAAAGATTTATTCTGTCTGTCTACAAAAGCTCCTACAGCTATACTAATTTTCTGGATTATCTATGTATGCAATAAAAACATCAATGTTAACAGTATAAAACTGAATTATGTGTCATGATACAAGACATGACCAGGTTTTGTTCTGGGGGAAAAGGCTTTCTGATATTTGTTTTTACTGAATGCTGTAGTCATTCATCTGTTTTATTCTGTTATGCATCATAGAGTTCATAGAGATCCAGCTGTAACGACATCTATGATACAGCAAATATTTTAAACCATGTGGAATCGATGTTCTCCTCGTGTGATGTGAGAAGAGAACTCATACCTGTCCTGGCTGCGGTAGCCACACATGTTACACTCATAAGGATCACGGAAACCATGGCAGCCCATGTGAATAGTGTACATCACATGATCTAAGAATAGAACTCTACAATGTTCACATCTGTAAACTTTCACTTGTTCCCCATTGCCATTGATTACTTTGAAAGCATCTTGCAAGCTGTCACTGTTGGCCCTTAGGACATCATATTGCTTGTGCTCTTCCTTTATAGAAAGGCCATTCCTTCCATGAGGTGCTATGTGATTTGTTAGATATATCAAGCCACTGCGATCCTCGTTATTGCTCTCTGTATCAGTAGAATCTTGGCAGCTGTTGTTGGGGGAAGGGTCCCTTTCTGAACAAATGGATTTGGCTTTGGAAAGCAGCAGCAAATTCTCCACTGCACTGTCCTGAATGGCATGATTGGATCGAACATGATTGTCCCCAAGGGGCTTGTGAAGGTGATACATTGGGCTGATGACAGGTGCTACTTCAGAGCTACTAGGTGGTGTCTGCACTAAGGGGCGCAGCGATTCTGCCCCTAAGTAGCTGATGGCATTGTTAATAGCCTGGTCTATGACATGGGTCTGCATCATATCATTTTCCTTTTCATAACTGGTAGCTCCATCGTAAGGACCATCAGGTACACATTTCTCACCTGCAATCCAAAACAACCAAAAGTTAGGATGAAAGTTACAATTATCTCCATTAAAAAATCTGTAACAGAGGTAGCACAAGATAAATTTATATCTGCATCTGTAATGGTATTGACAGCTGTCAGCGACTAGGTTTTGACAAAAGACTCATTGATGGAGCTTTTGTAATAGTATGGGTTATTATAAAAGTCTAATTGATGGTTTTTTGCAATAGTATGCTCAGGTAAAACTGTTTTGTAATATGAGTTAATAATTGTAGCAACATCACTATATGGAATGTGATTAAGCAGATTAAATAAACATTTGGAGGTTTTTAAGCAGAGGCTGGATGGCCATCTGTTGGGAGTACTGTGATGGGGGTTGGACAGGATGGCCCTTGAGGCCTCTTCCAACTTTATGATTCTATGATTCTATGAACTACATCTTTCATAGGACCCTCAACACAGAACTTTTACACTGAGATAGCGAACTTTTATACCACAAGTACCAATTAAATTAAGTAACAATATTTATTTACATTTTTGTTCCAAATTAGGAATATTTCTTTGAATGACCTACATTGGGTGTTCAGTTTGACATTTGAAATGACATTTGAAAGGGATAGCAGAAAGCAGTACATGATATGGTCAAGGCCACTTAAACTTGTATGGGATATTTTCCAGTCCAAACACTATAATTTTGGGTCATTTTTCATAATGGCAACTTTTTATTTCAGAGTACATATAATATTGTCCCCCATATGTCTGTGAAGATTCTCAGTCATCCAGGTGAGTTTATCTGGAAGTTGAGTCATGGCTACTGGATTTCTTTTTGAGAGATAGAAACGTTTCGCTGCTCATCCAAACAGCTTCATCAGTCCCCCATACAGTAGAGCAGTGTTCCCCAACCCCCGGGCCGCGGACCGGTGCCGGTCCGTGGATCAGTCGGCACCGGGCCACCTGCGGAAACCAGGCCTTAAGTGGCTGCCGGGAATCCAAGCCAGGCGATCGTGGCCGCGAAGCAGGCAGCGGCAGCGGCAGGGGGGCTAAGAAGCGAGCAAGCGGCGTCGGCGTCTGTCTCCCTGCCAAACACATGCATCTCTTCCTCCTCCTTCTCCTCCTCCTCCCCCCCTGGTGGCAAGCGATGCCGTTCCTTGGGGCTGCGGGGAGGAGGGGGCGGGAGGGGAGGGGGAGAGGCGCTTGATGGGGGTGGGGGTTGAAAAGAGAGGGGGAGAAATCGCGCCTGGCTCAGCTGCGGAAGGAGCAGCAGGAGGAGGAGGAGGAGGAAGAGGATCCGCAGGAATCCGTCGCGTCCCGACCCGGCGTCAGGGCCCAGCGGAGCCGGCCTCGAGTCCCCCCCCCCGAGAGCGATTGGCGTGCAGTGGCGGCGGGTGCGTCTCGGAGAGAGAGAGAGAGAGAGAGAGAAGGATGGGATTGCGCGCCGGTGTCTAGGTGGATGCGTGCCCGAGGATGACACAATGTGTGTGTGTATGTGTGTGTGTGTAAGAGAGAGAGAGAAAGAGCGAGTGCACGCGCCTGTGCGTGAGGGGGAGGCAAAGCGGCTCGGGGTGCGCTGAAAGTGCCCAATCTGGGATTGCAGGGTGGCGTGCGGCATGTGTGCGCGCCCGCCGGGCGGCACAAGCAGCTGAAGGTGATATATATATATATGAGAGAGAGAGAGAGAGAGAGAGGGAGAAGGATCTCTTCCGCAGCGGTCTTCTTTGGTAGGCGTTTTGCTTTTCTCCCAACTGACGCCAAAGTCCCGCGTTTCCTCCACCTGTTTCCCTCTCGCTTGCTCCAACCCTCTTTCTCTCTCTCACACACACACACCGAGTG
>JAHTLZ010000023.1:823586-880329 GCA_023846285.1 Phrynocephalus versicolor | reverse complement strand
CCCCCCCCCCACTCTCCGGCTTCATGTCAAGGAAGGGCGAATGGTCCCAAGACCTCACGGCGGCTCGGTAGCTTTAAAAAAAGGTCAGGCTCCCCCCCGCCAAGAGCGGCTCCTGTCTTCCAAAGTGGTTGCGAATAAACTCTGGAATTGGAATGATCTCCTTGTGTTTATATGCTTCCAAACCTAGCCGTTCGAAAGCATGTGAAATGCAAGTCAGATAAAGAGACGCCCCCAGGAAAAAAATGCAAGGAAGTAAAAACAGTATTTCCTTGCAGCGATGCCAAGGACTCGCACAACACTGGCTCTTCGACTTGAGTACGGAGATGAGCACCGCCCCCTAGAGTGGGAAACGACTAGCACGCATGTGCGTCAGCGGCCGGGGGGGGCATTTACTTTTTTTATCTTATTAAATCAAAACAAGCGGGCCAGGGAAAAATTATCAAACATTTACCGGTCCGCGGTGATAAAAAGGTTGGGGAGCACTGCAGTAGAGCATATTTTAAGTGAACATCGTGTATAATTGGTCGTGGAGTTCCGTAAACTGTAGACCCCAAAAGTAACTTTTCCAAATCCTCTCACGCCTATCTAGATGCAATTTAGATCTAGCTAATATAAAGAGTGGTTGTCCAACCTATTTTGTTATGTGCTTCAGAGGGAATATATGCAATGTGAAGCTTGGTTTTGTTAAGATTTTTATTTTCTCCATGCTACGCCTAGTTTACTCTGATTCCTCTGTGCAGACTTCATGGAAATATGTTTATGTTTTATGCATTTAGAAATGTATGCATTTAAAAAAAACTATTCTTAAGAGAAGTGTCCTGGTAAATATTTTATTATTTTATATGATTTCCTTTCAAAACTATACATGTTGTATATATCGTCTAACACGTTCACCTGTCTCTGTGTATTTTGTATGTGAACTGCAACACAAATTTTGGATGGCAAACTGTTTTTTGATTCCTGTTAAAGTTCTAGAAGTGTGACTTAAGTTATACTGAAATGCACACTTTACTTTCTCACAGATCTCTATTATACACCAGATCCTTCTTCCAGTTTTGCAATGTGTGTGTGATTTGGAGACGTGGGGGGCTCCTTTCCTTTTTTAGGCAGAACTGTTTCATTGAGGAGCATGAACCTAAACTATTTGACAATTAAGAAACTAAGGGTATGGTATCACTGGCAATAAGAAACACTGTTACTGTATTTTTCACTCTATAAGATGCACCTGACCATAAGACACACCTAGTATTTAGAGGAGGAAAACAAGAAAAAAAAATGTTTAGCCTAAGGTTTCATGGTGGGGGAATCCTGGCTGCAAAAGGGGAGGGCAGAAGCTCCATGGAGGAGAATTTGCAAACAAAGTGATTTTTGACTGTGGAATACCTGCTGCAGAAAGGAAGGGTTGGGGAGAGGCTCCCTGGAGGAAATCTCTTTGCAAACAAGGTGAGTGAAACTGTTGAATCCAAGCTCCAAAGGGGGGGGGGGTTGCAAAGAAGGTAAATGGGGACTGTGGAATCTAAGCTGCAAAAGGGGAGGGTTGCAAATGAGGTGAGTGGAACTGTGGAATCCAAGCTGCAAAAGGGGGGAGAGTTGTAAAGAAGGTGATTGGGACTGGGTGATGCAGGCTGCAGAAGGGGAGGACAGTGGCTCCGTGGAAGAGATTTCTTTGCAAATGAGTTGATTAGAACAATGTAATCCAGGTTGCAGCAGGGGATGGGAGAGGCTCCATGCAGGTAACTTCTTTCTAAAAGAAAATGTGTGATATATATGTAGCAGGGACACTGTATTCGCTCTATAAAATGCACAGACATTTCCCCTTACTTTTAAGGGGGGGGGGAAGCGTGTCATATAGAGCAAAAATACGGTAAATCAATATAAGTGCTATTTAAATCAATATATAAAAACTCATTTATACAGTACATGGATGAAAACAATTTATATGGCTTGCAAAGTGAGTTCTATTATTCAGTTTGGCTTGGTGGCTGTGTATGGTGTTCTCTTGTCAGAAGCACTAGCACCATGGAAGCAATTTCAGAATGATTGGCAATAATATTTGAGAAGTCCTGGAGAACAGGGGAAGTCCCTATAGACTGGAGGAAGGCAAATATCTTCAAAAAGGGGGAAAAGGAGGACCCAAATAATTACCGCCCAGTCAGCTTGACTTCAATTCTTGGCAAGATCCTAGAACAAATTATGCTGTCATTGTGAGAAGTCAACATGGATTTCTTAAACACAAGTCATGCCAGACCAATTTCATCTCTTTGATAGAGTTACAGGCCTGGTGGATGAGGGGAACACTGTAGATATTGCTTACGAAGATTTCAGTAAGGACTTCAATAAGGTTCCCCATGATATACTTGCAAAGAAGTTAGGAGAATGTTGGATAGATACTGCCATTGTTAGATGGATTTGTAATTGTTTGACTGATTGCACCCAAAGGATGATCATTAATGGTTTGTCTTCAGTTTCGGGAGATGTGACTAGTGGGGTGCCCCAGGGTTCTTCTCTGGGTCCAGTGCTATTTAATATCTTTATTAATGACTTGGAGGAAGGAATAGAGAGGAGGCTGATCAAATTTGCAGATGATACCAAATCGGGTGGGGTTGCTAATTCCCTAGAGGATAGGATGAAAATCCAAAAGTACATTGACAGATTAGAGTGCTGGGAAAGGGGTTCAACAGAGGGAAATGAAGGGCGGTAAATCTAGGTAAAATTAATGAATTGCACAGATATAGGATGGCAGATACCTGGCTGGAAAAGAGTACCTGTGAAAGGGATTTGGGAGTCTTGGTGAACCACAAATTGAACACTAGTCAGCAGTGTGATGCGGCGGCCAAGAAAGCCAACACAATTCTTGGTTGCATCAACAGAAGCATAGTGTCTAGATCAAAGGAAATGATAATACCACTCTGTTCTGCTCTGGTCAGACCCCATCTGGAGTACAGTAACCCCCCGCCGATCGCGGGTGTTAGGGACCCACCCCACCCGCGATGCACGAAAATCCGTGATATGCGGAAGCGAGTGGGGTGGGGATGGGGGCAGGGGACGATTGTGCGGCGCGCCGGTGGCGGCAGGGGGGTCGTATCTCCCCCCGCCGCCGCCCGCCTGCCCGGCCCCAAGGTTTTTCGGGGGTGCGTGGGAGGGCTTCTCGGCGATGTAGTGGGACCGCAATATCTGAACTGCAAAATGGCAGGGGGTCATTGTACTGTGTCCAGTTCTGTGCACCTCAATTTAATAAGGATGTTGACAATCTTGAGCGGGTCCAGTGGAGGGTGACCAAGATGACTGAGGGTCTGGAAGAAATGTCTTAATGACGAGCAGCTTAAGGAGCTGGGGATGTTTAGCCTTACAAAAAGAGGAGGACTGAGAGGGGATATGATAGCTATGTTTAAATATTTGAAAGGATGTCCCATTAAAGAAGGGACTGGTTTGATTTCCATGGCTTCAGAGACTAGGACGCAGGGAATGGTCTCAAACTACAGGAAAAGAGATTCAATGTAAACATTAGGAAGAATTTTATGACAGTTAGAGCTGTTCGGCAGTGGAATATGCTGCCACGGAGGGTGGTGGAGTCTCCTTCTTTGGAGGTTTTTAAGGAGAGGCTATATGGCAGCATATTCTACTGCTGAACAGCTCTAACTGTCAGAAAGTTGTTCCTAATGTTCATATGGAATCTCTTTTCCTGTAGTTTGAAACCACTGCCCCGAGTCCTAGTCTCTGAAGCCATGGAAAACAAGGCTATCATATCCCCTCTCAACATAAAGATTCCCAGCTCCCTAAGCTGCTCCTCATAATACATATGTTCCAGACCTGTAATCATCCTGGTTGCCCTCCTCTGTACCTGCTCGAGGTTGTCAACACCCTTTTTAAATTAAGAAGTGCAGAAAAGGACACAGTACTCCAGGTGGGGTCTGACCAGAGCAGAATAGAGTAATAATATCATCTCCCTTGCTCTAGAAACTATGCTTCAGTTGATGCAACCAAAAATTGCATTGGCTTTCTTAGCCACCGCATCACACTGCTGATTCATGTTCAATTTGTGGTCCACTAAGGCTGCTTTCAAATGACCCCTAAAATCCACTGGCAACTTAAATTCAGATCCCCCCAACCACAGATCATGTGGGTTTTGTTCCTCTTCCTGTGTTCCCACCCTTCTGCACTCTGTTGCTTCTGTCTGTGGTGAGGGTAGGGAGAAAAAAAGCAGGCTCACCTCTGCCTGCTGTCGGAGCAGCCCCGTAGGGATTCCTGTCTGTTAAAGGGGTGGCGGACAACAAAAACAAACAGAAGGCGGAGGAGAGCCCGACATCCACAGCTTTACAATCTGCCTCGGAAATTTTTTTACCTCCAGAGACCAGGTACTTGTAAAGTGCGCTGGGGCGCGCTTAGTCCGCTGCTGGTGGGAAAACAATTTTATGCTCCGGATCTGCAAGTGTTTTGCAGAGGATTTTAGGGGTCATTTGAAAGCAGCCTAAGACTCTCAGATCCCTTTCACAGCTAGTATAAACTTTGGAGGTTAGGTCTTGCCTCCCCTCTAGCTGCTTTTAACCTTTAAAAACGGGCGTCCAATTGTGCTTCTTTCATCTACTTCTGACCTTGGTCCATAAAAAATATTACTCATCATTAAGTGAAGATACAGAACACTCATCCACGTGCCAGGCATTAAGCATTAGGCACTGGTCTTTCAGATTTGAGTTTCTGCTTTACTTATGTAGGAGAGTGCTGGCACAGCAATCAACATTTTATGAGGGAAAACTTAAAAATGGGGACAGCTCAAACACTACATTTTAACTTGTTGACCATACTTCATGTTAGCATCAAATTTGGGACAGATGTAGCAGTCTGCTCTTGATCTGTTTGAGTACAACTGTTTTTTTTTTTCAGAAATGGGCAATGCTATAGATACCCAGATCTGAAATTGCTCATAGAAATCGAAAATACAGATCTTGCTTATTTTGAAATAAAGTGGTTGCTTTTTTAAAATTTGGAAATAATCTAGGCTGCAGCAGCTAAAATATTGGTCCTCAAAAAAGGCCTTTAAAGGGGGAGAAACAGTGAGTTCTTATCTCACTGCATGTGTATGGAACAGTCTAACCAGCAAGACCTTTGCAAAGTAGATACATACATTCTTGCAGCTTCATTGGTGAGAATATTTGGAGAACTCAGGGCAATTACAGGTTGAAAGTCAGAGTTACATTAGGGCGGGGGCGGAAGAAAGAGGGAGACCAAACCAGAGTTGCTTTAAATAAGATAATGAAGTGACAGTGCTCCAGGAAGGAATATTCTTCCACGTATTGCCTGGGGAATTAGCATAGATTTTATAAGGCATATTTCAAGCATTTCTGCATTACAAGAGCACGGAACAGTTACATTTGTCCTAGACCTAAGTGTTTTCACTCATTTAATCTTTAAAACTTCTATTTATTTTTTGTGTCTGGAGATGGTCTTACTTGGTATTATTACATCTTTGGTGCCTGTATCTTGTTACCGCATTAACCATTCTATCCATCCTGCCACAATATGATTATTTGGCAAGAATAAATAAACTTGAAATATTTTATGTGCCCTCAAGTCACTTCTAATATGTACTGAATGTATGAATTAATTCTCTCCCTAATATTATATCATTAAACTTTGCTCAGATCTTGCAAATCAAGAGCATCTCATGTTAGGCTGTTTTCTGTTCCCACTGTCCCCTACCTTCCTAGAAAAATTCTTGTTTCCAGGAAGTTCTGCTCAAGTCTTGCAAACTAACAGCTGTTACTTCCTTAACTGAGATGTTACACATTTTTACACATTTAGTGAAAGTTCACACTTGATTTCTGGCAACCTATGGCTCTCCTCCAACATCATATTTCAAATGAGTTGATTTTTGTCCATGTCTTTTTCCACTGTCTTTCTTTTTTACAGCATGGATAATTTTGATCTTGGATTCCAGTGACAATCTTTTTTAACTCTGAGTCCACTCTTTAAAAAAAATTAAAAGGCTAGCTGGGCCTCTTTTTGGAAAATATGCACACAACATGCTTGCAGAGCTTGTGTTTCTCTATAGCTTTTGTTCCTCAGATTTCCTAACCCAAAGAAAAGGTTTGGAAACTGGAACACAGTTTTGTAGTCTGCATTCTGCAGTCTGCGTTCTGCAGGGCAGGCATGGTAGCATCAATTTATTTGAGAAAGAAAAGGGTGTGTGTGTATCTCTAGCTGGGTAGCCTGTTCCGTGTGTTGCACTACTTATACCATTGCTTTGCATTAAGTCCAAAACAGCCCTTCAAAATATTTTGACATAGAGAGACTGCAGCTGGTTCTGTCCTCCCCCAAGATGCTAGTACAGACAACTATAGTACAGTCATGTGCTCATCTTCTGGGATCTTCTATCACTGGGTAATTCTATATGAGGGAAGCTGTTGCTGGATTTTGTACATGGTGTATGTATACTTAAATATCTACTTAAAAATCCAGGGAAGTAAATTCTGCAAAACACCTCCATTTTATGGGATTTTGTGATTTTGCATTCATTACTCAAAATACCAGGAAATTGTTTAATATGGTTGCACACTTGTAAAAAAAAACACCCCAAAACCCAGCCATGACCACTGCTTTGTGTTTGGGCAAGAGGTGGTTAACTGATGGGAAATCAAAGGAGTTGGGGTCTGTGACTTTCCCCTGCTTGATGGCTCTTTGTGTATGGTAGTGAGCACAAGAGGATATCACACAGAAGATCATTTTGGCTAACACTATGGGTGTTGTCAAGAGTCAGGCTGTTCTTTGCTATGTGAAGCTTGGCATCCCTTTTCATGCTGGCAACATGGGTGTCATGTTGTGTAGCAATATTGGACCATTTCCTGGCCTTTTATATTATGGATACAGAAGCACAATTTCCCACATTCGTAAACTGAAGGGTTTTTGAAGAATTCAAAATTCTTTCTAGAAATTAAGAACAGATTACACTAAATTGTAATGGTGACCTTGTTTAATTTATGCAGTTAGTTAACTTTTTTTTTTGTCCCTGTCATTCGCCATCTCTGTTTATCCTGGAAAGATGCTGTATGGCTATCGAGCCCTTTTTAGCCAGAATGCCAAGGGTGCCAGAAGTGTTTTTAATTTGTGTTTGATTGTTATTGTATTTATTGCCATTGACTCTGCTTATTGTATCTTGTATTGACGCGACCACTGTTCGGTTCGTCTGTTGGAAGCCGCCCAGAGTTCCTCTGGGAAGATGGGCGGGATATAAGTCCAATAAATAAATAAATAAATAAATAAATAAATAAACAAATAAATAAACAAAAATGCAAGTGACTGAGCCAAAATAACATGAATAGCAAGCAGGCTTTGCTGTGTGGGAAAAGTACAGTTGAGGCTGGATAGAGAAGTGCAGGCTACCTTGATGTCATTCTGATAAGTCCCCCATCCCATCTTTTGAAGTTTAATCTGGATCTCTCTCAATTGTAATTCATTATGGTACCTTCTTACATTACACTGGTGGGAAATGCTACTCATCTAGTAACTGACATGTTTTCTTACTGTGAAGGTAAGAAAATGAGAGCATGAAATGTGAGTTTCCCCCCATGTCCAGAGTTCAATGTAGTCCTTAAAACAGAGAAGGAGAGAGATGGGGAAAGAATAGTGCCTGTCTTTCTCTTAAGTAATAATGTATAACCTCTTGAATCTAGCTGGTTATCTTCTCACCAGAGAGGCAGTGACTGAGTCTTCCAGGATTTTAGTTTATCAAGGGAAGCCTTTCTTCTGAATCTCACTGCTCTTGCAGTCATGTTTGGTAAGGGACCTGAGAGAGGGAATTTTGGGTGGCAGCCAGTAGGATATGGAACTCCTTCCTTCAGGAGGCTGGGTTGGCCTCTTCCACTCTTCTGCCAGTAGGTAAAGACCTTTAGAATGGCCTTCTGAGGAAGGAACTTTTCGTAGTGAATGCTCTTGACATTTTTCTTTTCTGATGTACAGTAATACGTTGGTTTACGAGAATGATTAGTTCCAAAAACATGCTAGTAAAGCAAAACACTCTTATATCAAAGCAAATAATAATGGAAACTTAAATGATTTGTTTAGGAGTCCCATAGATCAAGTACTGTATACACAAAGTGCCAAAACTCACAAAAGAAGTTGGCTAGAAGTCCACGTTCACACCATGGTTTAGGTACCTGGCTGCAGAATCTGCTCTGCTTGGGACTAACAACTGGATTTTACTCTGTGTTTTTACTGTGACAATAATAAAATGCAGTTTATAGCCATATACACACTTGACTACCTGCCCCATGAGTAGAAAATGTCTGAAAAATAAGAAAGGATGTTGAAAACAAATTAAAGAAAAATATAAAGAAAAATAAAACAAACCCCTAGCTCGCACTCCCCTTTGAATATGTTCATGGCTGGTATAAGGGAAACATCCATTCCTCTCTCCTCCCTCTACTTTAGAGGGTGCCTGAGACAGAATGTTCCAGAAAATCACCCACAATCCAGCCGGGGGGGGGAGAGAATGCTACCACTGGCTCACTTACAATCATGTGACCTGCTCCCATGTCTTGTATTGCAAGACATTGCTTGTTGATCAAGGCAAAATTTAGAAGAAATGTTTGCTTGTCTTGCAAAATGCTCTTAAACCAAGGTATTACTGTATTCCAGGACTCTCCAACTTTGAACAGCCTGCAGCCTACCTGATGGTTGACTCTTGCAAATTGGGGTGGTGGCAGCTTCAGGACCCTCAGGAGGTCTTGTCTTTCTTGCCTGGGCTCATTCGGCACCCAATTCAAAAGGACCAAGCAGCCTGAGTGAAGGGGAGGAGGGGGAAGGCTTGGTCCTTTTGAATTTGATGTTGCGTGAGCATCCTCCCAGACGCTTGTTCACCCCGCACGGCATGTCTTCTGGTTGGGGTGGGGAGGAATTGGGGACTGCGCTGCTGCCCCTCCCACTGCAGTTAAAAATAAACTTCACTACTCCAAATAGTTGTGATGGGTGATAGGAAAGATCTCCTCCTTTGCCTGCCACAGAGAACAGATGGTTATAACTTCAAGAGGTAGTGATCTAACAATGACAAAGGGGTAAATGAGAGGTGTAAAAGTGTTGGGCACTTGGGATGCGTTGGGATACCACCTTGGTGGTCAGGGAATCTATGAAGGCCTGAGCCACATCTGATGGTGCAGCCCAGCATGTAACCAGAGGCCCCTTGAGACAGCGCTGATTAGCTTAGACAGGCAGTCTCTTGGCTACTGAGCTGAATGAGACACAGCCACAATCTCTAGTCTCTCCTTAAACACTTACTTAATATTTGGATGGACAAGAAGCCCTCACTCTGAGATCTGTCATAATTAAAATACCGAGGAGAGCAGCTGGGTGAAACTAATTCCACTGTTTCCCAAGTGACATTATAAGAATAAACATGCCTATGTAAATTGAAGTAATTGTATTTCTAGTGGCAAAAGCTAAACCTGTAGCTATCCTTCCTCCACTTTTATTTTCTTATAGCAGACATTGTGATAGTGATGACCCACAGAGCAAAAGCACTATACCATTAAAACTTCTCTAAGGAAGGAAAATGGAAAACTTGCTGGTAGGGGAAGAGTGAATAATTTTGCAAATGATCTAAGACTATCAGAGATAGTAAAACTGCTGAAACTAGAGGGGCTTGAGCAATACCTAGAGTAGCAACCAACCAGAATTCCCATGTGAGTCACCCTGAACTTAGATAAGAAAAGGGGAAATATGAAGGGGTGGTGAAAACAGTACGAAATTAGTAATATGCTCTTGTGCACAATGCAGGAGGACTTTTATATCAAATATCTATTTTTGAAGGGATCAGTGTTTTACGTGCTTTATTATATTACTAGAAACAACATCGTATAAACTTTTCTCAAGTTAAAAGTTCCTGGTATGACTTATCTTTGCATATTTCTGACTAGGGGCCACCTGGAGCCTGAATTTTTGGGTCAATAATTTTGCCCTTCCTGTTGTAATGTAAAATGTAGACACAAAAACATGGAAAAATCCAACCATGCAAAGGTGGCAGCTAACATTTAACTCTTACCAACAAATTTCTGAGGCAGAGAACTCTTACGTTTGGCGACGTTACTTGCTAGTCTGTCCAACATAAGGGATCGTTCTGACCCCATCTTGCACAGGTCTTCAGCCATTTCATTCTGGCTAGTTTCTTCTTTCATGACTGAAAAAAGTTAAAGGAGACCAGATGCCTTAGAGACACACTTTTCCAGAATATGCTGAGATACAGTTACAACAGGCGGTATTTATTTATATATTTAAAATATTTCTCCTCGCTACAGGGTTAAACGAGCAAAGAAGGAGGAGCTTGCAACATCAAGACTAACATCTTTATAAAAAGTCATGGCACAGTCCAATCCATCTGGCAGCATATAAAAATCTGTATTCATCATATCCATCTCTCTCTCTCTCTGTCTCTATTTCCAAACCAGCTCTCTAACTAATGAGCCTTTATACAAATCACAAAATGAGACCACAATTTTATTAGAAAAGACACTGACTGAGGTCCTAATGCAGTAACTTTTATTTTTAAAAATCAAAAGTTTAAAAAGTTTGAATGAAGATTGTTATAATAGTCGCTGAAATGGGTGGAGGGAAATTGTATCAGTGGAGAAAGTATGAGACAAATACAGTTTTCCTATTACAAAATATACCATGACACAACAGAACGACTCTCTATATTGAGAAGAGGACAACTGTGGCCCATGAGGTTAATCTTCTGAACCATGCAGAGCCAGAATCTGGCCTAAGAGACTCCTAGTTGTCACTCCTAAACCCACACCCTGTAGCTCCTCACAGCTGCCTCAGGCTCTGAATGCCTATGAAATGAAGCTACACATCACAGTTTTTGCATCTACTTAGAAGAATGGCAGAAATACATTTTTCTTCCCCAGGGATAAAAAAAAAACATATCAAAGAAACAAGGAAGTTACAAGCCATGTTTTCTGTTTGCAGTAAGTCTCCTCCCTGCCATTCCAAAACAGAATACTTTTGTCTCCTTGCCCTGAAAACCAACTATTTATCCCCTTCAGATGACATGGCAAATATTATTTTATTTTAGAGCATTTTACCCTGCCTTTCTCCTTAGAAAAAAATAAATAAAAGTAAAGTATAAGGCCTATTTCCACAAAAGACCTGGCATCTAGGCTCACTTGTAAATACTCCACTATAAGCTGAGTTTTTCTGCCCTTATTTTTGGCTGAAAAAAATACCCTCGGCTTAGACTTGAGTGAATAAGTTTCCCAGTTTGTTTGATTTTTTTTTGGGGGGGGGTAAAATTAGATGTTCAGATGGCTTGGGGAGGGCGGCAGAGGGCAAGTCCTGATCGGGCAAGCGATAGCGATGCCTCCACTTCCCATATGATTCCAATGAGAAGGTTTAGGGGCACCCCCTTTGGACCTTCATAACTCAGGCACCTTACTACAAAATGTTTCCAAATTTCAGGGGATTCCCTAAAATCACTTCCCTAAAATGCACCTGAAAATTATTTTAAAAAAATATGCAATGAAAATTTACTTCCCTTGGGACTCCAAAGAAGCAGGCGTACCTTCATAAAGCGGTTTTAGGGAATCCCATGAAATTTGGAAACATTTGGGGTAAGGGGGCTGAGTTATGAAGCTCCAAAGGGGGTGCCCCAAGGAAAAAAACTTCTACTCTGAAGCTGATCAGGTGGGAGATAAGGCTGTTGCCACTTCCCATATGATTCCAATTAGAAGGTTTTTTCCTAGGGGCACCCCCTTTGGAGCTTCATAACTAAATCCCCTTACCCCTAAATCTTTCTAAATTTCAGGGGGTTCCCTAAAATCACTTTCTGAAGGTACCCCTGCTACTTTTGTGCCCCCAAAGCAAGTAATTTCTGAGTGCATGATTTTAAACTATATGCATTCAAAATTATTTTAAAAATATGCAATAAAAATTACTTATCTTGGGACTCCCTTCCCAAAGTGATTTTAGGGAACACCCTGAAATCTGGAAAGATTTAGGGGTAAGGGGACTTAGTTATCAAGCTCTAAAGGGGACAGGGTAGTATTGGCAACTGTGTAGGGACTGTGGAGGCAATCAGGGAGTTTACTTTATGGTACTAACTCCCTAATTTCCTCCACACTCTCAGTATATGTTCCAATTACTACCCACAGCCCCTTTAGAGCTCGGCCGATATACCATATATACTCAAGTATAACGGGGGGGGGGGGACCACCCTTGGCTTATACTCGTCAATATGTTTTCCCAGTTTTTGGGGACGGGGGGTGGGTGGGTAAAATTAGACTCTTAGCTTATACTGGGGTCCGCTTATACTCAAGTATATATGTATACAGATCTGTATACATATGACTTAAATAAATATAGATCACATGATATGTTCCATTCAGGGGTTACTGTGCAGGATACTTCTGATCTGATCATTTAAGCGAGGAGTGCCGGGGGGGGGGGAGAAGGGCAAGATCTTGGTAGTCATAGTAATACTAGTAGTTGTGGGTGGTGAAATGACAGCATTGTCTGAATGCCTGATCTCTGAGTTCACAGGAAAGTTTAGAAAATGCTATCTTTCTTATTAACGCATATTTGGTGGTGGAACAGGATGAGTGTTTGAATCTCAGGAAAGCTTTACAGTAAAAAGTGATCCGAGTGAAACTGAAAATCTTTCCGCATGAGCAGCTTCAACTGCTACCAGTCAAAGGGCATTGTGTAGCCAGCCTGTCTTTCCTCTTTCAATGACTTTCATCTCCTAAGTTAGCCTGGCACCCACTTTATTGTGCTTTGGTAGCGAAAGATCTTTTAATTTTGTACAGTTTCTCAGTTATAATCTACTCCTGCTTACTGTACAAACTGTTTTTATGAGTTTGTGACTTTTATTTATTTATTTATATTATATCTCACCCCTTCTCTTTCACCCCTCTTTGATCTGTTGTTTTTGTCTCTTGAGGAATTTACCACAAAGTCATAAAACAACACCAACCATATCAACAAGCCCAACTTTCACCACAAGACCATAGGTCAAATTATTCTTCCCATCATCTTTATAACTAACTAACCCCCTCCTCCTCTTCCCCCTCCCCTATCCACCTTACCCAGCTCTGTCTCTATAGGAACTTACAACCAGGCTTGCATGCAAATACACATACTCAGCCAATGAATATTTGGTATGAAATGTATATCCCACTACATAATATATAGCACACCTCATTCTGCTGCTAAATCAAATCAAATCAAATTACTTTTTATTATAGCCAATGGCCATTATGTCCATATCCATATCCAAATACAATAAAACATTATGGCAGTCAGACAATATCCGAATATCTATATTCAAGGACAACATGCAATCATAGAGGATTACAGTAGAAGCTGACTGTATTTATACCTTACTGTTTAATATAAAAGTTAAAATTCAAGTTAAAAGTGTATACAAAAATGTTAAAAGTCTCTAAAATGGTATCACCATATTCATAACTGTACAGCCTATAAGAAAAACTGTCTGTAAATAACTTAATACCTTGTATTTCTTCAAACACTCCCTGCTCCCTCTTGATTGCTTAGCCGGCTAACTCTTAGCTTTATAGCCATCTTTCCAAAACTGGCCACTTTATTTAGTAATCTCTTTACTCTTGCTTTCCAAAAGCTTCTGTAAACACTCTTCCCTATTTCTACCCTCCAAGGAAAATATAATCGGTTTCATAGAATCATAGAATCATAGAATCATAGAATTATAGAGTTGGAAGAGACCTCATGGGCCATCGAGTCCAACCCCCTGCCAAGCAGGAACCGCTTCACAATATTTCCGACAGATGGCCATCCAGCCTCTGCTTAAATACCGTCAAAGAAGGAGACTCTACCACCCTCCGTGGCAGCATATTCCACTGCCGAACAGCTCTAACTGTCATGAAGTTCTTCCGAATGTTCAAATGGAATCTCTTTTCCTGTAGTTTGAAACCATTGCCCTGAGTCCTAGTCTCTGAAGCCATGGAGAACAAACCTGTTCCCTCTTCAATATGACATCCTTTCAAATATTTAAACATAGCTATCATATCCCCTCTCAGTCTTCTTTTTGATAGGCTAAACATTCCCAGTTCCCTAAGCCGTTCTTCATAAGACATCTCTTTCAGGCCTTCAACCATCCTAGTCGCCCTCCTCTGCACCCGCTCGAGGTTGTCAACATCCTTTTTAAACTGAGGCGCACAGAACTGGACACAGTACTCCAGGTGGGGTCTGACCATTCCCTGATATGATTATATATTTTGCAGTCCAGGAGCACATGGCTCAGCGTCTCAATGGCTCCCTCACTACAAACACACAACCGACTCTTGTAGGGAATATTATATCTTCCCAGTAATACTGCAGAGGGCAATAGGTCCATGCGTAATAACATAAAGGTTCTTCTAGATTCTAAACTTTCTAAGTCATTTAAATATGGCATAGGTAGGACTCCATTCAAAGGATTTGATCTTATAATTCCTTTAGCTTTATTTAAGTCATGCTGTGTTTCTATATCCAATATCCTTTGCTTTTTTTTAACTTGTGCTTTTATCTTTATTCTGGCTTCAACTGTTACTAGTCCTGTTTCTAATCTTATGGCTGCATTGATTCACTTGTAGAAAGCTGCAATATAGCTCTTAAGAATTTGGATTGCTGTTTTTCCAAGGCAGCCAGGTTGGCTGGAACAGAATATGGGGCTCCATAAATCATCTGAGCTAAGACCTTCGCTGAATAGAGCCAATTTGCAGCTATCACATTTCTTCCACCCTGTGTCCAGAAAAATTTTAATATAGCTCCAATACTTCTCTGGGCATTAGCTACCACATGTTTAGTATGCGTGTTTTGCTTTCTGTTAGCTTGTATTATCAGTCCCAAATATTTCTAATTATGTACTTGCTCAATACACACCCCATTTAGTTCCCAATTGTACTCTTTAGGTCTTACTGCAAACACCATTACCTTGGTTTTATCATAGTTAATTTCTAAGTGATTCTGTTGACAAAAATCAGCAAGGGCCCGCAACATTCTTTTTAATCCATTTGGGGTTCTTGAGAGAATTACTTCATCGTCAGCATACAGTAAAATAGAAACATGTATATCTGCCAACTTTGGAGGGTAAAAGTTCAAATCATTTAGGATAGGGACTAGATCATTTATATAATAGTTAAATAGCAAGGGCGCCAATATGCAGTTCTGCTTAACCCCTTTTTCATTTTTAACTGGTGCTGTAAGGTGACCTTGAGGGTTAGTTCTAATTCTCACTACAGTGTTATTGTGTAATGCTCTAATCAGGAATAAAAAGTGTTTATCTATATTAGTATTTCTTAATTTTCTCCATAGTATGTTTCTAAAGATAGTATCGAAGGCCACTTTAAAATCGATAAAAGCTGCATATAAGTACGCTACATTTTTAGAAGCATACTTTGATATTAAGTGATCTAAGATCATGCATTGGTCCAAGGTTGAATGACCTTCTGTAAATCCTGCCTGTTCCTTTGCCAAAATTCATTCTTGGTCTAACCAATCCTTCAGTTTCCACTGAAGGTGCCCAGCATATAGTTTACTTATCACATTAAGTAAACTAATTGGCATGCAAATACACATACTCGGCCAATTAATATTTGGTATGAAACGTATATCCCATTACAAAATATATTGCACACCTCATTCTGCTGCTATATGTCTGAAGAAGTGGATGTGTCCACAAAATGTTACATTAAAATATGAAAGTTAGTCTTTAAGGTGCCACATGTTTTGTGTCTTTTGTTTTGTTTTTCTTTGATTTTACCTAGAATTTTATTTTATACTGATGCTTAAACTGTTCTAATCTTCTCGTTAGCTCTTTCGGAATAACATTAAATAAAATCATGGAATAGAAACATCTTAAATAAATAAACATTGTAGCAGTTGCTCTTCCCTCCCAAGGAGCTGCTTTGGATTTATACAATTGACACAGAGTCGTGATTAGAGATGGGCATGAAATGAATCAGGCCCTTTTCCTTATTTCTTGTTTCAGGATACTTTGCAGAAACACACCTGCCAAGAACAAAATCCCATACTGTTATTGGCATTGACTATTCATACATGGGCTATAACTTAAAACATCCTAAATCCAATCTTTGTCAATCTTGGACTCATGCTTGGGCTGACTCTCCTCCTGAATCTGTTCAAATTTGCCAAAGGCTGCATTTGGAACATCCAAGTTCAAGCGCCCGAAAGCACATCTCTAGGAAAGTGCTCTTTAAGCAAGCCAGATTTTTAGAAGAAGATCTGCTTTGGGAGTTATATAACAGACATTCAAAATCCAATCTTGGCCAAGCATGGGGGAATGGGGAGGAGAGTCAGCTGAAGACTTGCTGTGAGTTTGAAATTTCATGCAGAGGCCATTCTACTGCTCCTGGAAGTCCCAAATTGCACAAACCACAAAATGCCTGAAAAATATGTATAGTCTGAAAGTATAATCTGAAAATGTAGGGTTTGTATTTCATGGACAGCAATGAATCATAAACAATGAGGAACCAATATCTTCCTGGCTTGTGCCCATCTCTATCCATGACACTTCAGTTGGTGTCATACAATTATCTGCTTATAACATAGATAGAAACTAAATGGCTTTTAAAAAATGGAGAGTTTTCCAGAAGAAAAGGTAATTAACACTGCAGTCCTAAGCACACTACCAGGGAAAAACCCCCCGACTTAATGCAGTGGGACATACGTCTGAGTAAATCTATACACGATGGCCAGAGGAGATGGATTCTTACTGCACAGTGTCCCCCCCCCAACATTCCCAAGACAACAATTCAATTTCCAAAACATTTGCTCCTAAAGCCTGTCATTTTATTTATTTATTTCACATATGTAAGACTTTGCAAAGGCACTAAACATATGTATAAAATGTAAAACATTATAAGAATAAATTCTATGAGATTTTGAAAACATGCAGTAAGAATAATGGATGATTGGTGAAATAAATTAGGTATGAACAATGATTAGAGTGACTGAGTCTAAGAGATACTAAGAGGAAAACTTACAACCCTCGCAGCTGGAACCAGGAGGAGGAGGCAACCAGACATCTGAAATAATTACTGATTTTGGAATGAGCTTTACATCCAAACTAATGAAAAGATTATGGCAAGCATGTGATACTTCTCACATCCCTTCCACATCTTACCACCCCAAGACAAATGGTTTAGTGGAAAACATTAATTGCACTCTAATGTGAATGATCCGGGCTTATGTGTAAGAAAATCCCTATGATTGGGACAATAAGTTACAACCTTTATTATATGCATACAGGGATATTCCCCAAGAGAGCACTGGATACAGTTCTTTTGAACTCTTGTTTGGGAGGAAGGTTAAAGGACCTTTATCCAGACAGAATTGGGAAAATAGTAATGAGAGTGACCCTGACTCAGTAATAGAATATATGGGCAGCTTAATGAACATGTTGAAATGTTCTTTAGAACTAGTAGGAGAAAACCTGAAAAAAGCCCAAACTAAACAGAAAACTTGGTGTGGCCGTAAAGTCAGAGAGATGCCATATGGCATTGACTCCATCTGCCATATAAATATTATGACCCAAATATTTGGAACTACATGCTTATTGACAACTGCATCAAATGGAGATATGCTAGGCTGTAATCTTTATAGCTGTGCACTTGCTGATGTTCTTGGTGAGCCAACTGTTTTGAACTGTGAGCCCAGTAGAAAGGTGATCTAAGTCCTTTCTGCTGAGCAAACATGAAGATGAAACACAAATTTCTGCTGTACACTAAAGGGAACCATTGATCCAGTTTTCAAGGCTTGTTGTGTTCCTCACACTTCTGTTATGTGGAGACTTTCATTTGTAGTTTTGATGCAAGCCTTGGAATAGCAGTAGTGTTGAGCTTGCTGGTGCTACTACAGTGGTACCTCTTAAGTCTCGTAAGACAAAAAACTTGCAGGAAGAAAATTTTTTTTCCAGGAATAGGCAGGCTTCGCATGACAAAAAATTCCCTATGGGGTGCTTGGCAAGAAGAAAAACCATGCTGCACATACCCAGGAAAAAAAACTTGGTTATTTTTGTCTTTATTCTAGCCTCCGGAACAGTTTAATGTGTTGCAATGGCATAAGAACATAAGAAACATAAGAACATAAGAAGAGCCATGCTGGATCAGACCAGAGGAAGAAGAAAACAGATCTTCAACCACTATTCATCAGTGGGAACTGTTCAGAAAGGGTGATAGACTTCTGTTTGTTGGGAGTCCATATTAAGGAGAATTTAACCTGGAGCGTAAACACCTCTGAGCTGCTGAAAAAGGCCCAACAGAGACTGTACTTTCTAAGAGTGCTCAGAAAGAATAACATCACTCAGAGGCTATTGGTGTCTTTTTATCATTGTGTAGTAGAAAGTGTACTGATGTACTGCATATGTGTGTGGTATGCCAGTTGCACAGTGGCTCAGAGGAAATTGCTCCAGAGGGTTATCAATATGGCACAGAAGATCATCAGATGCCTACTCCTCACATTGGAGGAATTACACAGCTCCTGCTGTCTTAAGAAAGCACAGAATATCATCCTGGACACTCTCTGTTTCTACCATTAACATCAGGCAGAAGGTATAGATCTATTAGAACAAGGACAGAAAGATTCAGAAATAGTTTTTAGCCAATAGAAATAACCATGGTAAATTCTATTAAAAATTAAGTTGACGGGTAATATTAGTGTTGAATGTGTTACATATATATTGTATGGGGGATTGTGTATGGCTGTTGTTTTTTTAAATTGTAGTTTTTATGGATTGGGTATGAATGTTGTCAGGTGAAAGAGTGTAGGGTTGTGTGTGTATGTTTGGTTTTTATGTCAGTTTTAAATGAGTGGAAGTGATGTTCGACATGTGAATGTTGGAGTATGTGCATGGATGGTTTGTTCTTAAATGGTAGATTTTACGTCTTGGTTTTTTATGCTGGGCAGTGTGAATGACTGACTGGATGGCACATTTAATCTCATTGTATTTATACAATGACAATAAATTCCATTCCATTCCATCGAGTCCAGCTTTCTGTATCTCACAGTGGCCCCACCAAATGTGTCTGGGAGCGCATGTGACTAGATATCTGTCTCCTGATACCACTCCCCTGCATCTGGCCCTTGAACTATCCTGGTTTGAAGCCTGGAGAGTAGACATCTCCATCGTGATTTGTAACCTGTGATGGACTTCCTGATCCATCACGGATAGCTCAGAGCCCATGAGTTGATGAATAAAGTTTTGATTTTTTTGCCCTAATATGCATTACTTTACATTTGACTATATATAGAAATGCATTTGCCATTTGGCAGCCCATTCCCCCAGTTTGGAGAGATCCTTCTGGAGCTCTTCACAATCTTCTCTGGGTTTTACCACAAGGAAAAGTTTCGTGTCATCCACAAACTTTGCCACCTCACTGCTTATCACTGTCTCCAGATCTTTTATGAACAGATTGAAAAGCACCGGACCCAGGACAGATCCCTGGGGCACACCGCTTTTCATCTCTCTCCATTGTGAAAATTTCCCATTGACAGCTACTCTTTGTTTCCTGGATCTCAACCAGTTCTCAATCCATAAGAGGACCTGCCCTCTTATCCCCTGGCTGTGCAATTTTCTCAGCAGCCTTTGGTGGGGGACTGTGTCAAAAGCCTTCTGAAAATCCATATAGACGGTATCCAACGGTTCATCCAAATCCACCTGCCTGTTGACCTTTTCAAAGAATTCTAAAAGGTTTGTCAGGCAAGACTTACCCTTACAGAAGCCATGCTGATTTTCTCTGAGCAAGGTTTGTTCTATGTGTTTTAAGATTTTCTCTTGGATGAGGCTTTCCACCATTTTCCCTGGGATAGACGTAAGGCTAACAGGCCTGTAGTTTCCAGGGTCCCCCCTCCTTCCTTTTTTAAAAATTGCTGTGACATTTGCTATCCTCCAGTCCTCCAGCACTGTGGCCGTTTTAAGAGACAGGTTGCATATTACCGTTAAGAGATCCGCAATTTCATTTCTCAGTTCCCTAATAATCCTTGGGTGGATGCCATCTGGGCCTGGTGACTTGTTGATCTTTAATTTCTCAATTAGTCCTAAAACATCCTCTCTTTTAACCTGTATTTGATAGAATTATTTAGTCAAGAGGGGCCCTTCAGGCAGCGGAATCTGCCCAAGGTCTTCTGTCGTGAAGACAGATGCAAAGAACTCATTTAGTTTCTCTGCAATTTCCAAGTCCTCCTTTACCTCCCCTTGACCTCCCACACCATCCAGAGGGCATTCACATACCTGACCAAGTCCTGAGTATCACACAGTATTAGATCCAGAGTTGTCTGTTCTCGGGTGGGCTCCATGACAAGTTGCTCTAAGGGACAATCATTCAGCATGTTGAGAAAAACGGTTTCTCTTTCTTGCCTCGAGCTCGTATTGGCCCAGTCAGTGTGGGGATAATTGAAGTCCCCCATGATTACTATCCTATCCCTCTGAGACACCTCCATGATTTGTCTCCTCGTTTCAAGGTCCCCTTCAAATTTTTGATCTGGTGGACGATAGCATACCACAACTATCACATCACTCCTTGGACCTGGTAGTTTAACCCACAGTGATTCTATTGTGGAGTCAGGCCGTCCATCAATCTCCATTCTGTTGGATTTTACCCCTTATTTGACATAGATGGCCACTCCCTCTCCAACCCTCCCCTCTCTATCCCTTCTATAGAGTTTATAGCCTGGGATTGCTGTATCCCACTGGTTCTCCGCATTCCACCAGGTTTCTGTTATGGCTATTATATCAATGTTATCCCTAGCTGCCAAATGTTCAAGTTCTCCCATCTTTGCTTGGAGGCTTTGAGCATTGGCCTAGAAGCACCTGTAGGAGGGCTGCTTCTCCCCCCCCCCAACAACTTTTAATTCTAGTAGACAAGCTACCATTAATACCTCCTATGACATCACTTGGTGGTTCTCTACCCTCTCCAACCTCATTCCACGGGGACGAGGTGTTCCGAACCAGATGCCACTCAGCTCCTGTCGGCTTTCCCCCAGTTATCAGTTTAAAAGCTGCTCTGCAGCCTTTTTGAATGTGTCAGGGGCCGGTTGCTCCCCAACCCTACCACCCCACTGCAAGCCCCACCCACTTTCTTAAAAAAACATGGGGTGAAGGAGGGGCGGGCCAGCCAGCCGCGGGCCACTCAGAATGGCCTGACAGGCCGGATTTGGCCCCCGGGCCGGACTTTAGGCAGGCCTGGTCTACATGCACCTGATCCTGTATCTCATCAGTTGTGATGAGGGAGAGATCCTCAGGTGGAACCAGTTGTTCCTCTGTGCATTCATTCTGAGGTGTGATGAGGGAAAGAACCTCAAATTGATTATGTAATTTGAGACTCTCAGAGTGATCCCTTGGCCTCCTACTCCTTTGAGTCACATTCCTCCACACATCTACCTCCTGAGTTGGGGAAGTGACTTCTCCCTCAGAAGTGTGCCCTGTCTCTTTTTTGTCAGGGATAGTCTGCTCCACTTTGTTCAAGAAGAGCTCAAACTCCTTGATTTGCTGCTGGTTTGCTATGCGGGCCTCTAGCTGCTGGACCTTCTCTTCTAATAGTGCAACCAGCTTGCACTTGCAGCAAGTGTAGTTCTGCACACGGTTTGTCAAGATGACAAACATGGCACAAGTACTGCAGGTAACTACAGCTGCTCCATCCAACTCCATTTTAACACGTGCAATAATAAAAGATATTGTCTATCTTGATTTTTAGAAGGCTTTTGACACAGTCCCTCACCAAAGGCTGCTGAGACTATTTGAAGTGGTATATAAGCAGACCACTTTGCTTTTGCTTTGCTTTTCACAACTGGTTGAGATCCAGGAAACAAAGAGTAGGTGTCAGTGGGCAATTTTCACAATGAAGAGAGGTGAAAAGTGGTGTGCCCCAGGGATCTGTTCTGGGGCCAGTGCTTTTCAATCTCTTCATAAATGATCTGGAGACAGGGATAAGCAGTGAGGTGGCCAACTTTGCAGATGGCACGAAACTTTTCCATGTGGTAAAAACCAGAGAAGATTGTGAAGATCTCTCCAAACTGGGGAAATGGGTTGCAAAATGGCAAATGCCTTTCAGTGTAGGAAAATATAAAGTAATGCATATTGGGGCAAAAAAATCAAAACTTTATTTATCAACTCATGGGCTATGAGCTATCCGGGACGGATCAGGAAAGAGATCTTGGTGTGTTGGTGGACAGCTCCATGAAGGTGTCTACACAATGTGTGGCAGCAGTGAAGACCAATTCCATGCTAGGGATTATCAAAAAGGGGATTGAAAGTAAAACAGCCAACATAATAATGCCATTATACAAAATGGTAGTAAGGCCCCACCTGGAGTATTGTGTACAATTCTGGTCACCGCATCTCAAAAAAGACATAGTGGAACTGGAAAAGGTGCAGAAGAGAGCGACTAAAATGATTACTGGGCTAATGAGGAAAGGCTAAAACATTTGGGGCTCTTTAGTGTGGAAAAAAGGCGCCTGAGGGGGGATATGATTGA
Organism: Phrynocephalus versicolor; assembly: GCA_023846285.1. Classification (NCBI taxonomy): domain Eukaryota; kingdom Metazoa; phylum Chordata; class Lepidosauria; order Squamata; family Agamidae; genus Phrynocephalus; species Phrynocephalus versicolor. Next base: position 857,836 of record JAHTLZ010000023.1, on the reverse strand, counting down.
GACGTACAAAATAATGTAGGGCATACCAGAACTAGGGGATATACACTCAAATTGAGGGCTGGGAGAGTAAGAACAGGCAAAAGAAAATATTTTTTCACCTAGCGCGTTTTTTAGTCTGTGGAACTCCCTGCCACAGGATGTGGTGATGGCATCTGTCCTGGATGCCTTCAAAAGGGGATTGGACAGATTCCTGGAGGAAAAGTCCATCACAGGTTACAAACCATGAGGGAGATGTATCACCTCCAAGCTTAAAACCAGGGTACTTCAAGGGCCAGATGCAGGGGAGTGGTATCAGGAGACAGATATCTAGTCTCATGCGCTCCCAGATGCATCTGGTGGGGCCACTGTGAGATACAGGAAGCTGGACTAGATGGGCCTTTGGCCTGATCCAGCATGGCTCTTCTTATGTTCTTATTCACTCTTTCACCCAAATCCACGTACCTGTTGACCTTTTCAAAGAATTCTAAAAGGTTTGTCAGGCAAGACTTATCCTTACAGAAGCCATGCTGGTTTTCTCTCAGCAAGGTTTGTTCCTCTATGTGTTTTAATATTTTCTCTTGGATGAGGCTTTCCACCATTTTCCCTGGGACAGACATAAGGCTAACCGGCCTGTAGTTTCCCAGGTCTCCCCTCCTTCCTTTTTAAAAAAATGGTGTGACATCTGCTATCCTCCAGTCTTCCGGTGCTGTGGCTGTTTTAAGAGACAAGTTGCATATTACCGTTAAGAGACCGCAATTTCATTTCTCAGTTCCTTAATAACCCTTGGGTGGATGCCATTCGGGCCCAGTGTTTTGTTAATCTTCAATTGATCAATTAGTCCTAAAACATCCTTTCTTTTAACCTGTATTTGATTTAATTCTTCAGTCAGGAGGGGCCGTTTGGGCAGTGGAATCTGCCCAAGGCCTTCTTTCGTGAAGACAGATGCATCTTTATCTTCTCCTTAATGCAAAAGGAACATGTACAAACTTCCATGTACCCAGACTATTACAAAGAACATTATGCACTGTAGCCTAGCATTCTTCCTCATTTGCAATGTGAAGTTGGTAACACTTACATCACATCCTTATCTTGGAAACGTGGCTCTCTTCCTAAGTTAGAACTAGAACTTAAGGATACCTTAATGGCAGGAGTGCACTGTATTACTGCAACACAGAACTTCAGAACATAGCTCATGTCTTTGCTGCTCATAAATAAGGTATAAATCATATGCTCCACAGAGAAGAGAAAGAACAGTACCAGAACCACAGAAGGGCTGTCTTAATATTTGTTATCAGTGTATATGGTGCCTAGCTGCCTAGATGCCCTAACAACATCCAATTTTGCCTGATTGTGGAAGCTAAGCAGGGTGGGCCCTGGTTAGTACTTGGATGGGAAACCACCCGGGAATACCAGGTGCTGTAGGCGCCTGGAGTAGGAACTGGCAAGCCACTCCAGTATTCCTGCCAAGAAAACTCCATGGACATGGGGTCACGAAGAGTCGGTCACGACTGTAACGACACAACACACACACACACACACACACATATAGTGCCTACTCTTTACCTCACTTTTTGCTGCATGCTTCTTTACTGTTTGTGCCTTATAAAATGCAGCCACTTAGAATGGCTTTTGAGGAGAAGCACAGTATCAGGTTCGAGGAGATTCTTTACTTTTTCCCATTGAAGTCCACTACCCAAAGTAAATTTTATTCATATTAGGTAAAATAATTCCAAGAATGTGTCTAGCTGACCATGCAAAGCATGCTTACTGTAAGAGTTAAGGCAACATTCTTTTGGAATGTTTAGCCTTTCAAAAAGAAGGCCGAGAGGTGATTTCAAAGTATGTCATATCGAAGAGGGAACAGGTTTGTTTTCCATGGTTTCAGAGACTAGGACCCGGGGCAATGGTTTCAAACTACAGGAAAAGAGTTTCCATTTGAACATTAGGAAGAACTTCATGACAGTTAGAGCTGTTCAGCAGTGGAATATGCTGCCACGGAGGGTGGTGGAGTCTCCTTCTTTGGAGGTTTTTAAGCAGAGGCTGGATGGCCATCTGTCGGAAATATTGTGATGGGGTTCCTGCAGGTCAGGGGGTTGGACTGGATGGCCCTTGAGGTCTCTTCCAACTCTATGATTCTATGATTCTATTCTAACATTAGTTCTCATCTATAATAAATGTGGTATATATTTATTTATATTGAATGGAAATGATTGTACCCTTCTGTGCAGCCTGTCATTTGAATATAGCACTTATCTATGTGTATCTACATACCTTCATCCACATCCACACGTACACAGGCACACCCACCCACTGAGGATCTGGTCCTACTTTAGTGAGGAGGAACGAAATAAACAGACATCGATTGACAGGCTCATGGAAGTTGAATATGCAAGAAATTGTGTGTGTGTGTGAATAAATAGCAACAGGCCCCCTTCTTGCAAAAGAGGATACCTGGGACACTTTGCAAGAAGATACAACTACATTTGGAAGCACAAAAAATGGAAACAGGATGTGGGCACCACTGAGAGACCTGCTGATAAAAAAGAAGGGTCAAGGCAAAGAGGAAACCCTTACAACTCCGCTCTGAACAAAATACACACAGAGAGAACAGAACCAAATATTACCAAAGACCCAACCCTCCAATACAATATCTGCCAGTTCCTCTTTTCCCCATAATGATGTGAATATCACTTCCAGGCATTCTCTGTGTGTCACTGCCAAATAGGTCTGTGGCATATATCTCAGTGTTCTAAAAATACTGGTTCCCCAAATGGTTACTTGTTTACAGAGCTGTGCCAGCTCTGTTTGTAATGACATTTTGTAGTGAGAGCAGTTATAGGAAAATACCTCATGTTGCCTATCTGCTTAGCACTCTTACCAGGATAGAGGGTGCCTGAGAGATTCATGGTTTGCAAATAGTTGTGGCAGCGCTCCTTGTGTTCTTCCAAAGAGCTGCGCTGCTTATAGCTCCGACCACAATATCCACATTTGTGGGGCTTGCCAACTGCAGGGGGTGGAAATTGAAATTACTATTTAGGCTAATGACACCTAGGGCAACACAATAACAATTGAATTAAATAACTGAGTAAAGTAGATGTGAACACATAGAATCAACCATTCACTCAGAAAGAGGTGACGGAAAACCTTTCTTATATTCTTGGTGCTGCTATTTCAGCTACATTGTAAGGAACAACAGTTCCATTCTTCATCAGGTTAATTACTGTCTTCTCCTGTAGCTTTCAGGTAAGGTGGTTTTGGCAAATGATTACAGACAAACCAATACTGACACAAAACAATATCTGTTCACTCTCTGTAAAAAGAAATAAAAGAAATGGATGTTCTAGTAGAGTTTTGGTCTCTGTAGAGCCTGCTTGACATACTACCCCTTCATTTCCACCTGCTTTGCTGCTACTGCTTCTGTGTGTAAGGCATGAGAAGCAGTTTAGCTGGCTTGCCATTGGAGGGGTGTGGCTGGGGGAGGGGAATTGGCCTGATGCCAACCTTTGATATTGTCACACCCCTCGGCGCCCAAATGATATCCAGTTGAGGCTAAGATATAGGGTGGTTATGAAGGGAAGGGGTGGTGGGTGGTTTATTTTTTTATTTTCTTTTGCTTTCTTGTCTGTGAAGATTCTCAGTCATCCAGGTGAGTTTATCTGGAAGTTGAGTCATGGCTACTGGACTTCTTTTTTGAGAGATAGAAACGTTTCGCTGTTCATCCAAACAGCTTCATCGGTCTGAATACTGCTGGTGCAAATCCTGACTCTTATAGGCAGCTTTGACCTCTAGTCACCCTGGCCTTAATTAGGCTCATCCGATGAACAATGGCCTAAGTAGGCTCGTTGGGGAGACAATGGTAGCTATGGCCTTGGTGGTAAAGGCTTTTTGATTTGTCTTGGTAGTGTGGAAAGCACAGCTTGATAAGTAGCAGATAAACTATGCCGGAGGCCACCACCTCTGTTGAGGGAGGGGTTTTCAATGCTCACATGAATGGCCTCCCTTACTCCTCTTTCAAACCACCTCTCTTCTTTGTCTAATATGTGTACATCCTCATCTTCGAAAGAGTGCCCTTTCTCCTTCAAATGGAGGTGTACTGCTGATTCTGGTCCTGAGCTGTTACCCCTCCTATGTTGGGCCATCCTTCTGTTTAATGGCTGTTTGGTTTCCCCAATGTAGAGGTCTGAACACTCCTCACTGCATTGGACCGCATATACTATATTGCTCCTTTTATGGTTGGGTACCGGATCCTTTGGGTGGACAAGTCTCTGCCTTAGTGTGTTTGTGGGTTTGAAATAAACAGGGATGTGGTGTTTGCCAAAAATCCTTTTAAGCTTTTCTGACACTCCAGCCATGTAAGGAATGACCAGGTTCTTCCACTGGGTCTGGGTCTCAGACTGATCCCTTGTTCTTCTGGGATGGCCCACTGCTTTGTTGAAGGCCCACTTTGGATATCCACAGGCCTTAAGTGCTGTCTTCAGGTGCCTGTCTTCCTTCTTCTTGGCTTCTGTGGAGGTGGGGATGCTCTCTGCTCTGTGGCTTAGGGTCCTGATGACTCCTAGTTTGTGCTGTAATGGATGGTGGGAGTCGAACAGTAAGTATTGATCTGTGTGGGTGGGTTTCCTGTAAACTTCTACTTCCAGGCCACGGTCAGGTCTGATGATGACTGCACAATCCAGGAAAGCCAGCCTGTTGTCTTGGGTGTCTTCTCTAGTGAACCTAATGTTAGGGTCCACTGTGTTGATGTGGTCTGTAAAGGCCTGTACTTCCTGAGTCTTGATTTTCACCCAGGTATCATCTACATACCTGAACCAGTGAGATGGTGTTGTCCCTGGGAAGGTGTTGAGTGCCTTCTTCTCCACTTCTTCCATGTATAGGTTTGCAACAATTGGTGACACTGGAGAACCCATGGCACAACCATGCTTCTGTCTGTAGAAGTCCCCTCTGTACCCCTCTTTCTTGTTTTGTTTTATTTCTTGTTTTTTGTCTTTGCCTTTGTTTTGTGTCTTTTTTCTTGCTATCCAAGATAGTAGGTAAGGGCCCACAATGGAACTGAGGGAACAGGAAGAAGTGAGGGAAATGGAGGGGGCTGTCATTGAACTCGTGCTAGGTAGGGGAAGGTATGTGGGTGGAAGTGGAACATGCCTGCGTAGGAAAAGAGAGGTTAGATATCGTACATCTATCCCCTCTTCTGATTCCACCCCCAACCAGAAGGTATCAGGTGACCATATCAGGAAGCTGACAAGCCACATGGTGTTGTTGTTGAATGCCAGGTCAGTACAAAATGAGACTGCCCTCATCCATGGCATCATTCTGCATGAGGGTGCCGACCTGACATGTATTACTGAGACCTGTGTGGGACAGGAAGGTGGGGTCCCTCTCTCCCAGCTATGCCCGCTTGGGCACGCAGTCCAGCACCAGTGTTGCCCAGATGGTCAGGGAAGGGAAATAGACAATATGATTGTCTATTGCTATAGACAATAGGATTTCTATCTCCCTGATCAGGCTTCCTGTTTCTTTTGGAAAAGTACTAGAGGGCCTGCACAGTATGTTTTGGTCTCACAAGACAGATTGGTGATTCTGCCCACCCTGCTGCATTCCAAAAGTCTCCCTGCCTGAGATGATGGAGGTGGTCTCAGACATGTTGTTGAGGACCCCCCTCCCAGATTGTTGGTGCTGGGGGACCTCAGCAATCATGCTGAGGCTGCCTTGACTGGGGCGGCTCAGGACTTGCAGACAATTTCATGGTCCAGAAGGTAGAGGAGGGAACAAGAGGCAAAACCATTTTAGATCTGGTCTTAACCAATAAGGAGGACCTTGTAAATGGGGTCGAAGTAGTGGGATCATTAGGTAAAAGTGACCATGCCCTGTTTGAATTTGTTATACAGTTGGAAGGTGAAGCTAAGAATAGTCAGACAAGAATCCTGGACTTTAAGAAAGCCAATTTTTGTAAACTTAGGGAATTATTGGCTGTGATTCCATGGATCGAAACACTGAAAGAGAAGGGAGTCCAAGATGGATGGGAGTTCCTTAAAAGTGAGATATTAAAGGCACAATTTATAATTGTTCCAACAAGAAGAAAAAATGGGAGAGGTCTAAAGAAACCGCAATGGTTTACTAAAGAACTTTCAACTCAGCTAACTATAAAGAAAAACAAGTACAATAAATGGAAAAATGGGAAATGCACCAAAGAGGAATATAAACAAACAGCTAATATATGCAGGGGGGTGGTAAAAAAAGCTAAAGCACAAAACGAACTTAGACTTGCCAGAGAGATTAAAGATAGTAAAAAGGGTTTCTTTCGTTATGTCCGCAGCAAAAGGAAAAATAAGGAAATGATAGGCTCTCTGTGTGGCGATAATAACCAGTTACTAACAGGAGACAAGGAAAAGGCAGAACTACTCAACACCTTCTTTGCCTCCGTTTTCTCCAAAAAGGAAGAAAGAGATCCGCTGGGACAAAGACTAGATGAGGTAGGATGGGAATTACAACATAGAATAGGTAGAGAGCTGGTACAGGAACACCTGGAAACATTAAATGAATTTAAGTCTCCTGGGCCAGATGAATTACACCCAAGGATATTAAAAGAACTGGCAGAAGTAATTTCAGAACCATTGGCAATAATATTTGAGATATCCTGGAAAACAGGGGAAGTCCCCATCAATTGGAGGAGGGCTAATGTTGTCCCCATCTTCAAAAAAAAGGGGGGGAAGAGGACCCAAATAATTACCGCCCAGTCAGCTTGACTTCAATTCCTGGAAAGATCCTAGAGCAGATTATTTAACAAACAATGCTTTCATTACAAGAAGTCAACACGGGTTTCTTAAAAACTGGCCTGGTGGGTGAGCGGAATGCTGTGGATATTGCTTATCTGAACTTTAGTAAGGCCTTAGATAAGGTTCCCAATGGTATTTTTGGTAAGATGTTAGTAGAAAGTGGGATAGATAGTGCTACTGTTAGGTGGACTAGTAATTGGTTGACTGATCGCATCCCAGAGAGTGATCATAAATGGCCTCTCTTCAGCTTGGAGAGACGTGACCAGTGGGGTGCCCCAGGGTTCTGTTCTGGGTCCAGTGCTGTTCAATACCTTTATTAATCACTTGGAGGAAGGAATAGAAAATATGCTAATTAAATTTGCAGATGATACCAAATTGGGAGGGGTTGCTAATTCCCTAGAAGATAGGATGAAAATCCAAAAGGACCTTGACAGATTAGAGTGCTGGGCCAAAGCTAACGGAATGGATTTCAACAGAGGGATATGTAGGGTGCTACATCTAGGTAAAAAGAATGAATTGCACAGATATAGGATGGGGGATACTTGGCTGGAAAATAGTACTTGTGAAAGGGATCTGGGAGTCTTGGTGGACCACAAATGAACATGAGTCAGCAGTGCGATGTGGCAGCCAGGAAACCCAATGCGATTCTTGGTTGCATCAACAAAACCATAGTGTCTAGATCAAGGGAAGTGATACTACCACTCTATTCTTCTCTGGTCAGACCCCACCTGGAGTCCTGTGTCCAGTTCTGTGCACCTCAACTTAAAAAGGATGTTGACAACCTTGAGCGAGTGCAGAGGAGGGCGACTAGGATGGTTGGGGGTCTGGAGGAAATGTCTTATGAGGAACGGCTTAGGGAACTGGGAATGTTTAGCCTTTCAAAAAGAAGGCTGATAGGGGATGTGATCGCTATGTTTAAATATTTGAAAGGATGTCATATTGAAGAGGGAACAGGTTTGTTTTCCACGTCTTCAGAGACTAGGACCCGGGGCAATGGTTTGAAACTGCAGGAAAAGAGATTCCATTTGAACATTAGGAAGAACTTCATGACAGAGCATTTCAGCAGTGGAATATGCTGCCACAAAGGGTGGTGGAATCTCCTTCTTTGGAGGCTTTCAAGGATGTTCAGTCTCCTACAAGTAATATGGTCTCTCCAGTGAGAGACTGAAACACATGAAATTCAGCCCCTCAAGTTTCTTTTCCTTTTTTTGAAGCTAAGTACAGAAACACAGAGATACAGATAAAGAACAAAAGCATAGGATAAATAATAAGATAACAACCAACTTATTATATGCTTCTGTTTTTAATTGTTCATGCAATAATTCTAAATTTTGTGCATGTACAAGAAGATGGAACCATTGTTTCTGAAACTATGCATCTTAATTAAGTTCTTCCTTATAATTCACTAATTTCTCTTTTAAATTATTCTTCAAAACTCATAGTCATCTATCCAATTTGCCCAATGGTGCTAGGTAAGATCATGAATATATAAAGCAGATCTTGAACTACTTCATTCTTATTTACTGTTTTATGATATCCTTCCAGCCCTATATTATGCCGGCAAAACCCACCAGGCAGAACATGGGCCAGAGGTGGGTCTGCCTATCTTCCTCCTGCTGTACACTTGGAAAGGCAGCCAGGTTGTACAAGTCTGCCTTGGAATGCAAACTAAGAATCATAGTTTCAGATATCTAAAACTCCTAACAGGCCTTTGGTTTCTAGTCTGCCCATGCAGCAAGTAAACTTTTTCTACAATGTTCTAATGTGGACACCTACCGGAATGGGTCCTCAGGTGGCCTGTAAGTGCATCTCTACGACGACAAGCATAGTTACACAAGTGGCACTTGAATGGCTTTTCGCCAGAGTGTAACTTTATGTGGCGGAGAAGGTTGCCTTTTTGAGTAAAGGATGCCCCACACTGATTACACTGGAAGGGGCGTTCGCCTACAGGGAGAATGAGAGGGAAAAAGATGTGAGAACAAAACTCTTACATTGTAACAGGAGGATTTCAGTGAGAAAGTTGTTTTCAAACTGGCGCTCTATGACTTCCACCGGCTGCAGGTTTGATATAACATGAGCCTTTCAGACTAAACCTGCCAGTTTCTTAACGCTTCACTGGCTGGGTCAATTTGATCTGGAAATCTAATTTTTTTTTCTAAATCAGAATGGCACATCACAATGCAAATTCAAACTCATTTAAATAAAGTGACTGCAACATTTTGTGTTGAAGAGCCACTCTTCCTGATCAGCAGTTTTGGAATAAACCAATATCCAATTTTGCATGTTGTGGCATTTGGTGGGTTTTTTTTAATGTGGCTTTTTTCAAAGGATCTTTAAAATATGCCACTGAAGCAGCAAAATAAAAAGGAAACTCATTAAAAATGCATTTCAGGATCACAAGTTCATTTCAGCGTTACATTCTTATATTTAAATGAAAGGCACTTCATTATAACAGTTATAATAACTTCTTTTCATTTACATTTTCCCTGTATTTTCCCTTTCAATTTCATCTCCATTACCTGGCTGTCCCTAAGCAGCCAAATCAGGAAAGAGAGAGAGAAAAGCGAGAGGGTGGGTGAGATGGCAGAACTAAAACCTGAGAAGTTAAGACAGAGCAAAGCAAAGTGCTGTGCTTTCTGGGTGTGTTTCTCTACTGTGTGTGTGTGTGTGTGTGTGTGTGTGTGTGTGTGTGTGTGTGTGTGTGTGTGTGTGTGTGTGTGTGTGATGTAGAGGAATTGGGGTAAATTAACAAACATTACTTAGCCTGACCAGCAAAATAAATGTAATTATTTTATTTTGGTTGTTTTTAGAGGAAACTACCTTATTTGATTAAAGCAAGGGTGCATCCCGAGGTGTGCCCCCACCACGAGACCTCCACTGGGGAGGAAAAAAAAATCGGAGTACCAACAAAAGCCCTGCGCAGATCACTGCTTTACCACAGCTAACTATGGTAAGCAACATTTGGTGTAATAGGGTATAAACAAAAGCTACAACAACCTTCAAAATTTTGAAGTCTGGTCCAAGACTTTGGAACTCCCTCCCACAGGCTTAGCTGGCCCCATCTTTCCTATCTTTCTCCATGCAGGTGAGGACTCTTTTCTTCAGGCAAGTTTTCCCTGAGAGACTGGCTGTCTGAGTGGGTTTTCAAATGGATTGTCGTACTTCACTGCTTTGAATGTGTTTTGATGTTGCTTATTTTTTATATATATATTTGGTCCTTTTTAGTATTTGTATCCCCACTGTTGTTTGCTTTAATATTGTCTTTTAATTATGTAAACTGCCTTGTATCCTTTAAAGAAGAAAGGCAGGGTAAAAATATTTTAGCAACAATAAACAAATATAACCTTAATTTTCAGCACTGATTTACATTCTTCAGTGATGAATCAATCAAATATTTACATAATTAATGTACCGATTAAAATGAGGAAGGCAGTCAATATAACACAAATCCCCCCCCCTTTTTTTTGCAAATGCTTCTACATATTTGGAAGGGATGCACTAAGGTCCAGTGCATCCTCCCCCTCCTTTAGTGTATACAGCACTCCAGGAATGTCCAAAGAAAGGCTGTTTGGATCCTTTCCTTACACTTCTCCGCAGTACTCAATCCTCAAGTTGCTCCTGGCCAGAGATGGAAGGTCTACAGGAAGCTGGAAATGGACCTCCTTTATACAAAAGCTTCACAATAAAAATAAATTCAGAAAGAATAAATTTTTGGGGACCTCCTGCTATCTGCAGCCTGTGGGTCACACTTTTGGAGAAAAGTTAGGAACATTCCCCTCAAACCATTGCCAATTGTTATTCAGTAAGTACCTTCTGACATTGAAGTTAGTCAAGCTTCTAATGCTATTTCTAACACTATTTGCTGTTCCACAATAGATATATTTGTAAGGCAATAATTTTGCCTAGGCTTTAAATTTAAAAAGAAAACACTTTTTTTTTCTCAAATAAAGAATCCAACCAAAACATTTTACAAGAACCATTTAAGGTCAACTTTCCCTTTTTCTATAGTCTTAATTATCTAATTAATGACACAGTTCAGTGTGCTCTACATTACAGCATAGCTCTAAAACTGTGAATTCTAATCCTGATATGTGAAGTACTTTCATTGTGTGAGACAATGTAGTTAGTGTATTCGGTGTAGTTATAGAAAACACAGTTGCAAACCTTTCTTGACTATAAAGGCTACTTTGTAAGCCTGTCTCTCAGCCTTACCTACTTGTTTTTGTTGCTTGTTTATTTTACCTTTTAAAAACTTTATTGAGAGAATATGTATAGAACAATAGCAAAATAAGAATAGAGGTCTTTCACCATCCCACTGCCTTTGAATAGTCTACCTTACAAGCATTATTTCTATCCAAGAGTTACAATCCAGTGCATATATGGGTCTGCTGTTCCAGGTGCACAGGTACCAGAGCACAGACTAGGGACAAAGAAGGTACACCTAGCAATGTGGAATGCAATATAGAATCATATTCTTTTATCTTGTGTCATAACAGTTGCTCTCATTGATCTTTGGAACAAGACAAAAAATAAAGAAGTAGGATTAATTTTGGCACACTCTTTGGCCTTGCTTGTGTGTCTTTAAGATTAGCCTGACAAAATACTTCTAGAAGAGAAGAGAGAGGCAATATTTTGGTTTACTACATGTGATTATTTTCTCGCTGATGATAGGAGGTTGGTAACATGAATGACTCCTGAACTGATAGAAACTTTGCTACTTCCTATGTTTGCTCTGATAAATAACTGTAAATTATAATATTGTTAGCATAGGACTTGAGCTAGAGCTGATAACATTTAATATGTTCCTTTGCACTTATTCTTTGTTCTGGTAATAAATCAAAACTGAGGCAAATTCTAGAACTGAAACATAAGTTTGATTTCAGAACACTCAATGAGGAATGAAGCTTGGTGGTTACTTTAATAAAGGCACAAGACATATTTCATAGCAGGTTTACTGATTCAGTGTGTGAACATGAACTCCATATAGGGTTTCACCACATTAACTGTTCACTAAAATGCCAGTCTTTCCCAGAAAGGCTGCTTGCATTTTTAAACATGCTCAAAAGTGTTTTGAGTCCCTTGTAAGATTTCTTCTCAGCCTGAGGGTAAAGACTCAGCCTGAAAGATAAAGAGAAATTAGACCTGTCCAATTAAACCTTCTAGAATAAAAAATATTTTATTCCTTAGCCAATCAATACATAAGCCAAGAACTTCAAGCTTCTTTCCAAACTCAGCTCTATCTTGAGGCATTGCCATGCAAGCCCTGTCTACAGCTTATCTGGCAAACATTATGTTGCCCCTCCTTCAACTGACCAGGTGTTGCTTTCCCATAGTGTCATTGGCTAAGTTGTCCTTAAGAAGACGTCAGGTTACCTCCTTGCCCAACCTACAACTGCCAGTGGTCCTTTTTAGTAGTGGCTATATATTATCTGTATTATCTAGTGAGTAGTTCATCAGCTAGCTGCCTAGATGCCCTGAGCACATAAGATCTCATCTGATCTCAGAAGCTAAGCAGAGTCGGGCTTCGCTAGTACATGGATGAGCGACCACCATGGAATACCAGGCACTGTAGGCGCCTGGAGTAGGAACTGGCAAACCACTCCAGTATTCCTGCCAAGAAATCTCTATGGACATGGGGTCACAAATCAGTTCTAGATTTATAGCCATGGATATGTGGTCATGAAGAGTTGTTCACGATTGTAACAACAACAGCCCATCAGCTGGGAATATAAGCAAAACTTACATGTCACTAGAGGAATATAAGCAAACAGCTAATATATGAAGGGGGAAGGTAAAAAAAGCTAAAGCACAAAATGAACTTAGACTTGCCAGAGAGATTAAAGACAGTAAAAAGGGTTTTTTAGTTATGTCCACAGCAAAAGGAAAAATAAGGAAATGATAGAAAGCACAGCACTTTGCTTTGCTCTGTCTTAACTTCTCAGGTTTTAGTTCTGCCATCTCACCCACCCTCTCGCTTTTCTAAAAGAGCAAGAATACATGCTAAACAGGACAAAGGGGCAAAAGAAATCCATTAGCGGTTCTGAGGGGAAAGCTTAGCAAGCCAGTACAGTCGTGCCTCCTAAGATTAATTTAATTGATTCCAGGGATCCATTAGTTAAAAATTCATCTTAAGAGTCATGGTTTCCATAGGAATACATTGAAAACCAATTAATCCATTATGGAGGAATGGGTTACATTGGTTTTCAGTGCATTCCTATGTGATTGCTGTCACAACCCCCCTCAATCAACCAGCAGCCTTCCGCTGCCAGTTGATTGAGGAGAGGTTGTCGGCTGATTGAGGGGGTTTACCCCCAGCCCAACAAAGGGGGGAAGCTTTCCCCCTTCTTTGATGGGTTGGGGCAGGGGAAAAGCTTCCCCCTTTTGCTGGCTGCCCCAACCTGAGGGGGGTTAGTGGGCAGGGGGTGACTCATCTGCTTGTCCCCTTCCTAAGTTGGGACAGCCACCCCTCCAAGGGCTCCATGAACAGAGGCTGGCTGCCTTCCTTTCACTAGCCTCCACGAACCACTAGCCTCTTGTGGGTTTGCAAAATTCAAATGCCTGCCCCGTAAGATGGAGTTTTTGAAAGATATTCAGGCAAACTGTCATCTTGCAAAAAAATGCCTATACCGGGAAATTTCATTTGTCTTACGATGAATTCATCTTACAGGTCATTTGTCTTGCGAGGTAACACTGTACTAAAATTACAGTAAAATGGTGTTGGGAAAAAAAGAAAGCTTTCATGAAGCATTTTTAAACTTTTAAGGAAAAATACAAACACCCAGGAAGTAGAAATGTACTGTAATCTTTGTATGGACAAAAAAAAATTGCAGTATTTTTCTAATTGAAGTTTTGGTTAAAGCATTCGACAGTGTTGAATGGACCCATTGTTTCAGCAGCAACTTCACTCTATTTTGCTGGTAGTCATAGCCAAAGAGACACTGACCTTTTTGATGGGAGGAAGAATGGATTCATGCCACCAGTAAAGAGTAGCTATGGAAATATTTGTGAAATTCTAATACAGGATTATCCTAGATCTTTCAAATGGCACAATATGAATATCTCCAAGAAAATATGTTGCAGCAAGTCTTGGAACACTTGTCTCAACAGAATGAAAACCAGTACCTTAAAATCTTAACTAGTCTTGCAGAGGTGGCTACAGAGAATGGTCATGAATGCCTCAGCTTGTCATGCAATTATGAAAGCTCAGATGAAAAGTCTGTTGTGGATTGTGAGGATTTATGTCAGCTTTTTTATCTTTGCCATCCATGGGCTGCAACGGAAATAAAACTCCAAAAAGTCAACTGCGTAAGCCTCTTGAATTACTTGGGCATTTATTAGATGACTGGTGAGCTTTAACATTAGCAAAACTGATGAAAAACTAAAGGAGTTCAGCTGGCATTAATTTCATCTTGCTGAAACAGAACATAAGAAGAGCCATGCTGGATCAGACTAACGACCCATCTAGTCCAGCTTCCTGTATCCCACAGTGGCCCCACCAGATGTGTTTGGGAGCGCATGCGACTAGATATCTGTATCCTGATACACTCCCCTGCATCTGGCCCTTGAAGTACCCTGGTTTTAAGCCTGGAGATTACACATCTCCATCATGGTTTGTAACCTGTGATGGACTTTTCCTCCAGGAATCTGTCCAATCCCCTTTGGAAGGCATCCAGGACAGATGCCATCACCACATCCTGTGGCAGGGAGTTCCACAGACTAACTACGCGATGGGTGAAAAAATATCTTTTTAGTGTATGTCCCCTAGTTCTGGTATTTTGTGAGAGGGAGAAGAGCGTCCCTCTATCCACTTGACTCCTGCCCTACATTATTTTGTACGTCTCAATCATATCCCCCCTCAGGTGCATTTTTTCCACACTAAAGAGCCCCAAATGTTTTAGCCTTTCCTCATAAGGGAGGTGCCCCAGACCAGTAATCATTTTAGTCCCTCTCTTCCGCACCTTTTCCAGTTCCATTATGTCTTTCTTGAGATGCGGTGACCAGAATTGTACACAATACTCCAGGTGGGGCCTTACTATCGTTTTGTATAATGCCATTATAATGTTGGCTGTTTTATTTTCAGTCCCCTTTTTGATAATCCCTACCATGGAATTGGCCTTCTTCACCACTGCCACACATTGGGTAGGCACCTTCATGGAGCTGTCCACCAACACATCAAGATCTCTTTCCTGATCCGTCACGGATAACTCAGAGCCCATGAGTTGATAGATAAAGTTTTGATTTTTTGCCCCAACATGCATTACTTTACATTTGGCTACATTAAAACACATTTGCCATTTCGCAGCCCATTCCCAGAGTTTGGAGAGATCCTTCTGGAGCTCTTCACAATCTTCAGAGAGGAACCAATTATCAAGATGCCATTCCTATGCATATCTTCCATACTGCTCCCTCTGTGAAGAGTAGAACCCTACCTGCAGATGTAGGAGAGCCTAAAATCTACTAAGCTGGCAGGAAACATATGCAGATTGCCAGGATGTTATTTTTGTGGTGGCAAATTGACTGAGTGCTGTTATTCACACATTTTATATATTTTGCTCCTCTTGTATGCCTTTGGGCAGTGATGGCAAACCATTTAGAGTGCTCAAACTGCGATTCAAAACCCACTAATATTTTACAAAGTGCCAATGCAGCAATTTAACCCAAATACAGGTGGCTGTGAAGGGGCGATGCCAGGTACCCACAGAAAGGACTCTGAGTGCCACCTTTGGCACCCGTGCCTAGGTTCGCCAACACTGCCCTAGCTAATGACATCTCTGCACTTCATAGAGTTTGTCTGTAAGCATGACAATGTCCTTAAATGCCTTGTAAACAGGAATCCCAAATAGTAGCAGCTGCTATTGCAAGTAGAAATTTAAGCTGAATTAATTATATCTATGGAAAAAAGATAGCAGAATATATTAAAGTAGCAGATTATATATAAATATATTGAAGGCAAGAAACAAAAAAGAGAATGAGTTTTCAAACTGAAAGAAAAATAGACAAATGTTAACAGAACTTTGTAGATAAGATAAATCTGTGCCTTAATTAAGATTAGGACAAAAAGAGGGGTTGTTTTTTTGAAGTACTGTGAAGGGATAAAATGAATTAATACACTAAGAAATAGGAAAAATGAAATCTAGCAAATTGTTTGGCCAGAACATTTGCCAGAATCCTATTTTACATTGGTGAACATGCATACACTGTAGTGGTGAACTGCCACTAAGTAATAAGTTGCTGCTCATATTCCTATCTGTGCATCAGTTGCATGACAAGGAATGCAATCAGCTTTCTTTCTAACATTTACTAACCATTTTACAGTTACAGGTTCTCAGGAACACATAAACATGCAATGTTTAATAATATTTTTCCTATTAGCCTGAATTGGATGTTATGTAGTTTCATCATAGGGCATCAGTAAAAGGCAATGTGGAAAACTAATTGTGTGGGATTTTTAAAGCTGAAATTAGGAAGACCAAGTTGCAGCCCAGAGATGTTCCTTTTCCCACTTACATGTCACATGACTGTAGGCGACAATGCAGTTGCAACTTCTCTGCACCTGTTCTTAGACTAATCCATCCCACAATTTACAGTGCAAGAGATTTAAAATTATGTTGGCTGCAATAGGCCAATAGATGAAATAATGCAGCAATCTGTTGATGGTTTGTACTTGAGCGTTTTGTCATTCTTAAAGAGATGTTGTAAAGAAATGTACAACATTAGTCGCATGCCACACCTACTCAGAAATGAAATCAAGTATACATATATCATGAAGCCAAAATCTCCATTCAAGTTCTCATATTTTCTATCTAAAAATCCTTATTTTTAAAGAAATATTCAAACATATTCTCAGATTCACTTTCTAGTGAACATGTCAATGGATGTTTAAGTGAACATTGGTGTTCTAATACATATAATTTTGCAACCAGTTTACCTTTTTTATAATATTTTCATATGTACATTTCAGAAATACAATATAAACATTTCTGCCTGCACTTTGCCTAAATGTACCCATTTTATCTGCATTCTGCATTTTTGCTGCACTGTAAAAAAGGTGAATGGTTGAAAATTGTGAGTGAAACTGTGTTTTGGGTTGCTCATTGGTTTGGAAGTGGAAAGCATGTACTTTGTATAAAGTTTGGAATTAAAAGTTTTCTCAGCCACCACAAAGGTCAATTTTAAGTACGTTTTCTGTAACTCAAGAATAACCATGCGTAAGTGGCAGGAAACCATTTAAAAGGTGCTTCCTTCATTTGCCTGCTGTTTCAGAGAGGAGCAGCTGGACCATGTCCAGAAGACTTTATTATTCAATGCATTCCTGATTGACTTGCATAGAGGCCAGATGTGGGTTAACCAACTGATTTCAAAGCCGTACAATTGTGCTCTAAGGGACATCTGAGAAAAGGCGTATTACTACATTATTATATCACTCGGCGTAAGAGCAGTATGTTTGAAAACCTTTACAAGACTAATTGTGAACATCAGTAAGTATTGTGGATTGAAGTGTGTTCTTCAACATCAAGAAAAAGTATCAGATAGTTCAGTTAGCTTTAGAAATTTGCTTTTAATGGAACATATACTACTCTTGTTTTGCATATGTATACCTTTCAGACATGTCTTTTAAATGTACTTTTGCCTTTTAACTGAAGAAAGTCATTCATCACTTTTGGCATTTGCTATGATATGGCTTTTTAGTTTATCAAATTTGCATTCAACAGAACAAGAGTCTATGTTACAAGAACTAGAGGCCAAGTTCTGTAAGCCTAATATCTTCATAGGACAAATACTGAAATATCATTTTTTTCTACTGTTAATTTGCAGAATGCTGCTAAAACTGAGGGATGTTTATAGATACTCTCTTCTTGCATTACATTAATTCAGAAAGAGCTGGACTTATTCCTAGTCTCTCTAAACAAGAGGCATGATTATGAAGTATACTGATATAAGTTGTATAAATGGAAAGAGGGAAATCTGTCTCCATTGGTGTGTTTCGCCAAGGGTACCCAAAACCTAGAACTAACAAAGCAAAGCAAATTGCTCTGCTTATATACCACCCCATAGCACTTTAAGCACTCTCTGGATGGTTTACAGTTTAATTACAGTATGCAGGCTACACATTGCCCCCCCTCGCCCCACAAGCTGGGTACTCATTTTACTGATCTTGGAAGGATAGAAGGCTGAGTCAACCATGAGCCAGTTGCCTGAGCACAGTTTAACAGGCATTTAACCACTGTGCCACAATCTTATTTATTCAACAATAAAATTGGGAAGGAAAGCACAGACATTAACGTTAAAGAATTAGGATTTGGGGACCTGCTGGCAAAAAAGAGTTGACAGTTATTGGAATCCAGAACGTTTAATATCTTTAAGACAGGAAGCAATGGAGTGCAGAGCTGGAACAATTCCCCGAGTTGCCTGGCTGCAATGGGCAACGCTCTGAAGGCTGCATCATATGAAGCACACAGTGAAGATCTGACCATCAGGACCATTCTCCTTTTGAATGCCCTTACATCTAGTCTTCTTCTTTCCATATTAGAGTGTAGTTGATCCTAATGGTAAATACTTCAAAATGGCATTGCACAATTTGCATTGTCCATGCCTATACACTTCAAATTGTTGCCAAGAACCCTGAAGTTTTTGAAAGACGAGAACATCTTTAGTAAGAAACATGCTTCCTTAAATGACTAGTCACAATAACTCCATATCACCTCCAGCAGAAGTTGCTTCCATGCCCTGCTATAGGCTTCTCCCAGGCAGCTGGCAAGGAACTGTGAAATCAGAATGCTGGGCTATATGTCCAGGTAAATTTTAGTCAATCAATTTCTACTTCATTATGACAGGAGGCTTCACAAGATTACAAAGTCAGATTCACGAACCTACTTGGATATTTAAGATTTCCTTTCTTGTTTGATTTCCCATTCAGAACTTCACAGAGGATTCCACAAATACCAGATATTTTAATTTCCCAACATTACTACAGAGAAGCCCTTTGCATTTACATACAGATGCATATCAATATCCACAGTCATACTGTAGGGCTACTGTTATCGATATGTGTTTCAGCACACTAGAAGAATCTGGAGGTTGTAATTATGCATATAATGTACAGTATCTGTGCAAGATATAAATGTACTTAAGGGGGAATTTTTAGAATCATTTACTGCAAGTTACACTAACTTTTTTGTTGGGTAGGGTTCCCTAATGGGTGACAACTGGGTTCAAACATACTGATTATAGATTTTCTTTAAATGTTAAATATTGTTATTGCTGTTGTTAAAAATGCCAGACAGGATCAAATCAAAATTATAAGAACATTCATTAAATATTGGTGATGGATGAATGCTGTTCCTAATAATGCAGTTTGTAACTAGTTCTGACTGTGTTATTTCTGGGATCTGCAGCTTCTTATAATATTGTGATAATATTGTGAAATCACTGAAGTGTGTTTCATCCACAAGCAAGATGTTGTCAGATCTCTCTATTTTATTAGTTGTTCTATTTCTTTATTTTCAACTCTTGCATCCCACAGAATTGCAATGTCAATGATCAAGACATTTCTTTATCTATTACTACTAGGTCTGGCATGGTATGCTCCAAGTGTCTATCAAGTTGTATCGGGAAATCGCAGAAGATCTTGACTTGGTCATTTTCTGATACCTTCTCTACCTGATATTTTCATGGGCCTTCAGAGGCCAGCAAGGTATGACATCGTTTCATCTTTTCTTGGCAGAGCTGACATTTGCTTTAAGCATTAATTCCTTGAATATTTATATTATATTTATTTTTATATTTGTATACCACAGCCAATTTTCCCAGTGGGAACTCTGGGTGGTTTGCATATCATCTTTCATATAATTAGTTCAGAGTGCTTATTCTTGTGCAGCAAAAATCAAGCCTTCAGTTTCTTTCTTAATGGTCCCCAGTTTTAGCCATTCTCATGCTGAGTTAATGTCATGCCTTCCTTTGATATTTCTCAGATGCTGTCCATGTGGTGGTTTATGTTTCCAATTGTTTAATTTATTTTCAAATTGCTTCTTATACAGAGCCTTTGTTTCTATTGTTTTCAAAATATTTTTACTGCCTTAAGAATTTTTGCTCTACTTGTATTAATATAATCACTTAGGATTCTTTTTTCCTTCTCTACTTCCTGCTGCATTGGTCTCCAATTTTTCATGGTAAATATAACGTGTCCAATATCACTTTTTGGGTGTAGTACATGATGCATGTTTACCCATTTCCATGCTTTTCAATCCAATTTTTCGAATTCATTTTGGGTCCATTCTATTATTACTGGGACTATCCATGTCCTTTATTGTATTTCTACCACTTAATTTTGATTTTATGATTTTATGATTATGTGCCAGTCTTTTGACGTATTGTTTAGCCTGCATAATTAAATTGTAAACTGCTCAGAGAGGGCTTGAAGCACTATGGGGCGGTATATAAGCAGAACACTTTGGTTTTGCTTTGCTTTAGTCCTCATCTGTCAGTTCTTTAAGTTTTGTGTGCAGGATATTATCTGCTTCTAGTATTCAAAGTTTTCATCACCTGATAGTGTTTTTATATCACCATTTTAACTCTATTCTCTGTAGTTTTTGGAATTTGCCACATTACAGCTAGTTTTCAATTAAATAATCATATATTGATTTTACAAATACTCCTGTGATGAGCTTGAACATTGTAGGAGGGCATGTTACTGGTTTCATTGCTCTTTTGATGTTTTTTTAAATTATCAGAATTGTGCGCCCTGTTGTCATCCTATCTTCAGTTGCAGAATTTTGAAATAAGTCATTAAAATGCACTTCTATATGTTGATTAAATCTTGTTAAATACTTTAACCAAAATCCTTGCAGCTGACTCAGATGCACTTCAGTTTGCTTTCTTTGAGTTTCTTTGAAAATGCCTTTAATCCATGAGGTATTTTTGTTATGGGCTTTCCCAAATTTCTTTCCAAAATTTTAGAACATCGTCTTTTGCTTTGCTTTTCCTTAGTTATTTATAGAATAATTTTTGGTTATTTTGAACCTGCATATTTTCCCTTGGGTGTCCCAATGTCCATCAGATCTTTCCAATTTTCTCTGCTGTAGCTGTTACCTGTTGTTATAATTAAGGTTTTCTTTTCTAGGTCAGATATTTTGCATAATCTGGCTTTTAGTTTTTTTCATTTTTAAGTTTTGGATCTTTCAAGTATTTTAAGTTGCTAATGGCTGCATGTAATTTTTTCCAGGCAAATATTACATTATGGAGTGTCAGTTTTCTGAGTTTGCAGCTTGTAACCAAGTTATATGGCTACTGTGATAGCTGTGCTATATACACATGAGCAGGTTTATTTCCTTTAGCATATTGGTTGGGATTGTTCTAGATCCAGGTTCTGGATCTTTTACTGTTTCACTTGGTAACTGCTGCAAAATGGGGAGCCTTTGTCTTTTTGTGTTCTGCCAAAGAAGATACATGGCAAAGCAAAGCAAAGTGTTCTGCTTATATACCGCCCCATAGCAATTCAAGCACTCCCCCCCCCGGCAAGTACTCATTTTACCAACCTTGGAAGGATGGAAGGCTGAGTCAACCATGAGCCTGCTACCTGGGATTGAACCCCAGGTTGTGAGCAGAGTTTTACCTGCAGTATAAGCATTTAACCACTTGTGCCACGGGGCAGCCACCAACCTTGCAGCTGCCACTGCCGGCCAGCCACCTCCCACTTGGGTCCTGGGCAGTGGGAAGTTCAAAGGTTGGTTAGCCGGATGGGTCCTCTTAAGTCACCACTCCACCCTTCTGGAAAGTTTCTGGCCAGCAGCAGCAGTAAGTTTCTTTTCTTTTCTTTTTTTTCTCTTGCCACCGCTGGCCATCCACCATCTGGAAGAGTGGGGTGGTGACTTAAGAGGACCCGCCTGGCCAACTGGCCTTTGAACTCTCTGTTCAGGTCCCGGGCGGAGGACCAGAAGTTTGAGCTTGAGTGGGAAGTTCAAAACTTCTGGTCTGCTGCCCAGGGCCCAAGCGGGAAGTTCAAAGGCCGGCTCGCCAAGTGGGTCCTCTTAAGTCACCACCCTACCCCTCCAGAAGGTGGCTAGCTGCCAGCAGCGAGGAGGGTATCTGGCTGGCCTTGGCAAGTTTTATTTATTTTTATTTTCCCCCCACCTCACTGCCATTCAGACCCCCACACACACACACACACTGATCACCAACCACAGATAAATGAATCCACGGCT
Source organism: Phrynocephalus versicolor (assembly GCA_023846285.1). Lineage (NCBI taxonomy): Eukaryota > Metazoa > Chordata > Lepidosauria > Squamata > Agamidae > Phrynocephalus > Phrynocephalus versicolor. Next base: position 835,884 of record JAHTLZ010000023.1, on the reverse strand, counting down.
GGTGAATCAGTTGCTGCAGGTGTTGTATTGTAATTAGAATAATGTGCATTGCCTTTCTGTACTATGGAGCTCACAAAAGGAAATTCATTTTCAATATAATAAAAACTAAGACTCATTGGAATATTTTTTAAATAAAGAAGACATGAAAACACTGACAACAATTTTTTTCCAAATAAAATAAATCTGGTGAAGTTAATCTTCTAAAGCTTTTGGAATTTGACTAAAAAGTAGAATAACACAAGAAATAAAAAAAATCTGAGTTTTTTGAATAAAACAACACTGGTAGAATAATTTTTAAAGTATTTATACCTCATCTATATGTAAACAATGTGATTCCCTACTAAAATGCACAAAGTCTGACTTTTAGGTTACAACTTGAGTGAAATATCTGATGTGACGAGAGACCAATACAAATGCTTTTTATTCAAATTGTTGTGAAACATTAATAAACAGATTTGTCCTATCCGTGTGTAGGTGTGCACAAACATGGACACACTTTTGATTCCAAGAAGCAAACCTTTGTGTAGAAGATGGAAGCTCCTCCCATGTCTCTCTCTCCTGACTGGAAGAGCACCTACGGCTCAAAATTTTATGGAATAAAAAGATTTTGATCTTGGGAGATGAAGAAACTATATAATTAAGATATTCTGAATATCAGACAAGAGAATACATACCCTCAAGACTTGTAAAAATATACCTATGATATGGCAGACTTTTCAATGGCTAAAGGAAAACAAAAACTCTGCTAGACCTTACCAGTATGACTTCTTTTGTGAACCATAAGAACATTGGGACCGATGCAAATAATCCCACAGACATCACACTTTAGTTTTCCGTTAGGGAGTCGAATGCCTCCAACTCCTGACACGGCTTTGCCGCCATTGTGTGAGCCATTCATTTTTTCTCGAGAGGCATCAAGCATTCGTAAATCCTCTGCACATTCTTCCCCATTCATTTCACAGGCACGCCCATTCTCTTCATCACTCTGTGTCTCTATTTTAATATTACTGGCTGAAAGAAACAATAGAGGGATGCCACTCAGTGCTTTTAAACAATCCAAAACATTGTGGCAAATAAAAAATGAACACAAATGAAAGCATTTTCAGCAAAGTACACGAGTAAACAAAGTACATGAGTACACAAAGTACACGAGTACAGAAAGTACACGAGAAGTTTTACTTACATTTTATATATGTGCCATAGAATTATTTCAAGAACATGTATGGAATTTTATTGCAAAGATATTAGTCAATCAGTCTTTATTATTAGAATTATAGACCAGCCACTAAAAGTATAGGAAAATTGTATGCAATTGGCAGTGCAAGAAAAAAACAAAGATATATGCATACAGGAAAGGATCTGTAACCACGCTGCAGGTTAAGCACCTGATATTGTAAAGTTCATTAGTGACAAAACTTAATCAACTGCTTCCCTATTGTACATGACAACATGCAAATTTTGCCACTGTTACGGCTTTGTTGAAAGGTCTGGGAAAAAAGGAAACAATTTACCTTGATTCCCAACTGGCAGGTAATAATGAACTTGAGCTATATGGAAGCCTGCATGTGAAATTCATTGTTTAATTCTATCTGAGATTCCCAGACATGTTTGATGTAATAGAACTTGAGAGGAGGTGTGAACCAGTAATATTGCAGCTTCAACACATGCCGATATTTGTTAGTTTTATATCACTACTAGTACATCCTAAACTAACATTAGGTGCAAAATATGGATGGTGTCAAGTGCCTGGTTAAAGCAAACACAGTATTGCCAAGGGCTTGGTATGTGCTAACATGTTTCACCAGTTCAGGACAGACAACAAAATCATAACATCAGTGGAATCCCTGTACATAGTTGACAGAGTTCATTTAGAGAGGGAGAGATGTCAACGGCTATGAAGAAATGGCACAGGAGATGTGATTCTGAAATTGTCTTTTGGGTTTTTTGTCCTATTTCTGTCTTTTTTCAGTGTCCAAGCAATTTTTAAGACTTGAATTGTGCGCACAGAAAAGGTGCACAATTCAAGTCAAAAAGACATAAATGGAAACGTTTCCACTAACAAATTTGAATACACTAGTAGAGCATTTTGTTACATACAGTATAACAACTGCTCCTGATAGGTGATTATTATATTTATGCACATGCATTACAGATGTGGAATGAACAGGATAAATGATCTGCATTCAGTTACAATAACTGCAGCAAGCAAAAACTGTAGTTCTTCGACTGTGCATATGTGAAATCACACATAAGGAGTCTTATGCGCCTGCGCAGAAGATATTCAGCCATTAGCAAGCTCCAAAAAAAGGCAAGGGCCTCCTCCTCCCACTGCGCATGCTCTCCATTTCCCACCTTATGCCTCAGTTCCGCAAATCACCGCTGAAAAATAAGCACAGTGATGTGATGGTAGAGGGGAAAGTGGGGTAGGTAGTGTGAATTCACAGATGCCCACTCAAAGAACTACAGTTACAGTTAAGTAACCAATCTTTCTTCTTCGTGTCATCTTTGAATGCACACATAAGGGTGATTAGCAAGCTGACTTACCGGAGGTGGGCCATCACAGCAATGCAGAAGATAGGACAGCCCTTCCGAAGACTGAGTCAGTTCATGCTCTAACATCCAGTTTGTAGGGAGATGCAAACATGGATGGAGTAGACCAAGTTGCAGCTTTATAGACATCCAGGATGTCAACTCCTCTTAGGAATGCAGTGGAGGTGGCCATAGATCTGGTAGAGTGTCCCACAGGGACAAAAGGTAACTGTATGCCTGCTGCTTGGTAGAGCAAGGGTAATAGTGGCAAAAATCCACTTGGAAATTGTCTGTGAGGAGACAGGTAGTCCTCGTGAGGGATCAGAAGATCCTTTTTAAAATTTGTTTTGTTGTTATAGATAAAGGGTAAAAAGGGAAAAACAACTTGGAATACAGAAAAAGGAAGGGGGTGCAGGTTGGGCAGAATACTTAATAATATCAGAATCATCTTACAGTTATAAACAGTTCAATTCAGGCATATATGTACATATAAATAACCAAACAGTTTTGGCTTTTGTCATGTTTTCAATTTAACTTTGTCTTTTTTTGTAACCACATATAAAATTTATCCCAACATTCCTGGTGTTTCATCTTCCGGTGTACCTCTAACCATTCTGACAATCTGTCCATTTCTGCAGTCTCAAGGATTTTAGTTATCAACTCCTGTTCATTTGGTATTCCTGATTCTTTGCAGTGTTTTGCAAAGACAATTCTCACTGCTGTTATGATATGAATTACTAAATATACACTTTGCTGATCCATTGTGTCTGGCATTATGTTTAGCAAAAAGAGTTCAGGTTTTGGACCTACTGGGCTCGCGAGAATATCTTGCAATAGCTATCTAATCTTACTCCAATATTTTTGAGTTTTTTAACACAACCACCACATATGGAATTGTAAACCTTTAGTTTGCATTTCCAGCAAGCATCTGAGTGTTCATTTTGGCTAAAATTGTTGGTGTCATATACCATCAATAGAACATTCTAAAGAGATTTTCTTTGAATACCGCTAATTTAGTGAGTTTTATATTGTTTTTCCATACCTTTTCCCATTGTTCTAACTCAATATTATAGCCTATACTTTGAGCCCATTTTACCATACATTCTTTTACCATCTCATCTTTTGTATCAAAATCTAACAGAAAATTGTATAGTTGCTTAATATGTTTCTCCTTTACCCCGAACAATATTCTGTCAAAAGGTGTATTCTCCAAGTAAAACCCTTGATGTTTATCTTTGGAATACCTAGAAGATATCTAGGAGCGAGCTCACAAGTCCAACTCAACTCCATGTTCATCTAATTCTTATAGGGTTTTAAAGCTTCCATCTAAATTTAGAATGTCACTATATCTCAGAAGACTTTTATTTTTTCTTAGAGTAGGCAAGCCAAAGGCTTCTACTGGTGTCACCCAATGTGGACTTTTGAAGTAAATTTGCTTTTTTACTTTATTCCATGCCCAAAATAGTGTTTTTCTTAATAGGTGATTATTAAATAGTTTGACGTCTTCAGCGTTCAGAAGATCTAATGAAAAGTCTATTATACAGTCGAAAGCAAGATTTCTGAGAGGTGTAGAAGAGGAGAGCATGCTGAATGTCCAGGGTGTGAAGAAACCATTCCAGATTGGAAGAGAGCAATGGGAAGAAGGTAGGTAGAATGAGCGGTTGCCTGAGGTGGAAGTTGGAGACCACTTTTGGCAAGAAGGAAATATCCAGGTGCAGTGTAACTTTGTTGGGGTGAAACTGTAAAAGTGGTGGATCTGCATGGAAGCTCTTCTCATGGAGGTAATAGTGACCAAGAAGGCAGTCTTTATAGTGAGCATGTACAAGGTAATGGTCACTAAAGGTTCGAAGGGAGGCTTCATGAGCCTGTTAAGAACTAGGGTGAGAGACCACTGAGGTGTGAGAGTTCGGTTGGGAGAATGAACATTCTTAAGGCCTTTCAAGAACTGTTTAAGCATAGGATGTCTGAAGAATAAAGCAGTTTGTGAGTGGCGTGGTTGGTGAGCCATAAAAGCCACGATATAGAACATGGGGGTTGAGACTGTGAGTCCTCTATAGAATAGGAGGAGAAGAAACTTCAACAAGATATCGAGAGTTGTAGGGCTGGCTGAGATGTGATGCTGTGAAGTAAAAGCAACAAAGACTCTCCATTTGTAAGAATAATAATTCTTTATTTACGGTCATAGACCCAAAGTTACATGATAATCAAATTCGAAAGACAACACCAATAATACAAATATAATTGGATAGATTAAAAATTAATAACATGTAGCCATGGAGAGTATTAATAGACATATAGTTGCATAGGATAATAATAAATAATAAATATTCTAAATATTATATTAAAATATGGGAGGGTATTATATCATACACTAGAAAATTAGGGGATCTAAAAATTTGATGACAAAATCATCTTACGGGATGCCATAACTGCCACACAAAATCTGGCCATTATCATAGTTATATTTGTGTTTTTATTGGCTAGTAAATACTCAATATAAAATTTACTGGGTCTACCCGGGAGTCTTTGGAGACTTGGGTATAAAAGCTCTTTGCGTAGGTCCCTGTAAAAGCTGCAATACAAAAGTACATGTTCCAGTGTTTCAACATCCCCACAGTCACAGGGGCATAAACGTAAATGATAGGGAACCCGTTGAAATCTTCCGTCCAACAATTTGGAGGGTAACACATTTAATCTCGCTAGGGTAAATGCTTTTCTGAATTTGGGGATAGCTATGTTGTTCAGATAGGCGGGGAGCATAAACACATCATTACATATACTACTTGAGTGAGATAAAAGGCCCCGGTTCTGTTGGAGTTCAATGTCTCTGAGCCTTTGATGAATGGCAGTTCTGGCACTACTATAGCCCAGGGTAATAGCATGCTTTACTGAAAAGCCAAGAGACCTACATTCAGAACTAGGGTGAGAGACCACTGAGGTGTGAGAGTTCGGTTGTGAGAATGAACATTCTTAAGGCCTTTCAAGAACTGTTTAAGCATAGGATGTCTGAAGAATAAAGCAGTTTGTGAGTGGCGTGGTTGGTGAGCCATAAAAGCCACGATATAGAACATGGGGGTTGAGACTGTGAGTCCTCTATAGAATAGGAGGAGAAGAAACTTCAACAAGATATCGAGAGTTGTAGGGCTGGCTGAGATGTGATGCTGTGAAGTAAAAGCAACAAAGACTCTCCATTTGTAAGAATAGAGCCAATTGGTAGAAGGCTGTCTGGCTCTAGCTATCATATATGGAGAAGCAATGAGCCATGCTGTGATGTGGAGAGTCGGAAGGTCGGGGTGGAAAATGCAACCGTGGTGTTGAGATTCGGCATTCTGGGAAGGCAAAACTGGTTGATGGCAATGTAGTTGAGGGTTTCAAATCAAGCCTGTCTGGGCCAATGAGGGCCAATGAGAATCACCCAACTGTGGTGTTGTCGAAGGGCCACTATGGTCCATTGAAGGAGCAGAAGAGGAGGGAAGGCGTAGAGGAGTTCTGGTGGCCACAGTGTTGAAAAGGCATTGCCTAAGGATCGGTATCCAAGACCTGCACAGAAGCAGTATCTCTGGCATTTGGCGTTTGCCTGTGATGCAAACAGGCAGAACTGTGGGGTGCCCCAGCTTTGGCAGAGGAGTTGGAACACCAAATCCAGAAGAGACCACTTGTGGTTGCTATAGTTCCAATGACTGAGATTGTCTGCTGTTGAGTGGTCTTCAGGCGAGATATGGATGGCCACTGGGATATATTCCTCACATAACACCATTCTCACATTTTTGTATGGAAAGGCGGAGGACAGGAGTCGAATGTATGCCGCCCTGCTTGATAACATAAAATATGGCAGTGGTGTTGTCCGTGACTGTCTGAACTGTGTGCCCAGTAAGTAGAGGTTCAAACACCTTTAGGGCTTTGAAGATAGCAAGCAGCTCTAAGTGATTGATATGGAGAAGTCTTTCTGTAGCAGTCAACGTGCTATTTTTCTGGAGGCCACTGTAATGGGCTCCCCAGCCTGTCATGCTGGAATCTGTGATAGGTTGGACCAATTGTTTCAGAAGTTGAAAGGGGCAGCCTTCTATGAGGCATCTGGGGGATGTCCACCAATGGAGACTTGAGGAGACCTCTGGAGTGACCCGAATGAGGGTGTTCTCAGGGACGAGGTGGGGACAGAAGTTTGCCAGTAGCCAAGCCTGAAGCGTGAGGGACAACTGCCATGGTAGCGACCATAAAGCCTAGTAGATGCTGTGCCTTCTTGGCAGATATAAGTTGTCCGGGGTGGAAAAGATGGATTCCCTTGGATAATTTGTGTCTCTGCTCCAGTGGAAGGAAAACCTTTCCAGATATGGAGTCCAGCAGTGCTCCAATATAATGGGCTGTTTGTCATGGAGTGAGTGTAGACTTGGTGTGATTTACTTTTAGCCCCAAAGATATCAAGACGTGTATTGTGTACTCAACATCCTGAATGGCTTTTTGCTTTGTAGGTGACACCAGGAGCCAGTCATCGAGATATGGCAATATGTTGACTCCCTGAAGTCGGAGGAAGGCTGCAACTGGGGGCATGTACTTTATAAAGACTCTCAGTGCCATGGAGAGACTGAAGGGGAGTGCTTTGAACTGGTAGGTGTTTGGTCTGAGCTGGAATCAAAGGTATTTCTGGTGATCTTGTAGTAGAGAGACATGGAAATAAGCATCCTGTAGATCTATGAGAGCAAACCATTCCCCATGTTGAAATACAGGGAGGATGCGTTGAAGGGTGGACATCTGCAATTGTTTTGGTTATATGTGTAGGTTGAGGTGCCTGAGATTTAATCCTCCATCCTTTTTGGGGACAGTAAAATAACAGGAGTAGCACCCAAAGGTGTCTCCCAGCGGTTCTCTACAGCATCTTTGGTTAATAGAGTGTCTATTTCTTTTCGTAGAGTTGGTGATGGAGTTGGTTATAATGGCCAGCTGTTCAAACTTTATGGCATAGCCTGAGGATATTATGGCTAGAACCCATAACTCTGAGGTTACTTCTTGCCAATGAGGGAAAAGGGGTTGGAGTCGTATGTCACTGCAGCATTTGGACTGTAGGTAGTCAAAGATGAGACTTAGCCTTCCAGTCAGATTGTCCTTGTGGTTGGCGCTGACAGTTGGCCAGTTGATTGTGGTGTTGTTTGTACTGAGTATTAGTGAATTGCTGCCTGAATCTGGGAGCATACCTGTTTTGCTGGTTGTAGGGAGGCCTATGCCACCGATGAGTGTTGCTATGAAAGGAGGGTTAGCTCGAGCTGTCTTGATAGCTATAGATCTGGCAGTCTTTCTCATTTTCATGAGGGTGTCAAGGCCTTCAACTGTTGTGGATGCGAAGAGGCCTTCGCCATCAAAGGGGGAATCCTCAATTCTGTTCCTAACATCATCTAGGATGGTTACTGTTCTAAGCCATGCATGATGTCAAAGGTGTACCACAGTGGCCAGCTGCTTGGAAGCGGCATCGACTGCATGGCGAGATGTAATCATCTTGTAGTCAATCAGAGACATCACTTGTTGGTCTTGGCATAGGAAAGAGAAGATGGGAAAAAACTTCTGCATGAGTTAGTGGCTGTATGCCTCCATTGCACATAAAAAGTTAAAGTGCAGAGGGAAAAAGAGGCAAGCAAGAGACAGTGGGCGGGCAGACCCAGAAATTTGCTGGGGTAGAGGTGGTCCTTGGGATGGAGGAGGGAGAGGTGGAGAACTTATCCCCTCACTTTTTTATTGGTGGCCGGCGGGCTACTTTTAAACCCTTCGCGGGCTACCGGTAGCCCATGGTCTACGTCTTGGGCAGGCCTGCTCTACTAGCAAAGAACAAGATATTCTGCTATCTTGGTAGTTATTTCTTCTACAACACTACAGAAATATAATGCATTTTCACATCTATTTTTGACACAACATCCATGCGAACATATCTGCAAAAGAGCTACCAGATTTATACATAGACATGCATGCATGCATACATAGGCATTTTTCTTGTGACTGCAATGTGAAGATTAAAAATAAGAATATGATGAGGGAAGTAATGAAACCTTTTAATCTTCTCACCATTTCTACTAATTAACTCTCCCTCCTCTTCTTCCCCCTCCCCTCCCCTCCCCTATCCACCCCCCCAACTCTATAGACCATAGCCAATGGCTATCTAGGCTACAGCCAATCAATATCTGGTATGAAATATATATCTCATATTATACAGTATCTCACACCTCATTCTGCCGCTACCATATATGTCTGAAGAAGTGCACATGTGCACGAAATGTCACATTGAAATATGAAAAGTTAGTCTTTAAGGTGCCATATGTTTGTGTCTTTTTTGTTTTGTTTTTTTCTTTTATTTTTGCCTGAAAAAAATAGTGATTACAGAACAACTTTGTGCACCTTCTGTTTAATAGTGAAGTTAATTTTGAGCATTTTGTTATATTATGTCTATGCTTTATTATGTTTTGAACATCCTAGAGTGACCAATGGTCAGATTGGCAGTATAAACACTGATTAAATAAATAATAAGATAAACAGCAGATAAGGTTATGTCTATATCATTCTTCTTTTATGTTCCTTGTCCTTCCTCAATGAGCCTAAACATTCTCTCCCTGAAATTCTACTATTAATATCTATTAGTAAAGGATGGTAGCCCCACAGATCCATCTGAGATCCAGATATTTATGGGGTCGAGTCATGCTCACTAATGTAAGTGTATCCATGACTGGAAAACCTGCTTCCTTCTCACATTCCTGCAAAGCAAAAGTGAATCAGGAATCCATTTGAAAGGCACCTAAGGAACAAATTTAATAATACACAAAAGTAAACTGTCTTTTCTTTTTTCTTTTTAAAAATCAGATATTGGCTAAGATGTGGACTTAGAGTAGATCCATTGAACATAAGAACATAAGAAGAGCCATGCTGGATCAGGTCAAAGGCCCATCTAGTCCAGCTTCCTGTATCTCACAGTGGCCCCACCAGATGCGTCTGGGAGCGCACTAGATCTATGACTCCTGGTACCACTCCCCTGCATCTGGCCCTTGAAGTACCCTGGTTTTAAGCCTGGAGATGACACATCTCCCCATCATGGCTTGTAACCTGTGATGGACTTTTCCTCCAGGAATCTGTCCAATCCCCTTTTGAAGGCATCCAGGCTAGATGCCATCACCACATCTTGTGGCAGGGAGTTCCACAAGAAAATCACAACATGGGCCCGTGTCTATGCTTCCATCTAACTGTTAGACTGTTGGTTCCATTCATTTGGAATGGATCAAAGTTACTTTGCTCATTCTTTAATTTCTACATTAAGACTGTAATGGGGATACTGGATACATAGATGGAAATAAATACCATTCAATGCTGTGAAACTTTATTTTGAGCAAATATACTCAGAACTGCTCTTTAATGGTCCTAGATTAATGCAAGCTTTGTAGTAAATAAGATTTTAAAATAGCATCACTTTGATTTGAGTAGAGTCAGTATTAAACAAAAAAAAAAAAGACAGGAGAGAATGGGGGTTCAAACTTACTGAAGCACTAAAGGAAGCCACTACTGACATTTAAGAAATGGTCCACAATTTTGAGGTTAGTAGATTGTGCTTTTTGAGTGTGGGATAAGATAGAAAGAGTTCACAAACATGATACATCTTCCCTTGTCAGCAGTGGCACTAGTAATTGCGAACTGGCAAAGGGGCTTTGGGGGGCACAAACGGATGGCTAATTTAACTGAAGTGGAACAGCAGCTTATTGATAGAGAAGCCAATAAATTACAGTGAGCAGCATATCAGTGACATGAAGTTATCATATCCCGAGTAGTCAGGCCAGCAGTCTTACTTATTGACCCTTGGGTCACCAGAGCTAGACAGCTCCTACTTGTAACTCTTTAACTGAAAGAGTAGGGAAGTCCTGTGGTCTGAGGGGAATATTTTCCCGTGGAAGGTTAGAGTGAGGCATCCTCTCTCTCTTTCACCCATGAGCTGTCTGGGCCAAGGAATGTATAAATGAAAGCACATACTAGTGGCTCAAGATGCTGTTGAACACATCAGATGCCTTTCTTTAATTATATTTATTAAACATAATTGTCTTTCTTCCTTCAAACTGAAGGTGGCAGACAAAAATCTCAAAGGGAGTAGCTGATCAGAGACAGACCTGCTTCAGCACAGTTTCCTTAGAATGGGGTTTACTTAAAAATAAAAGCTGAAAAGATGCTCAGATATGCACAGGAAACTGGAAAAAGTGTTTGTCATTGCTGAACTAACTTTCTTCTTAATAATTTAGTCTAAAATTAAAATAAGAAATCAAGAACATCAACAATTCATTGTTCACAAACTTGAACATGTGCTAAATGTTCTGGGTTGTATATGGTCCTTCAATATTGTAAGCCGCTTTAGGTCCTTTTCCAAGGAGAAAGGCAGGATAAAAATATTCAAAATAAAATAAAATAAATAAATAAAACATGTCAGCTAAACAACCAATCTAGCAACTGGTCAGTTGCGCAAAAAAACAAAAACAAAAAAACAAAGAAAATGAATCTATAAAGCTAAGAACCCTAGATGAGGATACTTGGGCCACAGTCCAGTCACAGCTAAGCATTTCTATATGCCACTAAAAAAAAAATGAAGCAAACATTTATTTTTAAAATTCATTCCCATGGTAAGTAAAAGTGCTTAATCATAACTGCATGGTGCGTGGTTCTGTGAATTCAGGGTGCTGAGTATATATAGGTATTGGTCGTTTGTAAGTTATGGTTTCCTTTTATAAGACTATTTCTAGTCTATTGTGAACTACCACTACTAGACAAGTGAATCTTCTCGGACAGATGCCCCCACATGCTACACTACAAATATATTAAAGCTGCAAAATGAACAATGGGAAGTGAAATAAAGACAAGGCAATTCAAGTACAAGAAAACACAAATGATTAAAAACACACTAGTGACAGAAATCAAAAGTACAAGATGGACAAGCTTAGTTGTATACTAGGGACACATGCACCATATACTTACGAGAAAAGGATTTGGGGATAATGGCATGAAAATACCTAAAGCCTTCAGCCCCATATGCAGCTGTAATGAAGAAGGCAAACAGGATAGTAGGTTGCAAGGAGTCCAGCAAATAAAAAAAAGACACTGCTTCCATGAAAGACATAAGAACCCTACAGAGAGATGGAATCCAGAAGAAGAATTACAGTACACAATGAAGGCCTTATGCAGACTCTGATTGTACAAGGGACACCATTTCAGATATCAGGAAGAATTTAGGCAACCTTATGGGGCCTGAAATTTCTTGTCTAGCCATCTCAAGGCAGCCTCTATCTTTTACAATGGGAAATTTTGCAATACTTCTAGTTTGTGAGTGTTATTGTTGTTGCTGTTGGGTTTTTTTTTTTAATGTGGAAGATCTTTTCAGCACAGTTTGAAAACTTACTTAAGGGTGTTCAATTTAAAGGTGAAGAACAAAACTATTTTAATAGCATTTGCAGGGTTCATATCACAATCATGATATACAGGAGAGGTATGCTGTTTTAAAGAAAAGAAAAAAGTGTTTTTAGCATACGTTATAATATACAAGCCCTTGTAAACATGCATGATCATCATTCGGTACCTACAACCAATGAGCTGTCCAGAAAACAAGTTTGAAGTGCAAGAATAATACATGAAGGCAAAGCTACCTTACAAACATAGATCATTTTAGTACCAGTTTAACTGTCATGCTTTCCTACCTGCTCCAAATAAGAGTAGTTTGAGTGTGTGTGTGTGTGTGTGTGTGTGTGTGTGTGTGTGTGTGTGTGTG
>JAHTLZ010000023.1:790998-818582 GCA_023846285.1 Phrynocephalus versicolor | reverse complement strand
ATTGATTGATTGATTGATTGATTGATTGATTGATTGATTGATTGATTGATTGATTGATTGATTGATTGATTGACTGGATTTGATTTTTACACTGTCCATCTGGCATCGCAGCCACTCTGGGTGGTTAACAACAGTTAGTCCCATTCTCTAAGATCAATACGGTGCAAAATAAACACAAATAATTCATACAATAAAGTAAACATAAAATACAGTAAACATAATAAAGTTAAAATTAAAATTAAGTACTGTTATGTCCTTTATTTATTGCCCCAAAGAAATGTGAATCAGCCACTACTGCAGAGTGGATGTTCATATTCCACAGTACTTTTCAGTGGAGATGGTTCATAGTCAACTAGTAATCACGAAGAGGCACTGAGACAAAGGCCGAGATACACGAGCATTGAGAAAGCTCCTAGCTGCACCTAGGGCCTCAACACTGTTTGTTTTGTCAACAGGCAACTTCACTACAGCAAGAGTTCAGTGGGCACTACTCAAAATAGTTTTCCACTGATGCCTACACATGTAGTTTGTGTGTTCATATCACCCTATTGGAAGGTATTATAAAACCAAGTAACATCTGGTTCAGGCTCCATACACATTTCCTCAGTTGGCCTGCAGCTGCCCAACCACTCCCAGCTGCATCCCTTAAAATAGCCAATACCAACAGCTTTCTTCTTCTGAAAAGTTTCACAGTACTGTGGACATTGCTCAGATGGGAAGGCCACCAACAAGGCATAAAAGCTTTCTTTTCATTGTTGCTTTTTCGGTACTTTAGTAAACTTAAACTACCACACTGCCTTATACCAAACTACTGCTCCACTGAGTTTTGTCAGCTCCCCCTTGATGAGCTGATTTCCAAAGCGTCAATGCAAAGATGTTTCCCAGAACAATCCTCTGGGATTGAGAGCTGCGGAAGCAGGATTTGGGGGATCCAGCTGCCACAAAGAGAAGGTCATCACACCAGTAAATGTAGGGGTCATGGAATGTAAAAACGGATAATAATTTGTAGAAACAAGGCAAACTACAATGGTGCCTCTACTTACAAGAGGTTCTACTTACAAGCAATTCAACTTAAGAGCGGAAAACCGTTGGCGTTTTAACTGCTGCCTTACAAATTTTAGATGCAGTCTGCTCTACTTACAAGTTGTTTGACTTATGAGCATGTATTAGGAACAAATTAAACTCATAAGTAGAGGTACCATTGTATGTTACACATAATATTGTGCCTTATAATCAAAACTAGCATCATTTAAAAAAGCTTTAAGTAATAAAAACACACACAAGCCCGCAAGTTATTTGACTTTCCTCTTCTATCATGTACAAATGGCAATGTGTGAGTGATATGAGGGTCCATTTAGTTTTCACAGTAATTAAAATCCCCTTTCTTAATAACCTCTACATGTGATTCCTCTCCTTCCAGGCAATTGGGTGAACACGATCCATGAATCATATACAGTGGTACCTTGATTTAAAAATGCCTCAGTTAAAGAAAAAAAATCAGTTCAAGAAAATAAATTATTGGAAATGGAGATGCCTCGGTTTAAGAAAATTTTAAATGGAATGCCCCGGTTTACAGGTTTTTTTTTTAAAAAAAACACCTCTGGAACAAATTAATTGGTTTTCAATGAATTCCTATGGGAAACTGCATTTCAGTTTACAAATTATTTGCAATACAAAACAGCCCAGAGAATGAATTAATTACATTAACTGAGGTACCACTGTATATGTAAACTGATTCATAACACAAAGGGGTAACTAAGAGTATAGATGACCATTCCCTTGATGTAACTCTTCTTATATGTACAAGTGATGCTCCAGAGAAACAAGATGTGAAGGGAAGATATTTTTCTCACTACTGATCTCATCAAACCAATGTACAGTGTCTCTGTAGCAGCACAGTTGGTATTGTGGCAAATCTATGAACGCCTTCTGCAACTGCTGCTGATGTATATATGTGCTCTCTCCAAACCTATCTGACAATCTCTCCCATCCAGCATCTATCTCAACATTAAAAGCATAACTCAAGCAAAGCCACAGCCCAAAATGAGTGGATCACTCTGTTCTCAGGAAATGCACAATTTCTGAAAATGTTAGAAAATGGGAGGAAGAATTAATTTCACACAGTCAAAACAGCATTTATATAGGAAGAGTGGGTTTCCTAAGAGTTCGGGGCTCCTGTCACACAAATCCATTTGTTCTGTTAGAATCTTTTCTACAATGCATCTGGATCTGTGTTTTAGAGCACCCTGGGGCTTGGACTATATCCACTGGTTTGTGAATGGCTGTTAACTGGGCATTCTGTGACATGCTACAGACAGCACAGAACCATTTGTAAAGAGTTACATTTAATACACAGCAAGTTGATTTCAATACTGGGGTTTTCCCCTTTTGAAACAGACCTGTACATGATACAATTCTGATTCTTCCAGAATTCATGCCTAAGCATTCAGGATTGTAAAGCCTCAGATTAAGAACAGATGACCAATCACAAAACAAAGTAAGCTAATTTGCAACCTAGAAGCGGTGAAAAAAGCTTGCACTATGATAGATATCTGTTATCACTTAAGAAATTCCTCCTGCAAACAAGGTTCTCTCTAAGGAGCACACCTGTGTTCCTCTGCCTTCCTCCACAAAGGGGCCTTTCTCCTTCCACCCACCCATGACCTGTTTCCAGCCCCTTTGGTTCCAGTTATGGCAGAACCCGTGCGCGCGGGGGGGGGGGGTTGAGCCTTACCCAGTGGGCTTTAAAATTAGACAGAACACTGCTTGCAAATAATGTGGTATTTGTACTGTCCAATTTTACCCTTAGTCTGGACCAAATCCATTTAGATTGTGCTAAAACAATAGAAACAACACCCTCATATTTGATTTTAAAAGATGACACAGCTATAAAGAATGCAACATGAAAATATTAATAGAGATTAATTGGAATTAGGACAAAGTATTAACCTGAATGAGGTACTGCTTAATTGAAATAGTTGACAAACTGTAATTAATTAATTAATTAATCAGCCTTAATCATCAATGAAAAAGGAACAATCATTCCAAAAAGACATGCCAGTGATCAATTTATGTACAAGGCTTCTTTGGCTTTCAGTAAGGAACAATTAATCACAAACTTCTTGTGTCAAATAACTTTGAAGAATTATAATAAATTCCATTTAGCACCAACATAAAGCCTGTGGCAGGATACCCATTTCACTACAGTGGTCTCCCTCCCTTTCGCAGTTCATATACTGTGGTCCTGCTATATTGTGGGACCACAGTACCCTGAAAGGGCTTGAGGGAGGGGGGAAGGTTTTAAAAGCGGTGGCTTTTTAAACCTCCCCCCTTTCCCCAAGCCCCAGACTCCAGCTGATTGGCACTGGGGTGGGGAATCAGAAGGTTTTTCTCCAGCACCCCAACACCAAACAGCTGGAGCCCGGGGCTTGCCTCCATGGAGGCACAGTGCACTGCTTCTCCACACTGCCTTGGGGTGCTGGGAAGCCATGCATAAGCTTTAAAAGGCTTTCAGCCACAGAGCCAAGCGCTGGGCTCCGTGGCGGAAAGTCATTTTTAAACATTGCGTGCCGTTCCCCCGTCCCCTCTGGTGCTGGGAAGCGGCATGCAATGTTTAAAATTGTGGGCCCCCCCGCCCCGGGCGCAACCCGACCTGCATCTGCATATCACGGATTTTCAATGATTGAGAGCCGGGTTGGTCCCTAACCCCCGTGATAGACTGGGGAGGGGGGTTACTGTATAATAAACTAGAAACATAGATATGAAGTTAAGAAAATATGTTGTAG
The DNA here is from genome assembly GCA_023846285.1 of Phrynocephalus versicolor. Taxonomy (NCBI): domain Eukaryota; kingdom Metazoa; phylum Chordata; class Lepidosauria; order Squamata; family Agamidae; genus Phrynocephalus; species Phrynocephalus versicolor. The sequence goes on along the minus strand of JAHTLZ010000023.1, from coordinate 814,797 downwards.
GCCTTTTAATTTAATTTTCTAGCCTGTTGAAGGCAACAGTGAGAGCAAACGCCCACTGTTTCTAGCAATAAATATATATCAGTACAACAACAGTTCAATAATCATGATGCTTTAAGCAGACAATGAATACTATATAAATGTAAGCATGAAGGAGGAGGAAGACAGGAATCCCACTAGGCTGTCAAGATACTGGCCTCTCTTCATTGATGATATGTGCCAAAAAGGGACCTGAGCATGAATGCCATATGAGCACAGATTTGGAATACGCTGTCTAGGGAGAGCAGAGGCATAGCTAGGGTTTTCAAGGCCCGAGGACAAAGTCAGTTTTTGCATCTGCTCCTGGCCCCCTTGTGTCAAGGTGTCATGCCCACCAAAGGCAAGTGGGGGAGGTGCGGAGGCAGCTGCTTAACATAACTTGGCCACAGGGTCTACTGCACACTTGGGCTGAGCAGCCAGCTCACGGAGCTCTGTGGAGGCAGCAACAGCCTGGGGGCCAACCTGTTTGCAGCCTCTACCAAGGATTGAACCTCCATCCATGCCCTTCTCCCTTTGTCTTCCCCAGCTAGCTCCGGAAAGCCCTGAGCTTGGTGCCGCCGTGCTGGAAAGCTGAAGGCAACAGCTATGATGATGATGACGATGATAATCCCAGAAATCATCCCCCTTCCAGCAAGAGGGGGCCTGAGGGGCTGCCCTGCCTCTCTCTGCGTGCTGCCTTCGGCCTCTGCCAGAGGCTCAGCAGTGAGGGGAAAGGGTGCAAGGGGCTATCTCCCAGCCACCGGCATCGGCAAGCCTAAATGTGGCACAAAGGGGGCCACTCGGGACCAGCATCCTGACCAAGCATCTCCCAACCCAGGCAGAAGCGATCTACCAGGCGGAGGACTGCTGGATCTAGAAGGCAGGCAAGGCGTCCTGGGTTGGGAATTACAGAATAGTTTAGTTGGAAGTTGCCTTTTAAGGCCATCAAGTCCAACCCCCTCCTCCATGAAGGTATAGAAATCAAAGCATATCTGCCAGGAGGTTATCCAATTTTTTCTTGAATGTCTCCAGTGTTGGAGTACTTAGCACCCTTCGAGGTAATTGGTTCATAGACTCATAGAATCATAGAGTTGGAAGAGACCTCAAGGGCCGTCTAGTCCAACCCCCTGCCATGCAGGAACCCCATCACAATATTTCCGACAGATGGTCATCCAGCCTCTGCTTAAAAACCCCCAAGGAAGGAGACTCCACCACCCTTTGTGGCAGCATATTCCACTGCCGAACAGCTCTAAATGTCATGAAGTTCTTCCGAATGTTCAAATGGAATCTCTTTTCCTGTAGTTTGAAACCATTGCCCCGAGTCCTAGTCTCTGAAGCCATGGAAAACAAACCTGTTCCCTCTTCAATATGATATCCTTTCAAATATTTAAACATAGCTATCATATCCCCCCTCAGTCTTCTTTTTGAAAGGCTAAACATTCCCAGTTCCCTAAGCCGTTCCTCATAAGACATTTCCTCCAGACCCTCAACCATCCTAGTCGCCCTCCTCTGCAACCTGCTCGAGGTTGTCAACATCCTTTTTAAATTGAGGTGCACAGAACTGGACACAGTACTCCAGGTGGGGTCTGACCAGAGCAGAATAGAGTGGTACTATCACTTCCCTTGATCTAGACACGATGGTTCTGTTGATGCAACCAAGAATCGCATTGGCTTTCCTGGCTGCCGCATCACACTGATGACTCATGTTCAATTTGTGGTCCACCAAGACTCCCAGATCCCTTTCACAGGTACTATTCTCCAGCCATGTATCCCCCATCCTATATATGTGCAATTCATTCTTTTTCCCTCTGTTGAAATCCATTCTGTTAGCTTTGGCCCAGCACTCTAATCTGTCAAGGTATTTTTAAATTTTCATCCTATCCTCTAGGGCAGGCCTGCCCAAATTCCAGCCCAGGGGCCAAATCCGGCCTGTCAGGCCATTCTGATATAATGTTGTCCCTATCTTCAAAAGGGGGGGGGGATGACCCAAATAATTACCGCCCAGTCACCTTGAGTTCAATTACTGGCAAGATCCTAGAATAAATTATTAAGCAGACAGTCTGTAGTTATTTAACTTATTTATCCAGTTAGGGAAGGTGTCTACTTGAGTAGTGAGGAGGATGCAATAATTACTGAGCAGAGCGAGGAGCTAGTCACCAGCACAACAGCAGAAGGATGCAATAGGCAATCTAATGGTGCAACTGGACTCAAAAGACTGCATCAGAAAAGCATCTATAAATGCTTGTGGGCAAATGCCAGAAGCCCCCGTAACAAAATGGAGGAGCTGGGATACTTAGTAATAGATAAAAATATTGATATTATTGGCATCACTAAAACCTAGTGGACAGATGCTAACCAATGGGATACAGTTATCCCAGGCTATGAACTCTACAGGAAGGACAGGAAGGGACAAATGGGAGGTGGTGTAGCTTTGTATGTCAAAGAAGTGATAAAATCATTCAAATTGGAATATCTAGGTGATTTGGAGTCACCATTAGAAACTCTGTGAGTAAGAGTATCAGGGCACAAGGATGGTCTAACAGCAGGCAAATGCTACCAGCCTCCAACTCATGGCCCTGAGGGAGACTGGCAGTTAGATAATGTTGTAAAGGAGGCAAACAAGAAGGGAAGCCTTGTTATAATGGGAGACTTTCAATTACCCTCACATAGACTGGGTAAACTGTTGTTCAGCACATGATAAAGGGATACAGTTCCTAGATATGCTAAATGATTGTTCCCCGGAACAGACGGTTGAAGACCCAACTAGAGGTACAAGAATCCTTGACTAGATCCTGAGTAATACACAGATGCAAAATGCTAATGTGACTGATCCAATAGTGAACAGCGACCGCAACATAATTACTTTTAACTTAACCACAGACTGCCAATAACTGATAACAATCTAACACAGAGACTTTACATTTTCAAAAAGAAAATTTCCCAAAGATGAGGAAACTAGTAAAAAAGAAGCGGAAAGGGAAAACTGAGAGAGTCCAAACACTCCAAGAGGCATGGAAGCTGTTCACAAAGACAATAACAGAGACCCAAATGGAATGCATACCCAAAAGGAAAAATGACACTGCCAGGTCCAAGAGGACTCTGATGTGGCTTACAGGAGCTGTTCAGCAAGTGATCAAAATCAAGAAAAGCTCATTTAGAAGATGGAAGCCTTGTCCAAATGAGGACAACAGACAGAAACATAAATTCTGGCAAGGCAACTATCAAGAAAGCAAAGTAAGACTTGGAGGAGCGTATAGCTAAAAACACTCAAAGAAATAACAAGGAGTTCTTTAAGTACATTAGAAGTAAGAGCCCAACTAGGAAGGCCACTGGACCATTAGATGACAATGGAAGGAAAGGGATTATTAAAGAAGAAACAGAGATTCCAAAGAGACTCAATGAATTTTTGCTTCAGTATTCACTGAAGAAGACAGAGACCATATGCCCAAAACAGAGCCTATCTTCATAGGGAGGGAAACCGAAGAATTAAGCCAGATAGAAATAGCCAGGGAGGAGGTTCTTCCAAGTCTTGTTAAACTAAATGCTAACAAATTGCCAGGACCTGATGGCATCCATCCACGAGTTCTCAAGGAACTTAACGATGAAATTGCTGAGATCCTGGCCAAAATATATAATCTTTCCCTCAAATCAGGTGATGTGCTCAATTTGACATGTGTCCCAGGTAATGTGATGGAAAACATCCGAAAAGATAAAATTAATAGGCACAATGAAGAGAAGGTGCTGCTGAAGGAGAGCCAGCATGGCTTCTGCAAGGGCAAATCATGCCTCACTGATCTGTTGGAATTCTTTTAGAGTGTCAATAAGCATGTGGATGAGAGATATACAGTTGACATGGTTTATCTGGACTTTTAGAAGGGACAGGAAACATAGGGCAGCACTAAATGGACACTTCTCCATGTGCAGGGAGGTAAAGAGTGGGGCTCCTCAAGGTTCAGTACAGAGACCCCTGCTTTTCAACCCCTTCATAAATGATCTAGAAGTAGGAGTAAATAGCAAGGTAGGCAAATTTGCCGGCAACACTAAATTATACAGGTAGTATAAAATGAGAGAGACTGTGAGGAGCTCCAGAGGGATCTCTTGACACTGGGGGAGTGGGCAAACCACTGGCAAACCTCTCTGCAGTTTAAGCAGAGGCTGGATGGCCATCTGTCAGAAATACTGTGATAGGTCTTCCAGCAGGGCAGGGGGTTGGACTGGATGGCCCTTGAGGTCTCTTCCAACTCTATGATTCTATGATTTCTATGAAATGAGCGTCAACATTAGTAAGTGCAGAGCGATGCACGTTGGGGCAAAAAGCCCCTATTACATTTATAAACTGATGGGGTCTGAACTCTTTGCAACAAACCAGGGAATGGACCTTCGGGTCCTGATGGACAGCTCAGTGAAGCTGTCAACCAGGTGTGCCACAGCAGTGAAGCAAACTCAATGCCATGGATCATTAGGAAGGGTATAGAAAATAAATTAGCAAATGTCATTTTGCCTCTTTATAAATCTATGGTGAGGCCCCATCTGGAGGATTGTGTACAGTTTTGGTCACCATACCTCTAGAAGGATATTAGGAAAATGGAAAAAAATGCAGAGGAGGACAACCAGAATGATTACGAGACTGGAACACCTTCCTTACCATCTGAGGCTGCAACGACTGGGCCTCTTCACTCTTGAACAAAGGTATGGACAAAGTAGATAAGGAAAAACTGTTTTTCCTATCACACAACACTAGGACCTGGGGGCACTCTATGAAACCTTTGGGTGCTAGATCTCAAACAAATAAGAGGAAGTACTTTTTCACCCAGATGATCAATGGTTTGTGGAACTCCCTGCCAGAAGAAGTGGTGACAGCTGTCAGCCTTGACAGCTTTAAGAAAGGATTGGACAAGTTCATGGAGAACAAGGGTATCCATGATGGATGCCTAAGGACAACCTTCGGGTTGGAGAGATAGGCAGGATATCTCTCAATGCCATTTGCAGGGAATCATAAGCAAGTGAAGACATCAGATTGGGAATACCCTAAAGCAAATGGTGAGCCACCGTATGAGATAGAATTGTGGACTGGATGGGCTGTGACCTATTCCAGCAAGGCTGCTCTTATGTTCTTATGAAGAAATTATCGAAAGAAGTTAAGAGAGATATAGCAAAAATACATTAATAAAGAAATACAAAAGAAAGAATGGGAAAAATGTGGAAGAAAAGAATATTGAAAAATATGTCAGTGAAAGTAAAAGAAAGCTGTTATAAAGTATATTGAAGATGGTATATAATACCTGTGAAGTTAAGTATACAGTAACCCCCCGCTGATTGCGGGGGTTAGGGACCCACCCCACCCACAATGCAAGAAAATCCGCAATATGCGGAAGCGGGTGGGGGCGGGGGCATCTTACCTCCCGTCGCCGCCTGCCCGCGTAGCCCGAGCCTTCTCGTGGGAGCGTGGTTGAGCGGCGCGGAGCGACCTGATCACTCCGCGCCGCCCCTCCCGACCGCCTGAAGGCTTCTCGGGGGTGTGTGGGAGTGCAGCGCGAAGTGACCCAATCATCCCTGCTGCCCTCCCACAGACCCCCGAGGCTTCTCAGGGGGCGGAGGCAGCACGGAGCAACCTGGCCGCCCCTCCGCCTGCCCCCCCCAGTGCAGGTACTGCGATCCCACAATGGAGCGGGGCTGCGGTACCTGAACCGCGAAATAGCGGGGGGTCACTGTAATAAATAAATATCTCCAATATGCTGGAGGTGTAAAAAGAAAAAAGGGACATGCAGTGGACCCTTGTATAACAGTTTGTATAACATAAAATCTGTATAACATAAAAAATTCTGGAGATAGGGGAAATCTGCTTAACAAAATCATCTATGGGGCGAATTCGTACAACATAAAAATAGTCGTGATTAGGGATTACACTGTTTTCAATGCATTCCTATGGAAAATTTGTATAAAGGAAAATTTGCTTAACATAATTTCATTTGGAACAAATTAATTCCTTTATACAAGGTACAACTGTACCTGCATATGTGGTGGTTGTGTGAGATAAGAAATAAGGAATGGATGTTGATTTTAAGGAAGTTCAATAAATAATAGAGAAAAGGATCAAAACGACCCCACAAATGTTAATGTTAAATATGGTTATGAATACCCAGTTGAAGAAAGAGTAGATGGAGTTGGTTAATTTTTGCTAAAAATCAGAAATCCAATAATCAAATAACATTGGAGAAATGGTATGTGGCAGTGGTGGTGAACCTTCCCCACTCCAGATGTTTTGGACCACAACTGCCAGAATTCCTAGCCTGTATTGTAAATTACAAAAGACTGTGGGAGTTGTGGTCCAAAACATCTGGAGTTCTGAAGGTTCGCCACCACTGGAATATAGCTATAAATGATAAATTGACATGTGAAATTAAAATCAGGAAGGGACTGAAAAAAAATAATGATTTTAATGGCGGTAGTGGGGAATTAAATACAAGAGATACTGTTAATGACCCCACTACCCTCCCATTCCTTTCAGAACAAGCCTGGACCTGCTAAAGCTCCCTGAGGCCTGCAGATGTCTTCTAGATATACTTTTAGGAGTCCTCTTTTAAATGTCATTTTGTAAAGGTTTTCTTCTTCTAAAATTTTCTCTTATCCAAACTGTCAGAAACACAACACCCAAAGATTGTTTGTCTGTTTCAAGATTCATTGCCATGCAAACCTTACTTTCATACAGGAAGTTCATGTCCATACAAAATAGAGGTATTGCATGTTTTTAAATGATGAAAATTTCCTCTTGAATAAATTGCAACAGAAGCTGGAAAGTTTGCAAAGCTCTTTTGAGAGGATCCTGCCAAGTTAAAACTAGGCTCTCCACGTTAACAACCCTCAATACCCAGCTGCTGCTAAGCAAGAGATCCCACCAGATAATTATAACTCCTCAGCTAAAGAGGGACTTATCAGAATGGGAGAGATGTGCTTCTAAGATAAAGATGACTTCCTCCCACTGCAGATAAGATCAGCAGGCTCACTATCTGAACTGAAGAAAAGCCACACTGTTATGTTTATGTTCCTGTCTTCAATTTTGCCAAAGCCCTCTTTTTCTCTCCACCGCATATGGCTAAAATGTTTCTTTCCACAAGATGAATGCTAATAGCTGATAAACCTCTATATAGTCTGTAGTGATACTCAGGCTGCTCAGTTCCATATACAGTACGTAACGGATGTCATGGTGGGGATGTATTTTCAAAATATCATTCGTTTCGTAGTGCCAAATATGCAAGGCTAAAATTCAGGTACATGTATGTAGGTGCTGAATTAAAATGCAGTACTCCATCCCAATGCTTTCTTGGGTCACAGACTCCCTTGAGAATCTGATTATGGATCCGTTTCCTTTAATGGTAATGGCAAGCTATATTTTCTTTCATTCACACGTTGGACAGAGTGCAATATCTACACAAAATAACATAAACACAAAGAAAAACACAGATGGTACCAGCAGGAACAATTTGGCTTCTTCGGCCATGGTTTGATATTTCATTCAGATGGGGTGCACCTTACCACTAATGGTAGGAATATTTTTGCCAAGAGGGTTGGAAATTTGATAAGGAGGGCTTTAAACTGAGTTCCCAGGGGGAGGGAGAAAATATTCTTAAGGGTAGGAATCCAGAAGGGTTGGTGGGGAAATGTCCAAATGATGCAGTAGGAACAGGAGGAGTATTATAGTCCAACATTGCATGATGAATAATAGGTTAAGCAAAGGACTTGTAAGAAGGACACACAGCCTTACATGTCTCTATACCAATGCGCAGAACATGGGAAATAGCCTAGCAGACGTGGGCACGGAGCGACGAAATTCTCGTTTCCATTTTCGGTTATCGTTATCGTTAGGTAACGGAAACGGTAACGATAATTACTCCGCTCTAGCTCGAAACCGACCCGAAAAAAGAAAAATTGGCTCGGGTTTATCGTTGTCGTTCATGGCATCGTGGCAATCGTGCGATGCCATTGCTAAGCAGCACAGAAAAAAAGTTTTAAAAAGTAAAAAAAAAAAAAAAACGATTCCCGGCCAAAAAAGCAGGCGAAAATATGCCTGCCTGAGTGAGGGCACCTACCAGAGGGGTGGTTTCTGGGGGGGGGGCGGTGTCTCTGGCCTTCCCCCCTCCTTTCCTGGGCTGTCTCTATGCCATGCGGTGGGGGGGATCCAAAATGGCGACCGCGATATTTATTTTTAAATCGTGGTCCAAAAGGCCACTAAAGCACAACAGAAATATGTGAAAATAAGGTATTTTAAATGCCTGAATTTTTATAGTAGCAGCGGTGGGTTTTTCTTGCAATAAAACATCTCCATTGATTTTATTTTATTTTAATTTAATTTTTTTACACCTGCGCATGCGCAATGATGGTCTGGCCATGAGATGGGACCATGCAAATTTTTTGACCCATTCCACCAATCGCATGGCCAGGTTTTGACTGACACTTCTGGATGTGCCAGAGGGCATAAAAAGCCCACTAACCCTAACCCTAACTCTAACCCTAACCCTAACCCATACGCCAGTACACTGTCCTTCTTAGTGGGTCAGAGGCACCCAGAGGTGCAGCCCACTAACCCTAACCCTAACCCTAACCCTAACCCTAACCCTTACCCTAACCCCAACCCTAACCTGTACGCCAGTACGCTTCCCTTCTTAGTGGGTCAGAGGCACCCAGAGAGGTGCCTCCCAGAGCCCACTTACCCTAACCCCAACCCTAACCCTAACCTGTACGCCATACACTTCCCTTCTTAGTGGGTCAGAGCAGAGGCACCCAGAGAGGTGCCTCCCAGAGCCCACTTACCCTAACCCCAACCCTAACCCTAACCTGTACGCCAGTACACTTCCCTTCTTAGTGGGTCATTTTTTGAAAATTATCGCGACAAACAGAAACGACCCGAAACGGACCCGTTCCAACAAACGACAACTCGAAACGTCATTTTTTCTAGTCGTGCCCATCTCTATAGCCTAGCCTTATTTTCAGTCTCATCAGTTAGTCTTCTTTGGGCTTGTGGTGCAGAGGGCCTTGTGGCACAGTGGCTAAACTGTCAAACTGCTTTACTGCAGTTATAGCTCAATTTGAATACTGGAATTTATCCCACAGGAATATTATTATTTATTTGCACCCTTGACACAAATAGCACATTGCAGCATGTGCACTGTCTGCCCCAAAGGTATTACAATTGTTAACAGTGAAAACAAATGGGGAGGGAGGCTGTTGAGAGGGACAAAGGAAACTGAGTATATGCATTTCAGCTGAACGTAGGCCTTGTTGTGTTTAGGAGGCAAGTGAGACCTACACATCTCCCATTGTTTCTTCTTCTTGGAACTGTTTTAGATTGTGCCTTTAATATCTCACTTTTGAGGAATTCCCATCCTTCTTGGAATTACAGCCAATATTTCCCGTAAGTTTACAAAAATTCCTTTCCTTAAAGTCCAGGATGCTTGTCTGGCTATACTTAGCTTCCCCTTCCCACTGTATAACAAATTCCAAAAGGGTATGGCCACTTCTACCTAAAGATCCCACTACTTTGACCTCATTTACAAGGTCCTCCCTATTGGTTAAGAATGGTTAGGATTGGTTAAGATAGGCATGTAGTGGTTCGTACTAAGCGCCCCATGAAGCATGTGTTACATTGATCCATGCTTCTCCCACCTCCCAGGCTAATGAGGCCACTTACCAGTTGTTACATGTCACCAAGGTCATTCCCTGACAACACTTCAATCCAAGGAGAAGCCTGGCCAGCTTCTGTAGGCAACTAGCCACTCATTGGCTACATGGCAAGATGGGAGGAGAAATGATCCATTTGGCATCAGGGGTGCCACACAGGGCATGTCATATGATGCACTCTATAGGCTTCATTCCCAACTCATTGTAACTTTGTGTTACAATGTCCAATTAAAAATTAAATCTGGAAAATTTAAAGGAAAAGATGAAACTATATAAATCATAAAGTGTTTCCAGATGGATATTTCCAAGTGCTACAGAGAAAAAAGAATCATGTTTTTTGGTTTAGCAATTTGAAAACAGTAATAGTAGGAAAATATGGAAGACAAATCAACACTCCCTGAACTCCTCATAAAAATCAGTGAATGAAGCAGGATAATTAAAAAATGAAAGTCTTGTGTGGAAGCACCAGTGTTTCCCAGACATTTCCCATTTGCTGATAATCTCTCCATTTTGAAACCATGTTGATGCAGAATGAGAGGAAAGTAAGCTTTTATAGAATTTCACACACTGGACCTCCCCTTGAATTTGAATAAGGTGTGCAATCTTTAGGACCCAAAAGCAGCAAAACAAGAAATCCTCCATGTCAACTGAGGATTTTCAAACACATCAGGAGTACACGGAAGTATAAAAAAACCATCCATATCAACACTCTTACCTAATATTCTTTCATTTCTGGAATTTTGCTGTCCTCCTGTGCTGGCTGAAAGATCTTCTGGCATAGGCATTGGCTCATCAGCATCATCTAGGATATCACTTCCTGGAGGACTTTCTTTCCCTGATAATAGAATAGCAACAAAAAGTCAAAAGACATTTGCCACCACCATCACTGCTCATATCATGTCGATGATCTCATTGCTACCAATGAATGAATCTTAATGTTGGCTTCTGAGCCAGCAATTCTAATTTTTACAGGAAGCAGGTTTTGAACTGAACACCAACTGAAATAAAGGGTGGGTAATATTGTTTCAATCTTCTTGTGCTCATCGAACAGCAATTTGTCATTGGTTTTGCTTTCAACTGAACAGAATTGAACCAAGTTCATTGGGAAGCCTTTGGATACTAGTTGTATCCAAATGTAGGGCGGGTGTTATTACCTTTGCCTATTCTCCTGCTTAACCACTGTGATATAATGTTCACTACAGTGGACTAGATAGGCATTTAATATGATCCAGTAATGATGGCTAACCCTCCATACTGATTTCAACTAAAAGTGGCACTATCTTAGTTTGGCTTCAGCTCACTGAACAGTTTTCTTTTATTCACATTATTAAACATTTGAAAGCTCTTCATACGTATTTTGCTCACACATTGCTTCCTATAAATAGTTAATCAATTCTCCATTCAATAGTAACTCTGTTGTGCTATGTTATTGATCTACTCCTTGTCCATAATTCAAAACAAAGAGGAGATGATGAGATGTCTTAAAAGCACCAAGGAAAGGAGACATCTCCCCATCCATCATGGTATTCCAGCTGATGAGTCAAAACAAAACAAAACAGTTTACCAAAAGATTATCTCTAGTTACAGAATATAAAAGTTAATAGTTCCAGAGGCAATGAACAGTATCTAACTGCATATTCCACATAAAATGTAGAACACTGTGCACATTACTTGAGTGAACTAAACACTGGGGGGGGGGGAGGTTTTAAACAGCTGGCTTTTCCTAAACTGTCTCAACACATCTTGCCAGATAAACAGTTTGTGTTTTTAGCCTGTATATCTCTGCACAGCTTTTCTTTATGAAAAATAATGCTTATTCAAAGCTATACATGTTGGTTTCTCTCCAAAACATATTTCATATTTCATGCCTTAACTTCATCTGAACAGGTTTGGCTTGTCCCAAAATGTTCTCCTTTTCCTGACAAATCTGAAGCCCTCCTCTCGAGACCATTGCCTCATCCACGCATTGAGGCTTCTGAGCTCTGCCTGCCTGGCGGGTCCTGCACGAGGAACTGGTAGCACTTCTGAAAATGCTACCCTGGAAGTCCGGGACTTTAATCTTCTTCCTAACAACCTGAATTTGGCTTCCAAGACTGACCGCTTGGCCTTCCTGACATCATTGATACGAAAGTGTACCATGACCACTGGCTCCTTCCCAGTTCTCTCTAACAAGCTATCTAGATTTCTCGTGATGTCTGCAACCTTTGCACCTGGCAGGCAAGTGACTATACAGTTGTCATGCTCATCACAAATCCATCCCTCTGTATTTCTAATTATAGAATCCCCTAGTACAAGGAGCTTGTCTCCTGCAGCCTGTTCATCTACATGCCCTTGATCCTGTGTCTCATCAATTGTGATGAGAGAGATCCTCAGGTGGAACCAGTTGTTCCTCTGTGCCTACCTCATGAAGTGTGATGAGGGAAAGAGCCTCAAATTGATTGTGCAATTTGAGACTCTCTGAGCGATCCCTTGGCCTTCTACTCCTTTGAGTCACATTCCTCCACACATCTATCTCCTGAGTTGGGGAAGTGACTTCATCCTCAGAAGTGTGCCCTGTCTCTTCTTTGTCCTGGATAGTCTGTTCCGCTCTGTCCAAGAACAGCTCAAGCTCCTTGATTTGTTGCTGGTTCGATATGCAGGCCTCTAGCTTCTGGACCTTCTCTTCTAATAGTGCAACCAGCTTGCACTTGCAGCAAGTGTAGTTCTGCACACGCTTTCTCAAGATGACAAACATGGCACAAGTGTTACAGGTAACTACAGCTGCTTCCTCAGACTCCATTTTAACGAGTGCAGTATTCTGGGCCTTGAAAATTTACAGTTTTACTAGCTACTAATCTAGAAATAATAATCCAGTATTATTTTCTTCCTTTGATGTCTAAATGAAATCCCGTACACCGTCAGGCGCTCGGGCCAGTAAAACAGCCCTAGTTGAATTGCTGCAGCCCAGAAGCTTACCACTGCTCACTTCTTTCTCTTTTGCTCTCTCAGCAGTAGGTCTGCTTGGTCTCGCACACCAGGCTCAAATGGTGAGGCTGACCTTCTTCCTCAGGGGAATACACTTAGTGTGACTCCACCCCCAAGCTCAGAGGAAGGATTAGTCTGGCACCACCCCCTGCTTCTTCTTTTTTGAGGAAGCTCGTTCTATTACCTTTGTTTGGCTAGTGTAGGCCCATTAAATGTTCCATTGATTCAAATGGGCTTACTTCACATCCGTCCATCCATTCATTCAATCAATCAATTTCTATACTGCCCATCTAGCTACAAGGCAACTCTGGGACATTCATGACAAATGAAACAATAAATAACACTTTAAATAGCTTCATAACATAATAACAATATAGCATCAAATTAAACATATAATGCAACCAGAAGGCACCATGAGAAACAATTCATAAAAACAAGGTGGAGGAACAGATAAATTAAGTGCCGGCAGCACCTCTAGTTGCTACTTACTACACTGAGCACTATAGAGTGATATATAAGCTAAAACAATAACAACAGGAGTTCAACCACTCTCAACTTGAAATGGCTTCTACCAGTCCTTTCAATTAATATTTCACTTTTACTAACAAAGTAGTAAACATTTGGGGTGGCTGTCTTGTTAGCTGAGAAGGAAAATATAACAAATTTGCTATCCTGCTCCTCAGCTTCCCACCTTACCTTGTGGCAGGTATTCATAGGTACACAAATAGGAAAAACATTGTTAGATGTTGTGTCTCTGGATAAGGTGGGGGTGGGAACCCAGGGCAGTTCATGTCCATCTCTACTGATCAAGGTACATCTGAATTATAGGGTTTTGAAACATGTGAGAAATTTAAAAATCTTACAAAGCAGAAACAACTTGACAACATATAAGAATTTGGCCAACAGTGTGCAGCTATTTTCATTTAGGGCAAGGATTCAGGACACCTGGGTTCAAATTTTAACACAGTTAAACACTGAGCCCACATAATGATGGAAGCTGTCAGGGGGCTGGTGAAATAAGAAAAAATAGAGCGCAGGGGCCTGTCTGGGTAAGTATTATTTATTTATTTATTTATTTATTTATTTATTTATTATTGGATTTATACCCCGCGCATCTTCCCGTAGGAACTCTGGGCGGCTTACAAAAGTTGACAAGTCAACTCAACTGAAGTAGAAGAATAATTGGTTCTTACCTATAGAATTGGCTATCCTGATCAATATTACCCAAAGCAGTCTAACAAGAGGTGTGCATATAATGTGTGAGTGAAGAGAGAGGGTTGTTGCTTTTTTTAAAACAACAGTATGCCTACATAGATGTTTATTTTCTTTTTTCTTTTTTTGCTGGAAAAGAGTCAATTAGGAAAGTAAAAAGAATGAAAAGCAACTGAACAGAAAATGCTTGCTGCCCAAGTGAGATAATATTATCTGTGTACTCTGAATCCATACACAGTTCAGTTAAGTACATGTCAGTTCCGCTGCATTTCAAGTTTAGCATGGTAATGGCTTGCTTCATAATTTATCATAAAATATTGCTTTCAGAAAGGGACAGAAGTGTGAATCTGGAGTCCATCATGCAGCCTAGGGAGTCCCTTTAGGAGTTAGTATCGCAATGGCCATATTCCAAGAAGTGGGAACAGATGTGCCCTTCTGAGCTCATTTACATAACCTGGCTTCTTTTTCTGCTGCCTGAAGTGAGCCTGAATCCAAATCTGCCTTTAGATAGGAAATCATTCTCTCCAGATCATAACTGATACCTTAATGCTCTATCATTATAAGGTCTCTTTCAGCTCTACAGTTCTAAGATTATATGATCATCCCCATCTGGTCCTGCTGAAATGTTATATAATTATCACAAAACATGCATACTAGTCTCTTCTGCCCATTTCTCACTGAGGTGTAATGAATATGCACAATGGTTAGTTGTTTTGCTGGCTAGCCCTTCAATCATATTGCACTAATTATATCTATATATCAGTACCGTATGGAAAAGAGAAACTGGTTCAGTGGAAAAGGTTTACTCCAACAACCTGTTTTTCCTCCATATATCTGCCATCCTCCCATTTCCTCTCATCCTCCATTGTGCATTTAGGGTTAAACAGTCACAGGGATACAAAAGCATTTCTAACTACAGGTATTTCTTGTTTAAATGAGGTTAAAGTATGAGAATACATTGTAAATGTAGGGAGAAAAAAAGAAGAGTAGGAGACAATAGAACGAGTGGTCCTTATTCATGATATCACTATAGTAATCATTAAGTAAAGCTAAACTACTACAGAGAATCCACTGAAAATATACTGAAGCTGCTTTCTTTAGTTTGTTTTGCAGCTTAACCTTGATTGTACCTAAGAGCAGAAGTTTAGAATGAATCCTTCCCTGCATCCACATGTCCTCATCTCACTACTAAAAAGCAAAATGGCAGCCCTGTTCTTGCTGTTTAATGTTCTTCACACACTTGCACCTCACAAGTTCCAGAAAGGAAACTTCTCTCTTTTCTCCTGCACGCACAGAAAGGATTCAGGGAAGGTGAAAAGGCAGCTGACTATAGGTTACATCCCTTTATGCTGCCTAACAAATGGAAGAGGAACTGAGGCCATGGGACTTTCGTTTTCGATCCAAAATCTGGGCTACAAGTACCATCTGAAGAAAGACCACATGAGGAAGAAAGAGAAAAATTCCTTTTAGGCTTGAGCTATAGGAAGAGAGAGAGAATACAGACACATGCAAATCAAGTATGTTTACCTCCTGATCACAAAACAAAAGCAGGTTAATTTGAACATACAGAAAAATGTTGGAAAAAACTGCTATAGCTCTAGGTTAAGCTACTCTCTTTTAGTTTTTTTAAGAAGCTCTGCTTCTAGTGGCATGTTAACTATATTGTCTACCCTTAGCAGTGTGTGTGTGTGTTGTGTCGTTACAGTCGTGACCGACTCTTCGTGACTCCATGTCCATGGAGTTTTCTTGGCAGGAATACTGGAGTGGCTTGCCAGTTCCTACTCCAGGCACCTACAGCACCTGGTATTCCCTGGTGGTCTCCCATCCAAGTACTAACCAGGGCCAACCCTGCTTAGCTTCCGAAATCAGGCCAGATCAGATGTGCTTAGGAAATCTAGGCAGCTTACTCTTAGAGTATATTTCCCTTATTGGACATTATCCATAGTCCAAACACACCCTCTTGCAGGATCTCAGTTTTCTGCAATCCTGTCTTTTGGTTTTAATTGTAAAGTATATAAGAACCTCTCTTGCCAGGAAATTGCATTAATTTAGTCCTGTATTCATTTAGACCCAAAGCCACTACTGTGCCCCCTCCACCATTTTTTTTTTCAAAATGTCAAATAGGCATTTTGTGCATCCTGCCCTTTGAGGAATGGGGACTTTTTTCAACACCAGAAGCCTACTAATTTTTGAAGGTCCTATTATCTGAGAGGGATGAAAAAATACAGTGATTCAGATCCCAGCCAATCTGGTCACTATAAAGGTTTTTTGGGGTGGGGTTTTAGGCCAGAACATCTGGAAAGCCCTTGGTTTATGAAGGCATCTAAACTGAGTACTGTATGTTATTGCTATAAATGACTTGTCTTCATGGAGATGTTGGTTACAAAGGGATTTATCATGAGAAGAGAGACCTAGGACTATTCAAGGTACCTATGCATGCATCTGATACCATGAAAGGTCACAAGAAAGCCTTTCTTTTCTTAATATCCAGTGTGTTGGAGCCTTTCAAAACCTATTTCAAACCCCTACCCTAATCCCCACCTTCTTCTCCTCATGCAGGTGTCTCTACAGAAACCACAGAAAAAGGAAATACAGCAAAACTGATACCACATGTCCTTTGCTATGTTTTAGCAGGATCTGTTACTCACAAAGAAGATGCAGAACTTCAAGTTTAAATTAAAAGTTAAAAGTCTTTTTCACTCCACAGACAACTTAAGATAGGTCTACACTAGACATGGGCACGGCCAGAAAAAATGACGTTTTGGGTTGTCGTTTGTCAGAACGGGTCCGTTTCGGGTCATTTCCGTTTGTCGTAAAAATTTTCAAAAATTTGTCATTTCCGTTTGTCGTTTGTTGTTTCCACCGCGATTTAGCACGATTTGACTTCCCAGAGCATAGGGGCGTCCCGCAATCAGGGCTGGCGCTAGGTGTTTTTGCGCCCTAGGCTGGGGTGGGGCGGGTGGCGGGAGATGGTGGGAGGTGCGGGAGGGCGGCGGTGGCAGGGGGCCATGGGCGGGCGGCGACAGCGGCGGGGGGCATGGGTGGGCTAGCGGCGGCCGCGGGCGGGCGGTGGCGCGGGGCCGCAGGCGGGTGGCGGCGCGGGCGGGCGGGCGAGTGGGCAGTTAGGATATCACTTAGGATAGAGGTTCTGTTCTTGGCTTGCACCCCAAATGTGTATGTGCGCAAGCAAATTGAAGTTGGGAAAATAGAAAATAAATGGTAGTATATAATATATTTATAAAATAAATCCACACCTCCCACTCCTAGTCAAACCTCCCCCTTTATCCAATATCAGAAAAAAATCCTCACAAACTGCCAGAGAAGAAATAAAGAATAAACTGCTATTCCCTTCAGCAGACAAAGCTGCAGGGAATCAAAGAAATTATTTTCTAAATTCAATTCCCTCCCTGCCTACCTAAATCCTAAAGCCTCCAGCCTCCAGCCTCTCTCCTCAATCTCGATCGGATCACACCAGCACCAGCAGCCAGCCCTCCTCCCTCAACCACATCCATAGACCTGACTGCGATTTCTGGAATGTGCCTCGGCTTTTTATGCCCTCCGAGACATCCAGAAGTGTCAGTCAAAAACCTGGCGATGCCATTGGTGGAATGGTTCAAAAAATTTGCATGGTCCCATCCCATGCCCAGCCCAAATGGGCAGGTCTAAAAAAATTTAAAATAAAATAAAATAAAATAAAATCAATACGACGTTTTATTGCTATAAAAAAACCCACTGCTGCTACTATTAAAATTCAGGCATTTAAAATAAATAAATTTCACATGTGTCTGTGGTGATTTGGTGTGTTTTTTGACCACGATTTCCAAAGAAAAATTGTGGTCGCCATTTTGGATCCCGCACCACGACATGGCGACTGGCGAGACGACGAGGATACCCCCCCCAGCCTGGTGCAAGCATTCCAGGACAGGAGAAGAGGGGGGGAAGGCCAGGGACCCCCCAGAAACCACCCCTCTGGTAGGTGGCAAAGCCTCAGGCAGGCATATTTTCGCCTGGTTTTTTGGCCGGGAGTTGGGTTTTTTAAAAAAAACTTTAAAAAACTTTTTCTGTGCTTCGCATTGCACGATCGCCACGATGCCACAAACGACAACGAAAAACCCGACCAAATTTTTCTTTTTTCGGTTAGAGTCCGAGTTCTGACGGCTTAATTATCGTTACCGTTTCCATTACGTAACGGAAACAATAACCGAAAATGGAAATGACAATTTCGCCTAGTCGTGCCCATGTCTAGTCTACACAATGCATGGCAAAGCTGCATGCTGTTCATTTTCTTACAAATAGTGTGGCCAGCCGAGCACTTGACAATTACCTTCCAGTCAAATTCCAAAAAATGGAAGGTTATTTGTTCCCAAATGTATTGGTATACTCCACTGGTATATTCCATTGGGACATAGTGGTTGTAACTGCAGATTGTGCAAACACAGATTATAGAAATGGAGCTATGGGTAAAATTTGGAGAATTCCACAGCCAGGAATTTTGGAATGTGAATATCTACATAAGTTAGTAGATTGTATTATTTCTTATCTCCTTATTTTTCAAAGAAAGCAAAGTAATTTTATTGAGACCTTTTTATGGTTTCAATACAAGGTCTAAATAACTTGTGGACAAATGCCTAACAGACCACCTTCCTCTATGTACATTTACTTGAACTCAGATCTTCTACAAGGTCTCATTTGCTATTTCACTATCACTGTAGAGTTGTCACTGAGTTATCACAAAATTGGGCATTCCAAAAACATCATCCACTCGCAGGAACATCCTCTCCCATGCAGTTTGGTAGGCACAAAATTAAATCTTTAAACACATTCCAAAAATTACTTGTTCATAAAAGCCTTCCTTGGCTTGTAAACTTGCATACTATACAGCCTTGCTCCATTGCTTTATTTTTAATGTGTGTGTGTGTGTGTGTTGTGTCGTTACAGTCGTGACCGACTCTTTGTAACCCCATGACCATGGAGTTTTCTTGGCAGGAATAATGGAGTGGTTTGCCAGATACTGTACAGTAATCCCCTGCTTATTGCGGGGGTTAGGGGTTAGGATTCTGGGTCAGGTTGGGCCTGTGAAGCTCTGAAAACTTTTGGCTACAAAGTCGGCAGCTCAGCAGTTCAAATCCCGGGTGCCATGCAGCGGAGTGAGCTCCCATTGATAACCCCAGCTCCTGCCAACCTAGCAGTTTGAAAGCATGTAAATGCAAGTAGATAAACTGGTACCACCGTAAAAAGTGGGAAGGTAAAACAGTGTTTCCTTGCAGCATGCTAGCCACATGGCCATGGACTTGCACAACACTGGCTCTTCAGCTTGAATACGGTGATGAGCACCATCCCTAGAGTTGGACACAACTAGCATGCATGTGCAGGGGGAACATTTACCTTTTCCTTACACTTACCTTAGGCCTAGCATTGACCCAAACGGACCTCCGACAGGCTTCCCGGGCCTGTCAGAAGCCCCCCAAGTGGTTTCCAGAAATCCAAAAGGTACTTCTGGTTCACTGGAATCCACTTTTGGATTGACCCCTGCCCATCATAGATTATTAAGATCGCCAGGGGAGCATGCCTGAATGGGCTTCATTAATTGCCACGGCTTCCTTCAGGAATGGGTTTTTCCCCGATTGCCTAAAGGAGATGGTGATTAATCACATTCTGAAAAGATCTGGCTTTGGCTGTGTACAATATGTCTAATTATCATCCTATAGTCAATGTTCCCTTCTTGGGTAAGGTGGTGGAGTGGGTTGCCACTAGAGATGGGCACGACTAGGGAAAATGACGTTTTCGAGTTGTCGTGTGTCGGAGGCAGCCCGTTTCGGCTCGTTTCCGTTTTTCGCGAAAATTCACAAAAATTAGTTGGTTCGTTTTTTCGTTTTTTTGTTGTCATTAGTACTGGTTTTTTTGGGGGGGTAGCGGGCTCCTGGAGGCACCTCTGTGGGGTGGGTGCCTCCTCTGGCCTGCTAGGAAGGGAAAGCGGGCTCCTGGAGGCACTCGTGGGTGCCTCCAATCCTCACCCACTAGGAAGGGGAAGCAGGCTCCAAGAGACCCCTCAACATGGGGGTCTCCTCTCCTCACCTGCTGCTGCAAAAGGGCATGCATAGCCATATGGATATGCATACCAGTTGCAGACTAGTGAGACCAGTGCACTGGTGCATGACCGTCCGTCCAGGAGAACCCTGAGTCAAGACTGGGTCGCACCCGCTATGTCTCACAAAGAAGGGAATCATACTTGCGTGTAGTACAGTGCAAGTAGATCTGGCTTAGGGTGAAGGTGGGTTAGTGCAAGGGCTAAGGTTAGGCTAGTGACGGGTAAGGTTACGGTGGGCTAGTGGGTTGCACCTCTGGGTGCCTCTCTGAACCACTAAGAAGACAGTTTACTGTGACGTATGGGTAAGGAGTCAAGGATTAGGGTTAGGGTTAGGGGGCTAGGGCAGGGTTTAGTGGTCTTTTTGGCACATCCCAGAAGTCTCAGTGGCCAAGTGGCCATGCGATTGGTGGGATGGCTCCAAAAATTTGCATGGTCCACTCCCACATGGCCACTCGGCCAGCCCATCATTGCGCAGGTGTAAATAAAATAAAATAAAATAAAATCAATGGAGGACAGAGGAGGAGAGGAGAGACATTTTGTTGCAAGAAAAAACCCACTGCTACTGTAAAAAATCTGGCAGTTTATAAATTTTCGCATGTTTCTGTGGTGCTTGTGTGTTTTTGGACCACGATATCGAAAAAAATATTGCAGTCGCCACCCCATTTTGGATCCTCCACCCACACCGCATGGCATGGCGACTCGAGTCCGGCTGCCCAGGACAGGAGAGGGGGGGAAGCCGGGACCCCCCCCCCTCCAGAAACCACCCCTCTGGTAGGTGCCCTGAGCCCTTAGTCAGGCAGGCATTTTTCCGCCTGCTTTTTGGCCCGGGAATGGGTGGGGGGGAGAGTTTAAAAGTTTTTTCCTGTGCCGTCCGTGCCGCTTGCGCCGGCGGCGAGACTCGTGCGGCTTGTTGCTGAGAGCCTGCGGCGAGTCCCACCAGAGCAGCCCAGGACGGAGGAGGGGGGGAGGCCGGGGACCTCCAGAAACAACCCCTCTGGTAGGTGCCCTGAGGCACGGCAGGCATTTTTCCGCCTGCTTTTTGGCCGGGAATCGTTTTTTTTTTAACTTTTAAAAACTTTTTTTCTGTGCCGCGTGGCATCGCGCGATCGCACGATGCCAGGAACAACCACGACAAATCAGACAAAATTGTTCGTTCGTCGGTTTGAGCTCCAATTCTGGCGGAGTAATTCCCGTTACCGTTTCCGTAGAGTAACGGAACCGAGTAACGGAAACGGAAACGGGAATACCGCTAAGTTGTGCCCATCTCTAGTTGCCACTCAGTGGCTCCAGTCATTTCTGAAGGAAGATTGCGTCCTGGACCCAGTCCAGTCCAGATTCAGCCCACATCATGGGACTGATACAGCCCTGGTCGCGTTGCATGATGACCTGTTCAGGGGGCTGACAAGGGTTGTTCCACCCAGCTGGTACTCCCTGATTTGTCAGTGACCTTTGATATCATCAACCATGATATTCTCCTAGGCAGGCTTTCTTAGATGGGGATTGGGTAGTCTAGCTCTTAGCTGGCTCCAGTCCTTCCTTGGGGGCCGTCCCCAGCGAGTAATGCTGGTGGGGTGTTGTCGGCCCCTTGGTCACTCTCTTGTGGGGTGCCTTAGGGGTTGGTGATCTTCCCCATACTGTTTAATATCTACATGAGTTCATTCGGGGAGATGGGGTATGCTTTGGGAAGGCACAACAAGTTGAAAGCCAGAAGAGCTCCATGTGAAAGGAAGGTGTGTCAAGAAGTGCAGATATGTTTGAATATGAAGATTAATGGACATTCATTGGGTGATACTTACAGATGGATCAAGAAAGTAGGAAGAGGCTAGAGAGAGTGAAGAAGAATGCTTTTTGAGAGAGAAGGGGAAAAGCCTTGATTAAGCTAGCAACACAATTAGAAGCTTTTATGTAGCTGATTAGATTTTAGCAATGGATTCTATGCATCAGTTTGTCAGAATTACTTAGAGTAGGATAGTTCCTTATTATTTTAATGGAACTATTCTTGGTATATCTAAGTTCTTTAAATTCTTTAAGATTTCTGCTTGTTTTTCCTTATTCTTGTAGTTTAATAATGTTTTTGATTAAAGTGAGTCAGAGTGAGCAGCAAAGTAAAGAGGTGTGAACCGACTATTTTGTCGGGTTTTTTTGTCTGTGATTGTTCTATTGATTTTATATTGTTTTGCCTCAGTCTCCTTTGTAAACCGCCTGGAGTTCCCCTGGGAAGACGGGCGGTATAAAAATAAATAGTGTAAATAAATAAATAAATAAATAAATTTTCTGATCCCAAGATTTATTTCTAGATCCTGAGGGACGAGGCAGGTGGGCAATAGCAGAGACTGTTCACAGGGCTGAGAGTTTTAGCACCTCAGTTTTCCTATTTCCTTTACACACCCACATGAACAGTCTTTGCATGGTGCATGTGGGTGTTGGGGGGCCAACACAGCAGGAGAATTCTGGATGTCCCGAGACATCAGGGGGATCCCGGCTGCCCCAACACGGCATGGGCTGAGCAGGCGAGTGCTGTCAGAGCTGGGATCCCCCTGCTGGGTTGGGGCAGCTGGCAAAAGCTCTTTCTC
The DNA here is from genome assembly GCA_023846285.1 of Phrynocephalus versicolor. Classification (NCBI taxonomy): domain Eukaryota; kingdom Metazoa; phylum Chordata; class Lepidosauria; order Squamata; family Agamidae; genus Phrynocephalus; species Phrynocephalus versicolor. Next base: position 792,270 of record JAHTLZ010000023.1, on the reverse strand, counting down.
AAAGATGGAAAAGGAGCGTTTCCCATCTTTGGGAAAGAGCTTTTTCTGGCTGCCCCCCCCCCCACCTTGCCACAGCCTAGTGGCAGTGGCGGTGACAAGTGGCAGCCAGCAGCATCTTTCCAGTCACCAGATCTTGCTTCAGGCAACAGGCTGCAACAAGATCCAGCACCTGGAGAAAAGCCACTGGCTGCCACTCACCACTATCACCCAGCTGGTTTTGACAGCTCGGGCTGTGGGGAGGGGAGGCAGCGGATTTTCTCCAGCTGCTGGGTTTTGCTGCAGCCAGTTGTCTGAAGCCTAAATGGTTTTCTAATGCCTAACTGCCTGATTGGTTTTCAATGCATTCCTATGGGAAAACGCATTTTGAATTATGAAAATTTTTAATTCCAAAATATCCGTTGGAACAGATTAATTTCGTAATTCAAGGCATCACTGTATATCTTTTGAGAAACTCACTTGTATCTGCTGGTATTTCCAAGATCAGGTTGCTACACCACAGATTTGTTATTTAATAACAAAATTCTTGGTGAAGCCTTTGAGTTCAGTATATGCACTAGGATGAGAAACAGCCCTGGCTAGGCTGGTCTGCTTTCCACAGCCTGGTGGTGGTGGTGGTGACAAGTGGTGGCCAGCAGCTTCTTTCCAGCTGCAGGATCTTGCTTCAGGCAACAGGCTGCAGCTATCCACCCAGCTGTGGGGAGGGGGGCAGCAGCTTCTCCCCAGACGCAGGGTCTTGCTGCAGCCAGTTGCCTTAAGTGAGACCCAGCAGCTGGAGAAAAGCTGCCCCCCCCAACAGCCTGAGCTGTCAAAACCAGCTGGGTGGCAGTGGTGAGCAGTGGCCACTGGCTTTACTCCTGCAGTCTAGTCTCGCTTCTGCAACAAACAGCAGGAATAAAGCTGCTGGCCGCTGCTCACCACCACCACCCACCTGATTTTGACAGCTTGGGCTGCGGGAAGGGGGGCAGTGGCTTCTCTCCAGCCACTGGCTCTCACTTCAGATAAAGACAATTCCTGCAATTGGCTGCAGCCCGTTGCCTGAAGTGAGACAGAGCAGGAGTAAAGCCCCTGGCCACTACTCACCACCACTACCCAGCTGGTTTTGACAGCTCGTTAAGGGGGTTTCCCGCCAACACAGCAAATGGGAGAAGTTCTTCCCCTGCTTTGCTAGGTCCCCACAGGCTTCCCATCGGAATGCATTGATTCATTTTGTAAACAAAACAACAAAAACAAAATAAATGCATTCTCTTCACAACTGCTTTTAGGAAAAGAGAA
>JAHTLZ010000023.1:780998-785998 GCA_023846285.1 Phrynocephalus versicolor | reverse complement strand
CCTTCTGAAATATGCACATCTGTCTTAACGTAGTTGGATAAATAACTTGACCCTAAAAAGTATTTTTCTCTGTCTCAGGCCTTATGGCCTAGATGCCACTCTTTCATATTAAGGTTGCCACATCTCAGAATTTAGACAAGGGTGCAGACAAATAAAAAATTAAAATAAAATAAATTCTCCATGCTGCTGCTGGCTTTTATCCTTATTCTCTGCCTTCTCCCCATTGTGGGTTATTACTACTATTATTATTTTTATATTTGTATACCACGTCAATTTCCCAAGAGGGAACTCTGGGTTAATTTTTTCCAATGAGGAAAAAAAAAGGAGCAAGGTGGCAAAGGCAATCCAGTGCCTAAGAAGAAGAGGAGGGGGAGAAGGGGGAGGAAGCAGCAATGACCAAGCCAATCAAGAGTGTAAGTAACTTTCTTACACTCTACTTCCCCAGCAGCATTACTAATAAATGTCAGATATCCTTTGTTTTTTATTCCTGCCTCAAGCAAGGGGTTGGACTCAAGAGTCTTATAGGTAAAGGTAAAGGTTCCCCCCGCATATGCATGCTAGTCGTGTCCGACTCTAGGGGCGGTGCTCATCTCCGTATTCAAGCCGGAAGAGCCAGTGCTGTGCAAGTCCATGGCCACGTGGCCGGCATGGCTGCAAGAAAACACTGTTTTACCTTGCCGCTTTTTACGGTGGTACCTATTTATCTACTTGCATTTACGTGCTTTTGAACTGCTAGGTTGGCAGAAGCTAGGGTTATCAGTGGCACCCGCTGCGTGGCACCCGGGATTCGAACCGCCAAGCTGACGACTTTGTAGTCTACAGTTTCAGTGCCTTAGTCCACTGAGCCACCACGCCCCCTCCACAGCGTCTTATAGTCCCCTTCTAACTCCATCTTTCTACAATACAATACTATGATTAAAACTGCTGCCATCATAATTATAAAATCATCATCATCATCATCAACAACATCATCATCATCATATCCCATTGGCACCATGTAAGAACATTTTTCTATTGCTACTTGTAGTGCTGCTGGGGGCTGTTGTAGAGCAAGGTTAAATGGCTCCTTCTTGCATACCACAACTTCCAAGCACACTCCCCACAATACATTAAAAAGCTGCATTTAGCACATGTTCCTAAACACTCAAAGTTTGACCTTACAAGACCTGGCAAAGCTATCTCACACCTAACAGTAGTGAAATGTCTTTCAACTTTAACCTTACGGGGAATTTAAGAAAGACTTTGTAATGCATTGACCTAAGTCTCAGTTGTTCACACTTCCTCATGAGGTAAGTTTAACTTCCTCAAGCATATATGTGCAAAGGATTCCCACTAATTTCATCCATTTTGATTAGCCTTTATTCCTAATGTATGAGCAGTAATAACATTTCCCTTTCAGTGACAATCTTATTTAGATTCTCATAAGAATATAAGAACAGTCTTGCTGGGACATGCCACAGCCCATCCAGTCCAGCCTTCTGTCTCACACAGTGGCTCACCATTTGCTTCAGGGTATTCCCAAGTAGATGTCTTCACCTGCTTATGATTCCCTGCAAATGGCATTGAGAGATATCCTGCCTATCTCTCCAACCTGAAGGTTGTCCTTAGGCATCCATCATGATAGCCATTGATGCCCTTGTTCTCCATGAACTTGTCCAATCCTTTCTTAAAGCTGTCAAGGCTGACAGCTGTCACCACTTCTTCTGGCAGGGAGTTCCACAGACCAGTGATCCTCTGGGTGAAAAAGTGCTTCCTCTTATTTGTCTGAGATCTAGCACCCAAAAGTTTCATGGAATGCCCCCTAGTTCTAGTGTTGTGAGATAAGGAAAAACTCTTTTCCTTTGTCCATACCGTGTATAATTTTATAAAGTTGAATCACGTCACCTCTTAGGTGCCATCGTTCAAGAGTGAAGAGGCCCAGTCATTGCAGCCTCAGATGGTAAGGAAGGTGTTCCAGTTCCCTAATCATTCTGCTTGCCCTCCTCTGCACTTTTTCCATTTCCATAATATGAGGCCTCACCATAGATTTATAAAGAGGCAAAATGACACTTGCTTATTTTCTATACCCTTCCGAAAAATCCCTAGCATTGAGTTTGCTTTTTTCACTGCTGTGGCACACTGCATTAACACCTTCATTGAACTGTCCACCAGGACATCAGTTTGTAAATGTAATGGGGGGGGGGGTTGTCCCAACATGCATTACTCTGCACTTGCTAATATTGAAGCTCACTTGCCACTGGTGTGCCCACTCCCCTAGAGTCAAGAGATCCATCTGGAGCTCCTCACAATCTCTCTCAGTTTTTTACTACCCTGTATAATTTAGTGTCGTCGGCAAATCTGGCTACCTTGCTATTTACTCCTACTTCTAAATCATTTATGAAGAGATCCCAGTACTGAACCTTGGGGAACTCCACTCTTTACCTCCATCTACCTGGAGAAGTGTCCATTTAGTGTTGCCCTCTGTTTCCTGTCCCTTAGCCAGTAGCTGATCGAGGACAAGACTCGTCCCTTTATTACATGACTGGCAATTTTATTCAAGAGTCTTTGATGGACAATAAAAACTGCAGGAAGCTCAGTACCCATAAAACAAATATTTTGTTTTGTTCCTAATCGTAGTTGAGTAACAAAATTGAGCTTTAGTTTTCATGAGGCCCCTATATCCTTCTCCATCACTAACCAGATCTTTGACAGCATAAATAAGAATGTCCAGGTTCCTCTGAATACCTCTAATGTTATATATAAGAGGGGTAGGAGTGTGTGTGTGTATTAGAGAGAGAGAGAGAGAGAGAGAGAGATGCTGTTTGGGCAGGATATTCATTACAGTCTTTCTCACTGAGGTATTTTCTTCTTTGCCAGCAATTACTGTGTAGGAACAGGGCAACACCAAAACAGTTTGCTACCTGAGGTAAAAGACAAGATCACATATAGAAACTCATCTGATTGACAACTGAACTTCTCACTTCAAAACTGTAATAGAACAGCATCTTCTATATAGGACCAGAAGTGAACAAGTGGCTTATGGGAATCAGAGTATCACTTCTAGGCTATAGGTGATACATTTGTAGGCGACTAATAAAAAAACAAAAATTCACTTCAAGCTTTTGAGAGCAATACCTTCTTTTTCAAAGCACGTACCAAAAGCCCAAACATGACAAAAGATGTGATTTGCCAATAGATCATTCTTAGATGTAAAGTTCTTAGCAAGATGATATTGGCCAGACACATCTGCCTTAGAAGAGGCAGGAAGCAGCCTGTAGAGCTGCATCTGAAGTAAAGGATTGGGTTTCACACCCCAGTCCTTCAAACAAAGGAACGTAGGCTATGCACACCCACCAAGACCTCCTTTCCATTTGGCTCTTCCAGACAGAAGGGTTGGTGCAGAAAATCCATGTGTTCCATTTGGGGACTGGGGTAAAATTTAGTAAACCCACTAGGTATGGCCAATTGAGACCAGATTAAGGAAAAGGAATATTGCCTAGTGGTTGCAGTCTTGCTTTGCTGGTGTTGAGAGTACTGTATGATAATTATGATAATTATGATAAGCATAATGAGTGTCCCATTATTAAGCTTATCAGCAGGACTAGCGAAATGCAATAAAATCATTATGACTGCTTATGACCACATGGTTGCTCCGGTGTTCACATGGGTATCATGAAGATCATGCTGTCAGACAAGTAACTCATATGTTACTTGGGTATATGTAGGCACTCTAGAAAATGGAGTTAAGCAAGTACTTTGGACTAAAACTATGGGCAACTTAAAATTAGAGCTTAGAAGTGTTTAAGCTATACTTCCTTATTGTCTAGCCTTTTTCCTTTTTGTCAGTGAATTTTTTAGGCATAGAGGCAGAGCAGAATGCATGAAAAGAGAAAAATTTGTTTGTGCATATTATCAACCCATCTTGAAGGGTAATAGATCAAAAATCTTTCATCAGCATTTACTTAATTATTGTATTGACCACTGAGTATTTAACACAATAATTAAGTAAATGCTGATGAAAGAAATTTAAAAAATTCTGATTTATTACGAGAATACTGTAGATAGAAATCTCAGAAAAGCCTGTGCTTAAGTGGCATTAAGTGATACCAATCAACACAAATCTGTGGAGATGGGTTGGAATAGACATCATTAAATTGTCTTTCTACTATGTAATGCCAAGTCCAGTATTTATAACTGAACCTTGCTTCTTTAAGGTTTTCCTTGTGATAAAAATTCATACTGCATATTCTACCGGTCTCCATTAACAAAATCTTAGGTAAAACATTCATGAATTTTCTTACTGTAGCCACACTTTTTGCCCTATGGATAATTACAGTGGTACCTTGCATAAAGGAATTAATTCGTTCCAAATGAAATTATGTTAAGCAAATTTTCTTTTATACAAATTCCCATAGGAATGCATTGAAAATGGAGTGATCCCATTTTTATGATGTACAGATTCTCCCCATAGGCAATTATGTTAAGCAAATTTCCCCTATCTCCAGAATTTTTTATGTTGTACAAATTTTATGTTATGCAAGCTGTTTGTTATACAAGGGTCCACTGTAGTAGCAGTTATATCACTGTTTTGTCACTTGTGAGCAGATTTTGCAGTTTTTAAGCCCTCCTGGGAATGTTTTATCCTGAAGGTATCGCTAATATAAAAATAAATAACAGTCAAACCTACCTACTATGAACTGCCGAAAATAACCCTGGAGATTTTAATGAGGGAAAGTTTAAGCAACAGCTTAAAATTGGGGCATGGTAGCTCAGTGGGCTAGTGCACTGAAAACTGTCAGCTACAAATTCAGCAGCTCAGTGGTTCGAATCCTGTGTATCATGCTTTTAACCCCAGCTCCTGCCAACCTAGCAGTTCAAAAGCATGTAAATGCAAGTAGATACATTTGGTACTGCTGTAAAAAGCGGGAAGATAAAACAGTGTTTTCTTGCAGTCACTTGGCCAAGGACTTGCACAACACTGGCTTGAATACAGAGATGAACACGTCCCCTAGAGTTGGACA
>JAHTLZ010000023.1:765655-780958 GCA_023846285.1 Phrynocephalus versicolor | reverse complement strand
TTTTTTTTTTTTTTTTTTTTTGCTCATCGCCAAGCACCCATCAGCTGTAGTGTGGGCTTGGGGCTGTAAAAATTGGGGGGGGGGAGCAAGGAGTTTCAAAGTTTTTTTTAAATTTTGATCTGCCAGCCCCAAGCTTGTGTTACAGCTGATGGGCACTTGGGGCTGAGCAAAAAAGAAAAATAACAGTTTAAAAATTCATTCTTTCCCCCCATCCTATAGGTTGGGGGAAAGGAGTGATTTTTAAACTCATTTTTATTTTTGGCTGAGCCCCAAGTGCACATCAGCTGGCAAAAAAGTTTTTAAAAATGAAAGAAAAGCCAAATTAGTATTTTTAATTTTTTTTAAAGGTTAGGATCAGCTAATAGGACAAAAGAGGGGAAACCCCAGATAATCAGCATCCCCACATACCTATGCAAGATTGGAAAATGTGAATTTATAACCTTGTTAAAAAATACCCAACATCACCCCTAGGTCATGGAAAGCTCAGTTCAACCCGCTGAACCAGTTTTCTTTTTGGGGAAAAAAACTCGATGGTCATTGGGACACATATTTTTAGCCGGATTATTTGTAAGTAAAAACCGGATCAAACTGCAAGTGAGACAGTGCCCTGAATGGCCATGGTAGACTATGGAAAGATAGACAGAACACATCCATAACTTTTTAAAAGTTACTTTTTAAAAGTAACTGGTTGATGAACTGACCCATTGATTTTATTGTATGCTTACATTGGCTAACAATCAGAATTTCCCAAACCAGAGTTTTCATTGGACTGAAATGTTGTTCCTTCTGAATAGATGTGCTGAAATCATTGCCCAAAATTGCCTACCAGTTTTAATTAAAAGTGTTCAATATCTCTACCAGTAGCTGATAATTAATTTTATTACTGGAATTTAATACAGTAGACCTCTCAATCCCCACAAAAGATTCTACTTTAGAACCATTTTAATTCTATTTTTAATTTCCTCTTCAAAACACTACAAATAAGAACTAACAAAAGTCTCTTCTAGTAACAAAAACTAACATACTCTCTCATTTCCAGTAAGTTTTTCCTCCCCAAGAGAACCAAAATGTATAAGGAAGAAAGCATTTATAATTAAGATCATTTCCTCCTTTTCTCTGTTAGCACCTATCTGAAACTTTTCTACAGAACTATTTTTGTGCTAATTATTTATAAGAACACATTGTTTGAATTAAAAGCATGTAGTCAACATTTCATAGAAGCCACCTGCCCATTGGGTGAAAATGGTCCTGGTCGTCCTCTTTCCCTCCCTTCTTCTCTGTTATATGTGTAACCTTAATTACCATCCTGTGCACTAAACTCATAATCCTATATGCAGTGTTCTGGAAGAAACCTCATTGAATTCAATGGGAGTTGCTTTGATGGAAATGTTAGCAGGACTGGCCAATACATTTGAAGGGTCTTGAGCTTTGGTTCAAGAAAGGAAAAAGTACGAGAATTTAAATTTGAAAGATCAGTTCAGAACAGAAATTACAGTCCTGTGCACACAGTGAACTGAAACAAACTTTTCCACAAAACAATAAACTGTTACTGCTTGTACGAATGCCTACTGGGCCATCCTTCTGTTTAAGGTGGTTCACATCAATCTAAAGCATTACTTTGGGCACATCATGAGAAGGCAGGATTCTCTGAACAAGAGGAAGACCAATTACAAGATTCCCTAAAGGAAGTCAAAAACTGGAGTTTACAACAACTGGACAGGGCAGTTGAGGAGATGAGATTATGGAGATTACAGTACCCTTCCAGGGGCTCACTGTATGTTGAAGGTGACTTAACAGCACATAACAAAAACAGCAATATGTAGTAATAAAAGTTGCATCTTCTGTTTGCAATTTTTAGAATGTTCTTTGTTTTTATACATCTGTTTTAAGAATATTAGACCAAAAAGCAACCCATTCACATGAAATTAAATTTAAAAACCAATTTGTGTAGAGAACTAAGCATGCTTAAACTCAGTGAAACTATTGAATTTAGCCATGCCCTTCTCTGGATAACTTTGCTACTCTGACAAACTTTTCAATATTCAACTTCCCGTTTGTTTTGTAAATAAATTTTGTTTACATAGCCAAGACCAGGAATTAGCAAAGGATCTTATTAAGTGCATGGAGTGCCCAAAATTCTGATTCATTTTAACTGAAGTACCTGAGCTCTGTTTTATTTTGCATTTCGTTGTTCTTGAATAAAGCATTAATATACTATGATAGAGGGAAATAAGATACTAAGTAAATTGGGATATCCACCTGCCTGTACAAAATGTGCTACCAGAAAATAAGCCAAATTTGAATTACAAACAGACAGTCCTAGGACCAATATTTTGCCAGAACACACAAAATGTAGTGAGCACAAAAAAGGCAGAGTCTGCTTAATCTGTTCAGTTCTAGGGTGTTTTAGGCAGTTCTGACACTGCATCCTAATTTCTTCATGGATGTTTGAGGCATTTTAAATAAAAAAGGAATGCATCAACTTGAAATTTTAGACACATTTTGTCACCTCAGACAGGCAACAGTAATCCTAATCTTAAACTTGCTTCAGTTTCTTTACTTTGGTATCTGACAGCACTTCTGTGTTTGCCAACTCTAGCTTTAAACAAGTGACATCCCATTAATTTCCAATGGTATGGGTTAAAATGATTAATGCAGTTGTCTCTGACCTAGCATTACACCGACAGTCTTTTTCACTACTTCAATTACTACACACCTCTGGATGTTTCTGTACAAAAGCCAGGCTCCTTGTTTTCAATGGAGCTCACTTCCAGGTGTGTATAGAATGGCTGCTGCAGTCACTTTTCTTTCTCTGGTCAAGCTAATGGATTCACTATTGATGCCACTGACATTTTTATTCTCACCTCCCCTAACGTAAGCTACTTAAACTTTTGCTTGTTATATTGGGTCAGGCACCACATTATTTTTGTTCCAATTCAAATGTCCTATTCGCTTCTGTTCAAGTGGCAAAAAATAAGAGCTACTTGTATTTAGCTTAAAACCCAACCTCACAACAAGAGCTCATCTTGAAGAGATACTACAAACATTACTACTAATTTAAAAGCTCTGAGTGCTCAGAGTAAAGACACAGGTGAATAGAATCTGCCTTCACACTATGGCCGTTACTTCACGAGCCGCTCGCTTCGCGGTAAGCCGTCATTTGCGTGCGAACCGACCGCTTCAGTCCGCACGCTCCTCCCTTTTGGCTGCGACGTCACCCCGACCACGCCCCCTTTAGCGTGCTCCAACCGGGGCAAGTGATGCCCCTGGCGGAGGACGGGAATCTCTTCGCTTCGCATCTCGCTTCGCACCCAGCGCCACGTGTGGTCTCAGTTTTTGGCTTTTATTTCAAGTTTTTTTAAAAAATATTCAAACAGGGATATCGATGCATCGCTATATTGTTTCATCGCTTTGCGCTGTTACTTCCTCGCTCAAGTAGCAGCAGCGGCGGCGGCGGCGGCGGCAGCGGGCGCAGGAGGAGCCGCTGCTGCCTCGCCCGGCCAGAGCAGGGCACCCGGGGCAGGCAGCGTGCAAGCGGCGGAGGGCGGGCGGCTGTGCCATGTGGGGCTCCCCCCGAGTAGCGGCAGCGGCGGCGGCGGGGGGCTGCCAATGATGCCAGGAAACAAAACACAGGATCGTACAGTAACCACGCTCTGTCGTGAATGACAGCCAAGCATTGATGCATCGATACACCGGTCCCTTTTTTTTTAAAAAAATCAAAGAACGCGGGAAACGGGGGAAGAACATCAGTGTTTTAATGCGAATGGAGCTCGTGAGGTCATTCTCGATTCGAACGGAAAAGCGGCCCGCGTGAGTACAGGGAAAAGGGGGTGGGGGCGAAGGGAGACCACGTGATCGCCTTCGCATTCAAAGCGAAGGCAATCACGCTGCGAAGTGAAGAGCCTCGTGAAGTGACGGCCAAAGTTTGTAAGGATCACCTGGGATGGATATTTCCTGATTGTGGACCTTGAACGTTTTCATATGAACCAACATAGTCCTCCTCTTTCACTGCAGCTTGGCCCCAGCTGACTATGGACAACATGCCACATGATTGCTCTGTTAATTCATATAATTAAGAGAGAAAGAGAGGAAGAGGATTGATGGCAAGGCACTGTGGCACAACCTCATTTACTTCCCTTTGGCCAAAAACTCTTAAGTGGCTAGTCAAGGAATACAATTTTCATATTGCCTTAATTGGGTAGATCTAAGTTACAATTATTACTGGGTGATATGTCTTAGAAATATCACACTCCTTTAAGTTCGATTATGCACATAAATAGCTCAGCTGAGGAAGCCTCAGAAAAAGGGGCTTTGCGCACTAAGCTGATACACAGTTAAAGAGGGTTTGCAGCATCTTAACAAGACAAGTCTGGGTGGTTTGCTTGCCTTTAATGAAGCCTATGCTTTCCGCTGAAGATAAAAATTATCCATATTAGAGACAACAAGCAACCCTTGAGCTTGTGAAAACTGAATATATATAGTATGTCTTGGGATAGATGGCAACAAGTTCTTGGGATTTTCAACCCATTTTCCAAAACAGAAATAGACACTGTATTATTGCAAAATGGAAATGTTTAGTGAGTTCCACTACCAAAAAGGAATAAACCCTCTATATACCATATAGTAACCAATCTATACCATATTGCTGTAAAAATTCTCTGTTTCAATTGCTAGGGCCAAAAGTTATTATGTCTAGTGGATTTTCCTCCCTCTCTTTTTAAAACCATTTGGGGAGGATGCACAAGCTTCTGCAAGGAGGCTACACAGAGGATTATCTGATGTTCTTTTTTCCAATGCATTTATTCTCCTTGTCGATCAGCAATTGCTATTTAGCTGTGGTCATGTACTAAACTTGGCAAAACTGAGTGATGCAGACCTCCCCTCTGATTCAGTCCTCTAAAGGGTTTGCCATCACTGGTATAGTAGATAGATTGTTGTACTATGACTCAGGAAATCTGGGATCCAATCTCCACTTGACGAGGGACACTCACATGGGAGGGCTGCAGTTGTAAACCACTCCTGCCAGTTGCCAAATAACTTTCTGAAATCACCACCATAAGTCACACAATCAATTTGATGGTACCTGATGCATGCACACAAGCAACATGACAAGCAACCTGCTTCAGATGACAGAGTGAAAAGGGAGCTGCAGTGGCTTCAGGGGAGGATTGGATATTGTAGAAAATGCTTTTTTTTTAAAAAAAAATGCACTGGTCTCATTAAGACGGCACTACCTAGTCTCCAATTTAGGCGGGCAAATGTCTTCCAGTAAACACCTCCCAAGTCACTGCAGGAAGCACATATGCTAGACTAGATGTGCCTTTATTACAAGAGGGCTCTCCTTACTTTCTTACAAATGAACTTGGGCTATTCACATGGAATCAGTTTGCTCTTTTTGGCTACTCACGTCAGATCAGTTTGCTTTCTACCTCCTAAAAAATCTCTAAATTTCTCTATACTTCACAATCAAAAGGGCCATCACAATTACAGGTTAATAAAATTGTTTGTTGTTCAAACTGTTTGTTTTTTCAAGATATAAAAATATGCACCCACAGCTTTTGTGCTTTTCATTTGCAAAAGCATGGATTTCCCTCTTATTGTAAGTTTCAGGAATGTTGATATCCAAATGATTTAAGATAAATTAATTTTATATGTATTAATGAATAATTGGCTTTTGAAAATTAGGTTTTGAAATTTGATTTTCAAAACCCAGCAGCCAATGTTGATAAAAAGGAAAGGAGTTGATGCATGTCCTTAATATGATGTTCAAAAATTGCATATGAAAGATACATGAAAACTCTAGGATTTCACCGCTGTCAAAGCCACCAGGCAATTGGAGACGGGGATGTGAAACATGTTTGGTAGTACTTCTCCACTACTGCATTGTTAGTGCCACTTTTCCAAACATATTTCCTCAGGGAAAGGGGCATCTTTGATGTCTGAATGAAATAAAACAACTCAGAATCGTTTAAACCCTTCTTCTGTTCTACTTTAACTAACTTGTAAAACTTTATCTACAGGTTTCCACAAAGTCTCCCAGAAATAATAGTGTTTTTTGACAAACCTGGTGAAAACTCTGAAATGTTTTTTTCAGAGCCTCAAACAATGTCATTGTACAACTTTAAAACTAGCTAATTTTTAAAAAAGCATCCTGGTATGGGCTTCTACTTGTAATAAATCTTTAGGTGTGCAAAGGAGAATTTTATTTGGAGGATCCTTTTTAAATTCACAAAACTGAAATTTAAAGGTACATTTCTTTCTTTTCTGCTCTGTTACAATAAGAAGGAATGAAAACATAAATACTAATGGTAGTCCATTCTAACTATGAATGGCAAATATGTTAGAAATAATTAAGCACTCATAGTTTAAAATGTTGACATTTGTGCATTATGCAGGCTTATTGAAATGTATTTGATTGATTAACTGTTGACTATGATTAAATGTGTATTATTATTTGCTGTCTAGCGGATAAAAACAAAATAAAAGTTTAAAAACATATAAAAACAACAAATAAAAAAACATGGTGGCACCTTAAAGACTGATATATTTTATTATGAGCTTTCGTGGACTTGTCCATGAAAGCACACATTAAAATATAACAGTCTTTATGGTGCCACCATGTTTGCCTTCTTTATTTGCCTTCTTTATATATAAATCTTGTTTCTCCTTGCAATGCTTGCACGGACTAACAGAGCTACTTCATCTACAACTATTCTAGTAGGCAACAACCCTAACAAGCTTTAACCAGCAAGATTAACTAAAGTATATATTGTATATATCTACAATAGAATAGCATCACTATACGAGATAATTAGAAACATTAAACTTTGGACTTAGGAATCAGAAGTATGCTCTCCGTGGCAAGCATATAAAATGCCATGTTTGCTCTTTGTTTAATTTGCATGGTACATGCTCAAGTAGACCTGAAAACTGCCCTTTCTAACAGTATCCATTAAATCTTAAAAGATTTAAAAGATTTACTTCTGAAATATTTGGAGAAGATTAGAACTTTTTACTAAATATTAAAATAACAATAGTTATCATGGCAAGTCAATATTCAACCTACATTTAATAAGAAATATTTCATTGCACTAAATCTAGTTTTAGTCCCAACTAAACCCATTGAAAGAAATGGGACCTATGTTATAAAGGATCTACTCTAGTTGACAGCTCTGGATTTAGTTCTTTAATACCAAAGAAGATACAAACATCTGCCAGGAGGCTTATACCATCCCTTTGGCACCCACGATAACATGGGTCACAGTTTCTGAAATCAACATTTATTTTGAGAGCCTTTTTTACTTGTGGATAATCAAACATATTATGTTGAAAGGAAAGGGTCTTTGTCCTGAGAAATAAGTGTTTATATTTTGAGTCTACATTTAACCTTCAATAAATATATCTACGTACTTGAGTATAAAACAACTACTTCTGCTTCAAGAAAGCCACATGATCTTAAAATCACTAATGAGCTACAACATTTTTATCAGACATCTTCTAACCCAGGAGGCAACCCTTAATTCCCATCTCCATCAAACACAGGTCTATGTTTTTTTCATTTAATTATTACTATTAAAAATGTAAGACAATTTGGAGCAAATGTACTTGCCTGGAAAGAACATCTGAGGAAACTGAGTCAAATCAGTCACTTCAACCTCATTTCAGTGTTTTGCATAAGGAATTGCACTTCTTTAAAAATAGGAAACCCTTACTGTAGCCTGCCCAATAAAATGATCAGAAGGGAGAGTACAACCTATTTCTACAACTTCCACTCAGTAAGTAACATTTGATAACTTGAAAGATACAGTATTTCTTAAACCATTCTACAACCTGATGCTATGGATTTTTTTCATACATAATGAAAATAATCCCTTTGTCCTCTTAACCCCTTTTGCTTAGGACTGTGGCCTTCAAGAGGGAACCTAAGCACTTTTCACATTGACTACATTATAGTTGGATATTATAGGAAAAATACATTTGCATTGTGCAGAAAACCCAGTGTTTTCAAGCATCCTAATACTAATATACCTGCTGTAAAACACAATCTTTTTTTAAACTGGAATATGTCCCACATACTCCAATGTTAGTGTCTGTAAGCCTGCAATTTCCTGAACTTGGTATAATTTTAACACTTATAGTGACAGTGAACTAAAATATGCAAATAAAATATTTTTATTTATACACTGGAGTAAATATATAGCTTTCAAACAGAAGAAAAATTGGGATGCTGAAATCAATATAGGGAATTATCTAGCTTTAGACTTACTGTACTACGAATGCTTAGATTTGGCTTCATTTTGTGTTCAGTTTTTCTTACTGAGTCCTCTGCACCATTATGCCGAAGCAAATCCCACTATTCCAGAGTCAGCTGAAATGTATTTCCCTCTTGGTGAACTTCTGAGCTTGCTCTGCTATGGAAGAAACCCATGCCATGCAACTAATGATAAATTACTTTTTGGTACAATAATACAACTTTTAAAAAGTGTGTCTAAGTTTTGTCTTGTGAACCAGTTTTCTCATTGGTTCAATAGTTTATATAATTTTAAAGCATTGCTGTCATTAGCCCCTCCTGATTTTTACATGTATACATAGTTTCTACTGATGAAAATGATCTGTAAAAATATATGTGAATAATATAGTATTGGCAAGAGAAAAACTTTTGAGAAACTTTTTAAAAAGCACTTGTGCTAACTACATTCAACCCATTTACAGATTAGATTAGTTTTCAAAAATGCTCTTAGGCAATAGTTGCTAAATAATAGTTACATCATGAAACAACAGTTTGGCCCTCAAAGAAAACTGTTACTGTAGTATACTAATCAAAATCGAGAGCTAATTGTTTAAAATGCTATCTAGAGCATGAGCCTTTATTCAAAAACACAGAAGCCTGTCATTATCTCTTGAAATCCAGTGACAAAAATTAAAATGGTATACAGAAGATTAAACTCTTCATGAACACAAAAGAAAATTCATATCCACTGTAAATATTTGATCCTAACTTTCTTTGCATGTCAATTTTCCAGTAACACACATTCTAATATTTTATGTTCTACTAGCTTCAGTAAATCCCAGATTATTTTACAGCCCGTATAACGCCACTCTGTAATACATAACTATAAGGGTTGTTTATGGTTACTACCTAACACCCTTTCCCAAACAACATCATTTTATTTCACTCAATGGGACTGAATAGACATAAACATTACTTCAGTGTAAATTGCATAAATCTGGTTTTTAGTTAACATGATCAGTGAAATTGTGAAATATGTTTCTATGAATTAAGTTGATTCTGATAAAATAGACTTTTGCCTTACATCAACTAAAAGTAAGCATGTGCTTCACCAGTCATGGGGACATTGTTAAGCTTGATTCCAGCATCTCACATTTGGAATATAAACCATTAATCAGTGAATATTGCTCATCTATTGGGTCTGGCTTAGCCCTCAGCTCCCTTCTTTGTATGTTTGAATAAACACCCCTTTACAAAATATCCATTTTCTCCTTTTTACCCATTCATGAACATTGATCAGAGGATTTATCTCATATTCTTTTTCTGGGCATATGCAGCCATACCTTCGGAAATATTAGTAAAGAAAGACTTTTAGTATTTGTAGTTTTCTTGAAGGGCTTCTAAAACTTATTGCCTGATTATTGTATCTTTTCATTTTTGTTTAGTTTTTGGTAGTTTCTCCTTCAAACTTAGATTTTACTGTTGAAATAATCCTTTTGCTGATATTATCACTTTTAGAAATTAAAACCAGTAACAAAAACTCTTCATCTCTTGTGGGCAGACTGAAATTGATAAGTTCGCTATTATTATTGTTGCTATTATTAAGTGCAAGCCGGAAAAGCAAATTTACAAACAACTCTTAAGTTTAGAGCCAGTCCATCCTTTTAAAAGTGACTAACGTTCCCCTTTATCCATGCAAATATTTTTTTAGTTTCCGACTATAAATTACATCGGATTTAATGTAGTATTTATTAGCGACGAGCTGTGACATAACAGATGTGAACTCTGGCCAGAAGAAAGCACTTCTTGCCACTGGCTCCGAGCACAAGCACTTGTTTCGGGGCTACTCTCCGTCTTCCTCTCCTTTCTTGCCCGAACTTTTGCTTCCCGTCGAGAAAGTTCGCCGCAAAGTGCTCCAACAGGTGCTGTGAGAGAAAGAGGGAAGCAGCGACCGGCACCAGCCCGAAATGACAAACCTAGGCCAATTCCCACTATTTATTTGACAAAATTCCGACAAAGGCCAATTTTGACACGCGCACTCCGGAGTGGAAATACGGTACCTGCTCTGGCCGGAGTTGGCTGCCGACCCCTCGCCCAGACCGAGTCTCCGGCGGCACTACTCGCTCCAGGCGCCAGCGCCGCTCCTCGCCCGAGCCGGGCAGCCGAAACGGCGGGAGGCAGCGCCGCTCTCAGTCCCTCCCCTCGCCCCTCCGCTTCCTCCTTCCAGTGCAGCATCGCGGGCGGCGGGCGGCAGCTCCAGCGGGCATCTCGCCCCGGCGCTTGGCGCGCGACGCTTTTTCATGCGTGGGCAGGAGGGAGAGCGCGCGGGAGACTCCTCGTCCAGCCCGTCAGGTGCTGAAGACGACACCCACCCACCCCGCGCGCGCGCTTGCACGGTCAGAGCGGCCGCGCCTGGGCCGGACCGGACCTGGCCGGGCGACACCTGGAAAGAAACCCCAAAACGCAACGGGCACTGGCACGCGCTCGCACCTTGCAAGGACCCCGAGGGATGCCGAGCCTCGTGCAGCTCTTTCTCTGGGAGGTTTTACTCAGTGGGGGGAATATCTCAATGGGATGGAGTGAAATGGAGGCTCCAGTTTCAAATAAGGTTTACTCAATGTTGGGCTACTACTCTCATGCCCTGTTTGCCAGTTTCCCAGACATTTCTGGCTTGGTCACTGATGAAAGCCTAATGCCCCGCCAGACCCCTGTTTGGGCTAAGCCAGCACCCTGGTAGTATTCCTTCTTGGACATTATTGTTGCTTGCACCCTTCCTTAGTCAATCACAGGTCACTTGGAACTAGCATCCCAGATTTAACCTAATTAGTACTTGTATGTGTTGCATCATTACAGTCGTGATCCACTCTTCATGACCCCATGTCCATGGAGTTTTCTTGGTAGGAATACTGGAGTAGTTTGCCAGTTCCTACTCCAGGCAGGGCCGGCGCTTCCATTAAGGTGAACTAGGCAGTTGCCTAGGGTGCCAAAATGGAGAGAGGGCGCTGGACAGCCTGCTGCCCCCCCGCCGCCACTGCCGCTGGCCACCACTGTCCGTGTCCCCCGCCCCCCGCCCCCCATGCCCATCGCCGCCCCCGCCATCCACCCCCCGCTGCCCTCCAGCCCACAACCACCCTGCCCACCCCCGACCCCGCTCTGCCCACCCCCCCTGCCCCTCTCCTAGGGCGCAAAAAAACCTAGCACCGGCCCTGACTCCAGGTGCCTACAGAACGTGGTATTCCCATCCAAGTACTAGCCAGGGCCGACCCTGCTTAGTTTCCGAAATCAGGCAAGATCGGATGTGCTTAGGGCATCTAGGCAGTTAATTAGTACTTATAAGTAAGATTTAATGGAAGAGATCCAGGCACCCTGGTATTTAGAGCTAGCCCCTTGACAGAAGTACAATTTATAGTAGTCATGATTTCAAAGCTTCTGGGTGGGAATAGGATAACCCATGGGGTGTTGTGGATATTGACAGACTCTTGAATCCTATATTCAAATCCTGTTTAGTCATGGAACCTCCCTGGGAAATTGAGACAGAACTGGTAAATTGTTGTTGCTCAGTCTTTCAGTCGTATCCGACTCTTCATGACCCCATGGATTAGAGCTCGCCAGGCCTTTCTATCCTCCACTGCCTCCCAGAGTTTGGTCAAATCCATATTGGTTGCATCGATAACACCGTCCAACCATCTCATTCTCTGCCGTCCCCTTTTCCTTTTGCCTTCAATCTTTCCCAACATCAGGCACTTTTCCAAGGAGTCCTCTCTCTTCATGAGGTGGCCAAAGTACTGGAGCCTCAATTTCAAAATCTGTCCTTCCGGTGAACATTCGGGGTTGATTTCTTTCAGTATGGATAGGTTTGATTTCCTTGCAGTCCAGGGGACTCTCAAGACTCTCCTCCAGCACCACAGCTCAAAAGCATCCATTCTGTTGTGATCAGCCTTCTTTATAGTCCAGCTCTCACTACCATGCATCGTTACTAGAAAAACCATAGCTTTGACTATCCTGACCTTAGTTGGCAAAGTGATGGCTCTGCTTTTTAGGATGCTATCTAGGTTTGCCATCACTTTCCTCCCAGGAAGCAGGTGTCTTTTAATTTCATTGCTGCAGTCGCCATCTGCAGTGATCAAGGAGCCCAAGAAAATAAACTACGACATTGCCTCCATTTCTTCCCCTTCTATTTGCCAGGAGGTGATGGGACCGGTGGCCATGATTTTAGTTTTTTTATGTTGAGCTTCAGCCCATTTTTTCACTTTCCTCTTTCACCCTCATTAAGAGGTTCTTTAATTCCTCCTCACTTTCTGCTATCAGAGTAGTTTCATCTGCATATCTGAGGTTGTTGATATTTCTTCCAGCAATCTCAGTTCTGGCTTGTGATTCATCCAGACCTGCCTTTCACATGATGTACTCTGCATAAAAGTTAAATAGGCAAGGTGACATATACAGCCTTGTCGTACTCCATTCCCAATTTTAAACCAGTCAGTTGTTCCATATCCAGTTCTGATGGTTGCTGCTTGTCCCACATAGAGATTTCTTAGGAGACAGATAAGGTGGTCAGGCACTCCCATTCCTTTAAGAACCTGCCATAGTTTGTTGTGGTCCACACAGTCCAAGGCTTTGGCATAGTCAAATATGTGGTTCATGATAGGACTAGCAGTGCAACATTATGTGTGTGGTAGCTATGATAAGTGACATTAACAGTTACTTTCAAAAGTTGCTGTCTACAGAAATTCACAGGTATCTTTAGATGCACATTGACAGGGACTTTTCAGTCTTTATGCTATCATCTCTATCAATCAGCAAATGAGGTATTTTAGGTTCTGTCTTGATAATTTTTCTAAACATTTCTACTTTGCATTCCTTCACTCTGTTGGTTGATAATATCAGGGAAAAATTAGCTATGTAATAATAATAAAATAATGAAAATAAAATCCTTGCTGATATTAAATAAGGGCAGAATAGAACTAAAAACAGACTAAACACTTAATCAGGATGAAAAGGATTTGGGAAAGTGGAGCAAAAATGGTATGAAGTTAAATAAGAGGGATATTGTGTGCATACTGGGGAGAAATATAGTATGATCAGCATAGAAGCCAGAACAAGAGGCAGAAAAAATGTCTCATGTACAACATCATTGGCAAAACAAGTTTCTTTTATAAAGTAACACTGTGAGTGCTGGCACTGAGGTAAGTAGAGATTGTGATTTCTGCTGTGATAGGATGTAAAATGACACTTTTAAATGTTATGAAATATGCTTAGTCATTTGAAGTAAAGCAATTTGGGATCCTTTGAGGAAAATTGCAACATTGTGCAAGTTCGGGTCTGGTTACCACATTAGGGGAAAATGAAGAATGTTCAGAGGTGAGCACTTCATATTAAATGAAAAATACAGGTGAAGCAAGAGAGACTGAAGAACTGGTTGTAACAGACTCAGGAAGACAACACGGTAAGAAACTTGTCAATAAGTTTCATTTGAAGAGACTTAGGGCATGGAAATGTCAAGGGGCATGATGGCTCAGCAGGATAGAGTACTGAAAACTGTGGGCTACAAAGTTGGCAGCTCAGTGATTTGAATCCCGGGGGCCATGCAGCGGAGTGAGCTGTTAACCCCAGCTCCTGCCAACCTAGCAGTTCAAAAGCATGTAAATGCAAGTAGAATAGATAGAGAGGTAGTACAGAAACACCTGGAAACATTAAATGATTTTAAGTCTCCAGGGACAGATGAATTACACCCAAGGATATTAAAAGAACTGGAAGAAGTAATTTCAGAACCATTGGTAATAATCTTTGAGAAGTCCTGGAGAACATAGATTGGAGGACGGCTAATGTAGTCCCCATCTTCAAAAGTGGGGGAAAGGACCCAAATAATTACCGCCCAGTTAGCTTGACTTCAATTCCTGGAAAGATCCGAGAGCAGATTATTAAACAGGCAGTTGGTAATTATTTAATGAACAATGCTTTCATTACAAAGTCAACACAGGTTTCTTTAAAAACAAGTTATGCCAGACTAATTTGATCTCTTTCTTTGATAGAATTACAGGCCCGGTAGATGAGGGGAATGTTGTGGATATTGCTTATCTGGACTTCAGTAAGGCCTTTGATAAGGTTTCCCATAATATTCTTGCAAAGAAATAGTAGAAAGTCGGATAGATAGTGCTACTGTTAGGTGGATTTGTAATTGGTTGTCTGATCACACCCAAAGGGTGACCAGTGGGGTTACCAGGGTTCTGTTCTGGGTCTGGTGCTATTCAATATCTTTATTAATGACTTGGAAGAATGAATAGAGCATGCTAATTAAATTTGCATATGATAGCAAATTGAGTGGGGTTGCTAATTCCCTAGATGATAGGATGAAAATCCAAAAAGACCTTGGCAGATTAGAATACTGGGCCAAAGCTAATGGAATGGATTTCAACAGAGGGAAATGTAGGGTGCTACATCTAGGGAAAAAGAATGAATTGCATAATGATATAGGATGGGATACACCTGGATTGGAATGTTGTGAAAGGGATCTGGGAGTCTTGGTGGACCACAAATTGAACATAAGACAGCAGTGTGATGCGGTGGCTTGTGGGATTAGACTTTGGGGTTAGCATAACTGTGGCCATATTTTGCTATATCAGAAGCAACAGCTTTTGATGGGACAGGCCTGAGTTCTTTGCAACAGCAGACAAGTTGTGCCAGCACAGTAGACCCCCTCCCTCTATCTTCCTTAGTTAAGCTAGATTCCTTAGTCTTCTCATATTACTAGTAAATGCATGCCAACAACAAGTGATCTCATTGTCTAACTAGTTAAGTTTGCCAATTAGAGAACTGCCTCTTATCTAAAGCTTACCAGTTAGAACAATGCGCATACTCCCATGCCCCGCCTCTGTAACTTTATTTGGAGATTTACTACTTTGACACAAAGAGATTATGTAATCAGCTATTCTAATTATCTAGGGTAGAAGGTTAATAAAAGAAGGCCTCCCCAAAGGGGTGGGGTTCCTCCACTGGTTCGGATGGATATTCATGTCTGTCTATGTGTCAGTGTGTGTGTGTGTGTGTGTGTGTGTGTGTGTGTGTGTGTGTGTGTG
>JAHTLZ010000023.1:722918-754986 GCA_023846285.1 Phrynocephalus versicolor | reverse complement strand
GCGGATGAGAGGGGGCTGAGTGTGCTGAGTGTGCTGCTTTTGGTCACATATGCATTTGTGTGAAGGGAAATCAAGGGTGAATTAAGGGGCAACGGGATGAACCAGGCTGCAGCCATCTTATGTACGGTGGCTGCCTATATTAAAAATTGGCATATTCCCTTCAGCACCACTTCCTGCAGAGTGGCCTGCCTCTTCCCACTCTCAGTGGAGCTGTCTCTGGAGTCCTCCTTCCCCATTCCTGCTTCCCCCGTCTTTCTCTCTGAGGAACCAGGGCCTGACACAGTCCCAGGCAGAGTCCCAGGGTGCCTTCGCATGAGGTGGCTACACAAGGTACTTGATGAGAGGTGTTTGGGGTCATTCCCCCTGCGCACGACCACCCCGCATTTCTTGCACACCACAAGCCTCGAGTCTTCACAGCTGTTCTCAAAATGCTCCCAGAGAGAGCCTCGAGGCTTATGGAAAGTACTGCCCCCTCTGGTACTGCCTGCCGCTGCTGTGCTGGTGGTGGTGTGGCTTGTACCCTGCTGGGACAATTGACTGCTGCTGTCACTCGTGGTACTCTGGTCCTGGGTGGAAGGAGGGCTGCTCCTTCCATCACTGCCTGAAGCCTGCCTTTCGTCTGTTCCTGCCAACAGGTCCTCAGAATCCAGCATATTCAGATGCAAAGAGCCTGTTTCTGATTCCGAGTACTCATCTTCCTCCCGACACAAGGGGTGTGTGTCCATGTCAAAGCATGGTGGCGATGGGTATCGCATGCAGTCATCCATGCTTCCCTCAGTGACAGAAGATGGTCCGGTGGTGGTTGTGCAGCTGCTGCTTGGAGAGGGAGTTGTACCAGCAATATCACTATCTGCACTGCTTCCTGTTCCTTCCTTCAGAAACGTGGCCCTATTTATTTTAGTGGGAGTCCCCTTTCCCTTCCCTCTGGCTCTGCCAGCCCTCCTCATTTTTTTTTATTTCTCAAAGATGTAGAAAAGTAGAGATATATTTTCTAATGAAATATATTTTCTTATCTTTGTGTTTAGTAAACAAATAAACTTATCCTTTTGGCCCACAAGCTTACTCTCACACTGTGTTAAGCTTTCAATGTTGCCCTGCTGGCCCTTGATGTAATTTTCTGAATTCTAAAATCAAATTGATCCACTGAATTGGAGTGTAGCTGTGTTCAGTGCACGCAACAACACAACACAAAAATAGATACCTCCAAAAAAGATATTGTATTGGGTAAATAAAATATGGTTCAGTTGTACATCAACTGTGTAGTGCAGCAGCTAAATGAATTTGAAAGTCTCTCTCTTATTTTCTCTCAGGTAGGAAAACGTTGAAAAAAACAAATGGTACTATGAAACTAAATCCAGAAGAAGTCCCTTTTAATCCAATATATAATATATTAATCAGGTTGCCTTATTAATCAGCCCCCGAGTAAATGAACTTGTGATTTGTTAGAGGTAGGGTGAATGCCCCCCCCCCACAGATTAGGCTGATGTAATAAATTAAAATAATTAAATGTAATTGCCTGGGCTGGCAGCAGCACCAGCTGCAACGGGTCTCCTGTTCTGGAAGGGTGGCTTGCCAGCCACACCCCAAAAGTAACCCTGAATAGAGAGTAGTAGCCTAGTAGGGGTACTAATATGCCTCCAAAAAGGTATTGTATTGGGTATAGGTAAATAAAATATGGTTCAGTTGTACATCAACTGTGTAGTGCAGCAGCTAAATGAATTTGAAAGTCTCTCTCGTATTTTCTCTCAGGTAGGAAAATGTTGAAAAAAAACAAATGGTACTATGAAACTAAATCCAGAAGTCCCTTTTAATCCAATATATAATATATTAATCAGAAAAGCAGAGAACTTCTTGTTGACTGTTCTGTTCTTGCACCCCAAATTGTGTGTGGGTGTGCAAGCAAATTGAACTTGGAAAAAAGTAGGAAATAAATGGTATATTTTAAAATAAATCCACACACCCCACTCCCAGTAGACCTTCCCCCTTTATCCAATAGCAGAAAAATCCTCCTCTCCCCACAAACAGCCAGAAAAGAGAACAAAGGGAAAAAAAGAATAACTGCTTCCCTTTGGCAGACAAAGCTGCAGGGAATCAAAACAATACTTTTCTAAATTCAATTCCCTCCCTGCCTGCCTAATTGAAAGCCTACAGCCACCCAGGCCTCCCTCCTCCAATATTTGTCTCGATCGTATCGCACCAGCAGCCAAGCCACAGCCCTCCTCCCTCAACCACCACACACCGACTGCGATTTCTGGAAGTTGCCTCGGGTTTTTATACCCTCTGGCACATCCAGAAGTGTCAGTCAAAACCTGGCCATGCCATTGGTGGAATGGTTCAAAAAATTTGCATGGTCCCATCCCATGCCCAGCCCATTAATTGGCAGGTCTAAAAGAATAAAAATAAAAATAAAGTAAAATAGGACCAATGCGACATTTTATTGCAAAAAAACCCCTACTGTTAACATTCAGGCATTAGAATAAATAAATTTCAACATGTTTGTGTTGTGCTTTGGTGTTTTTTTGGACCACGATTTAAAAGAAAAATTGTGGTCGCCATTTTGGATCCCCCCCCCGCATGGCATGGCGAAACGACGAGGATGACCCCCCCCCCAGCCTGGTGCAAGTAGCCCAGGACAGGAGAGGAGGGGGGAAGGCCGGGAACCCCCCCCCCCAGACACCACCCCTCTGGTAGGTGGCAAAGCCTCAGGCAGGCATATTTTTGCCTGCTTTTTCGGCCGGGAATTGGTTTTTTTAAAGCTTTTTAAAAAACTTTTTTCCTGGGTTTAGCATCACACGATGCCACAAACGGAAACGGAAAACCCGACCAAATTTTTCTTTTGTCGGTTCGGGTTCGAGCGGGGCTGGCTTAATTACCATTACCGTTTCCGTTACGTAACGGAACCGAAAAAATGGAAACGGAAACGGACATTTCGGCGTCCCGTGCCCATGTCTACTTCTGATATTTGACCATCTTACAAGTTCCCAACCAATCTCATATCACGATTGTCCAGTTCTTTAAGAATATAAATAAGTTTATCATGTTTAACTAAGTCAAATGCTTTTTCATAATCAAGGAAACAAGCAAAAATATCAACATTGACACTGAGGCATCGTTGAACTAATATTTGTAGACTAAATAATGCTTCCTTGAGTTTCAAATCTTTTCCTGATTCTGACTAGGTTATCTCTGATGCTCTCTTCACATTTCCGATATATCCTTAAATGCAGGACTTTTAAAAATAACTTCAGGATGTGACTCATCAAACTGATTGTCTGGTAGTCATTAAAACTTTTTGCATTTGGATTCTTTGGAAGTGGTATAAAATAGATTTGAGCCAGTCCGGTGGAATGGTTCCATTTCTATAGATGCTGTTATATAAATTGACCAGAAGGGAAAGGGTTTGTTCTTTCTTAAGCAATTAAAAACCTCCCATATAGAGATGGGCACGAAATGAATTTTTAATTGATTTTTAATTTTTTTGTTTCATTTGTTATTTGTTTCATCAGCTAACAAAACAAATAACAAACCAACCCATCAAAGAAAAACAAAATGAAACAAAATGGAAATTTCTGTTTTGTTCATTTTGTTTTTCATTTGGGGACATTTATCTTCCTGCAGAGTAGACGCTGGATGGGTCCTGGAAATAATAAATAAATAAATAAAAATGGCACCCCCCAGCCTCCCAGGGAAGCAAGCGCCTTTCAGCTGTGGGGGGGGGCAAGGCCCAGCATCAGGGGTATAAAAAATAATAATAATGATGCCAAACAAACAAACGTGCCGACCTGGCTGGGGAGCCGCACGGTCGGCACTGTAAAATGTTAAAAACAATAAATAACAATTAAAAAGCACCACCCTGGCGCTGGGGCCATGTGGTCAGTACTGGAAAAAGAAAGGGGCGGCAGAGTTCTGCTCAGTTCGGGATCATATGAATTTTTTTCAAAAAAATACTACAGTAAACCCCCGCCAACCACGGGGGTTAGGGATCCACCCCACCTGCGATCCATAAAAATCCGCGATATGCGGAAGCGGGTGGGGGTTCTGGGGCGGGTGGGGGGCCTGAGAACGGGTGGGGGACTCGCAAAAGCCTCGGAGGAGCATGGTGGCGGCGCAGAGTGACCCAATCGCCCCCCGCTGCCCCCCGCATGGCTCTGAGGCCCTCCGGAGGCGCCCGGGGCAGCTGCGGAGGGGGACGCTGTCCCTCCATGCACCTGCCCCACGCGGCTCTGAGGCACTCCGGAGGCACCCCGGGTGGCTGCAGAGGGGGACGCCATCCCTCCGTGCGCCGGGGGTGGCTGCGGAGGGGGACACGGTCCCTCCGCGCACCCGCCCTGTGCCGTTCAGAGGCACTCCGGAGGCACCCGGGGCAGCTGCGGAGGGGGAGCCGTCCCTCCGCACACTGGCCCGCACGGCTCGGAGGCACCCCTGAGGCGCCCTGTAGGAATTCACCTCTATTGTATTAGTATAACTATGTACAGCTGGGAACTCTGACATCACACTAAGGGCAATGTATCATGGGTAACAAGCTCACCAATCAGAGCTTGGCAAAAGCCTCTAGAGAAGATGGCCCCTAGAATGCTGTGGAGGTCAGGATAAAACTATGTTAGGAATGTTTTGCCTCTCTAGTGCGCAAGCTCAGAGCTGCAGACTGTGGATTGGATGATGGGGTGCTGACGTAGCTGGGAGGTGTGTTGTGAATAAGGAGCCGAGCAGCAGGAGGAGGAGAGAAGCTTCGTCCACCCTCGAGCTGTAACATCAAGACGCTGTCTGCCCTCACTGTAATTGTTCCTGTTTGCCTTCAGATCAATTCATTAAAGAGCACCAAGAGCTCTGTTGTGTAAAAGAGGCCTCTTCATTCCTTTGCTAAAATCTCTCAGCTGGCCTGGGAGGTCCTTCATGTCTAACGACATCCCACCAAGGAATCTAATCATCATCAGTTTGATCTCAACAGTGCCCGGGGCGGCTGCGGAGGGGGACGCCGTCCCTCCACGCACCCACCCAGTGTGGCTCGGAGGCATCCGGGAGGGCTGCACAGAGGCATGCCGTCCCTCCCCGCAGCCCTCCTGCACAGCTCGGAGGCCCTCCCCGCCCCTCCCCGCCGCCCCCCCACAGCTCCGAGGCCTTTCAGGATTCTTGGAGGTGCGGGGGGTGCACGGAGCGACCAGATCCCCCCCCCACGGTGCAGGTACTGCGATCCCGCAATGTAGCAGGACCGCGGTACCTGAACTGCAAAATGGTGGGGGGTTACTGTATAAACTCGAACCAAACCGAAGGTTGGCTTGAAACAGAACCAACCAAACCATCCGTTTTCTGTTTCATGGCCACCTCTGCTTCCATGTATATTTCATCAAGGCCTGGAGCTTTGCCACACTTCAATAATTTAATGATGCGTTCTACCTCTTATGACAACTACACCATATTCTTACTTGACATCATAGTCCAGGGATGGCAAACCTTTTTGACACCAAGTGCCCAAACTGTGACAGTAAACCCACTTATTTTTCACCGAGTGCCAATATGGCAATTTAGTCTGAATACAGTCGTACCCCAGACAAAAATACTTTAGCTTAAGAATGTGCCATCGGGGGAGAAGTGGCAGGGAAGTCCCCAGTTCCCCCCTCCCCAGCCAGAGGATCAGCGCCTAGCAGCACACTAGCTGAGTCCCCCTCTGCCCCCTCCCCAGCCAGAGGATCATCACCCTGGCGTTGTGTGGGGAAAGTGAAGCGGTGGAAAAGTCCCCGTCCCCTTCCTCAGCCAGAGGATCATTGCCCCCACCATGCACATGGGGGGGGGGAAATGGCAATGGAGTCCCCCATTTTCCCCCATCCCCAGCCAGGGGACCATCTCCCCAGTGGCAATCGGGGGGAGAAGTGGTGGCTAGTCCTCCATTCCCCCCTCCCCAGCCAAAGCATTATCACCCCAGCCTACTTTCCCTCCTTGCACGACTGCCATGAGGAGCGGGTGGGCAGGCGTCCTCCAGGCAAGTGGCTATGAGTCTTCCTCAATGATGCAGGTGCTGGAAATGCCTCTCAGCTGGCTGGGGAGCCGCATGGTTGGCCCTGTAAAATGTTAAAAACAATAATATTGTAGGAAGTGCCTTGCCAGGTCCAGCCACTCACGCACACCTTTCTCAATCCTCCTGCCCCTCTGGATATGGGCATGCTGTCTCGGGGTGTGCTGCCTCCCTGCCCCTTCCCCTCTCCGCTGCCCCTCTGTAATGTGTCCTGCTGGCTCCCTCTGCACACAGGCACCTTCACACATACACACACAAGAGTGCGTGCATGCATGCACCTTCAAAAATGTGCTGCCGGGAGTTCCGTTTCCAGTTTCACCGCAGTGAGACACCTCAATAAGCTCTCCGGCTTATCAGGCAGAATTCCTCCCAGCTGTACACCCCCTGTAGGGAGGGGTGAAGAGAGGCAGCATCTGGGGGCTGCAAAGAATTGCGGCGGCAAACTTCATAGCTTCAGAACTTGCATAATCTCCTGTTTGGGGGAAAGTCCGTCAGCCATCTGTCATGGTGGCAGTTCAAACTGTGTGCTCCAGACAAATGTAAATAATAACTGTAGATATTTGGAAACTTTATTGCCATAACTAAGACTATGTTTTCCCTTATTTTTGTGAGCTTGGATACTTTTCTGCATCTATAAGTACTCATTCCCCCCCTTCCTGAAAAGGTGGCTACAAGCATGTGTTGGGAGATTAAACTTTAAGACAATATTATTTGAAGTGTCTACATTCATATAAACTGTTTTATGGAGTCATTTGCCTAGCTGAGATAACTAAAGGAAACTATTTGACCTTGTCTCAATGTTTCCAAAGCAAATTCTTCAGATAAGACTTCTTCCCGTACTTGCTCTCCTTTTTACACCCCCTCCCTTCTGGAAGTGATTAACCTGTTGAAGTAGACTAACAATGAGCCGGGAACCAATGTCAGATGAGCAATTTATGGATATGCTTGATAACCTCCAGAATATTGTTGACTCTCTCCTGTTTAAGTTTTTTCCTGAGCCCAGTTCAGAACCAGATGAGAGTCCTGTCTTTAATCTGGATCAGAGTGTTGAACCTGATATACAAGTAACAAGAAATATTCAGAGGGAATGCTTGGAGAGTGCAGAATGTAGCACTGCGTGGGAGACTAGCTTTCTCCAGAGGAAAGGAGAGGTCTCATATTTGGCTCTGTTAAGATTTGATGATCTTGTTCAACGTTGCTCAATGCTGAAATTAATTGTAAAATGTGAAAACAGTCTTCAGTATCATTTACTTACTTAATATAACTAGAAACTATCTTAAGTGGTCAATTAATGCACTGTGAAGACCAGTTAAGACCACTGTTAAATATTGTCAGCTACATAGGCCAGTTTAACGTCTTTTTTATGGAACATCTAATTAATGGAATAAATCAGCTCAAGATGTCAATTTTTTAGATCTTTAAATGTCAGCCAGGCAAAGAGAGAGATTTTTCCTTTTAATAAAACAAGAAGCAGACAGACCAAGGTGTAATGCTCTTTTTTCTCTTTTAATAACCCATTAAGTATTAATCCTATAGCAAATATAGCAAATATAGAAAATATAGTGAGTTGATGATATCCGTCTTCTATCTAGTGTTGTAGATTAGACAGACTAGCTTTGTACTTTACTACCTTAACTTCTTGTATTAGACAAAAATAGATGTAAGCCTATAACCATTATATATTGAATTAGTCAAATATAATCTAAGCTGTTTTATTAAATGAAGAATTAAGTCTTTAGGACTGGGAATATTGCTAAGGTTAAACTGGGTAATACAATATTGTAATCTACTATAGTGGACATTTGTATAACATAAAATTTGTACAACATAAAAAATTCTGGCGATAGGGGAAATTTGCTTAACATAATCGCCTATGGGGCGAATCTGTACAACATAAAATGGGATCACTCTGTTTTCAATACATACCTATGGTAAATTTGTATAAAGGAAAAATTGCTTAACATAATTTCATTTGGAATGAATTAATTCCTTTATACAAGGTACCACTGTATATGTATCTTGTGAACTGGATGAAGACAGAGGCAGAGACTAACATGATATTGATGGAAAAACATTAGAATATTAATGGAAAAATATTTAGCAAGTACGGAAACATGAAAATGTCTTGTTTAAGATGAAAAGAGAATCATGAAACTACTAGGCCAATCTATTGGGAAAAACGTTTGATATATGCAACTTTGCAGGAGATAAACAATGTATCTGTTTTTACTTTGTTTTAAAAATAAAAATAAAAAATTTAAAGCATCCTGCCAGGTCAGGCTGCTTGCAAACACATTTCTACAGCAAAAGGACCTCACAAAAGAGACCTGTAAGGCCTCCCCTCCCCACTGGAAACAAACTTGCTAGCTTGGCTGCTGCAAGGCAAGCAGCCGAACCTGGCAGGTCTGTTCCCTGAAGTCCTGCATGGTGTAGAACTGTGGATCTCAATCTTAAGTCATCCCAGTGTTCTTGGACTGCAGTTCTCAGAACCCTTTGCTATGCTGGCTGGGGTTTCTTGGATTTGCAGTGCAAGAACAGGGGTGACTAAAGATTTGAGAAGCACTTAGAAAGAAAGGCACACAGAAGAGCTTGACCTGACAGGACACTTTTTGAAGGTGCGTGCACACGCATGTGTATGTGTGAAGGTGCCGGTGTGCCGAGGGAGCCAGCAGGACACATTACAGAGGGGTGGTGGAGGGGGGAAGGGGCGGGGAGGCAGCACCACCCGAGCTAGCAAGTCCATTTCCAGTGGGGAGGGGAGGATTCAGAGGGGCGTTTTCAAGCAGCCCGACCTGGCAGGTCTCTTCTGTGAGGTCCTTTTGTTGTAGAAAAGTGTTTGCAAGCAGCCCAACCTGGCAGGACACTTTTTGGAGCGGTGTGTGCATGCACGCATGTGATTTTTGAAGGCATGTGTGCCGAGGGAGCCAGCAAGACCAAGGGTCAGGGGAGAAGGGCAGGGAGGCAGCACCAGCTGAGCCGGCATGTCCGTTTCCAGAGGGGTGGGAGGATTCAGGTAGGCATGAGGGAGCATCAGGACCCAGCAGGTCAGTTTCTGATGTGGCAGGAGCACCACCCACTGAGGCGTTCCCACAGCGCAGATTTTCCTATTAGCAAAGATGTGTATGACAGACAGAAAGAAAGAAGTCTTCACTAATGTATAATAGTAAAGCTTCATTGTTAGTGTAAAAATAAGTTATATGAATCTTGTTTTCATCAACAACATTCTGGAGGGTATGTTTGTATGAAGCAACCACTGGCCTTTTTTCTACTGTTGAACATACAGTATATTTTGCTTCTTCAGTTACTCCTTCTGTTTATGGATTCACCTTGTAAACCTCTCTAAGTAAACTGGAGCTGCCAAATGCTATGTTGTCCCTGTTGGCAAACAACCTTCTCTAGCACCTGAACAGTCAGTGCACTGTGTAGTAGCAAAACCACATTAAGAATGATATTTATAGTACCTCTTCTGTGACCAAAACCATGTCAGTTAAACCACTAGAGACCAATATATGTTCTGAAGTCATTTAACTTGTCAACCGGATATAGAGTAGTGTGAGAGAAACACCTACATTACTTCTCTCTCCTCCTTGCAGAATTAACACTTATTGTTCTCATATATGAACAGGGCTTTTAAAAATTCTTATACCTTTTCCCAAACTGCCTCCTAGGCAAAGCTGGCTCCTTATTTCAACAAGTGGGTGGCCTTCCTCCTTTGTCAGTGAGTTGGTCTTGGGCAAAAGTATGGCCATGAGCCTAGGTTTCCATTTTCTAAAATAAACAAGCTGCTCCTGGAGAGCATCATGCATGTCGTCCTCCACTCTAATTCACCTTCGTGTGTTGCAAAAGGACCTGAAGTTTGCAGTGGGCAATAAAAGTCCAAATGTTCACTGCATTCATAGAGATTGCCAGATATGTCTCTTCACATTTTGCTACTGCAACTATATCCATCCCAGGAGTAGGAGGCTAATAATTACCTGCATGGATAATTTAACTTCCATGATAGACAAAGGGAATGCTGTTGACACAATATATCCCATCTTCAGCAAAGCTTTTGGCAAAGTTCCCCATGATATCCTGATTAGCAAGCTAACAAACTTTGGGCAGGATAAATCAAGTGTAAGGTGGATACGCAATTGGGTAAAAGTGGAGTATCGCAAGGCTCAGTCCTGGGTCTAGGGCTCTTTAACATTTTTATTAACAACTTGGGCAAGAGTGTGCAATGAATGCTTGCCAAATTCACAGATCACACAAAACTGAGTTAAATAACTAATATCCTGGTAGACAGAAACAAAATTCAAAATGATCTTGATGGGCTGAACTCTTTCTGCTGAAACCAACAGAATGAAATTTAATAGGGATAAGTGAAAAGTACTGCATCTAGAAAGAAGAAACTAAATGCGAAGTAACAAAATGGGAGACACCTGGCTCGGAAATACAACAAGGGAGAAGGATATTGGAATTCTTATAGAATATATGCTGAATATGAGCCAATTGTGTGATGTGGCCACAGGAACTGATCCAAGTGCAAATGTTATTTTAGTCTGCATTAACATAAATAATTTCCTAATCCTATGAGGTACTCAGCACTGGTTAGGTGTAACCTTGACTATTGTGTCCAGTTCTGGACTTCACACTTCAAGAAATTTCCTCATAAGTTTTAACAAGTTCAGAGTAGAGTGACAAGGGTGATTGGGGGCTCGAAACCAAGCTCTGTGAAGAAAGACTGAAAGAATTGGGCATGTTTATCATAGAGAAAAGAAGACAGAGGGGCAATATGATAGCACTTTCCAAATATTTGAAGGGCTGTCAAACAGAGGAGGGGTAGGATCTGTCCTTGATCATCTCAGATTGCAGGATGTGCAACAGTGGGCTCAATTTAAGAGAACCCAGCTTTCAGGTGAATATCAAGAAAAGCCTCCTGTTAGGGCAGTATGGCAATGGAATCAGTTACCTCAATAAGTGGTGAGTGCTCTGACAATGGAAGCATTGAAGAGAAATTTGGACAACCACCTGGCTGATATCCTTTGATTTGCATTCCTTCAAACAGGATGGGGGTACTGTTTTGCTGCATTTTGGAGACATACTGGCTATCTTTCTTTAATACTCCAAATAACTAAATTTATCCTAAAGCAATTTGAACTTATCCAAGTACAAATCTCTATTCAGCTATATTTGATTGGTCAGTTTATCTGTGAAGATTCTTAGTCATCCAGGTAAGTTTATCTGGAAGTTGAGTCATGGGAACTAGACTTCTTTTCTTGAGCGATTGAAACAATTAGTTGCTCATCAAAACAGCTTCATCAATATGAGGAAAGCTAGTTGTGAGTCCTCCCTTTTATAGTTCACTTTGACCTCATGCCACCCTGGTCTGTAAAAGGCTCATAAGATGGACAATGGCCTGCATAGGCTCGTTAGGTGGACAATAGCCTAAGGTGCATGAAATCCGACCTTTACAATCTTCCCAACATCCATAAAGTATGAGTCGTTAGCCCTGGCCTTTCTGGTGGAGGTATGAAGTATTTTTTATTTGTCTGGAGAAATCAGACAAATCATGCCTGATAAGTAGCAGATTGGTCAGTTGTGTTGTACTTATGCCACTTCACAGTATTACTGCTTGGGGTGAGCTCATGTACAATGTAGTAGCTTCAGGCAGCAAAATGTCTGAGGTTGGCCCAAGCAGAAAAGTTCAGGCTTTTCTGTTGTGTTGATGGGATGGAGGAAGCTACAGCAAAAATAAACACAGTTAAAATAATTAGCAAGGTATTTAATTGACCACAGTAGGATTAGTTTGTGAGCATTACTATACTTGTTGAGTGTAACAGTAACATTATAGAGTAAAAATAACAATGGTACATATTCTCAGAGCGGCTGCTTGCTTTGTCTGACAGCTGTAGGGTAGAAGATAGATTGCTGGGCAATAGTGAAATGAATATTTTCCCTAATCAGAATGGAGAGCTTTATTAGCCTTATAATTGCTTGTTTAACAGTCACTTACTGGGTTAAAAAAAGATCTATGAGTAATAAAATGATTCTGTTTATTAAATAACAGTTTTAATTAGGGTTCATTTTTAATATGTGCCATGTTCTTAATGTTTTCTCTTCTTGCAATTACTTAGATGAGTGCTTGCATCTGTTATAATTTCATTGGCACCACCAGCCAAAGCAGCTATTCCAGTGCTGTTGAACATGTTGCTCTCTTGAAACAAACCCTGACCTTCTTTAAAGACAAAATTTAATTTATAACTGTAAAATGTCATATCCCAGCACATGGCTATAGCTATGCCATGAGTACCACCTGATACGTTCTGAATTATTTTAAATGTTCAAAACCAGGAGTGCAAATTCCACACCCTGATTCAATGAGCACAGAATTAATTGCTGAATGCAGAATAGAGTACATGTTATCCTGACTTTTTAAAAAAGGAGGATTCTGGCCTTAAAGTTTTAAGTTTTGTTTAAAAATTATCTGGGGAATGACAGCTTCCATATTTAGTTTAGAAAAAGAAGATAGAAGAAGAGGACACATGGTTCTTGCACACATTCCGACCGAAGGCAGCAATGTTTCCTTTCGAGTTGGCACCAGAGGCACACAGAAATGTGGTGGTAACCCCCCATAGCTGATGTTCTGGGATAAAATTTAGGCTAGGTGCTAGGTGTCAGTGCTGACCAAAAGAACAGTACTACCTAATGGTTGGAGAAGATCTTGTCCTAATTTCCTGCTTGGATAAAAATGTCTATGTTTGTTTATAGATGGTGCTCTTGGTTTATAGGTGGTGCTTCAGGGTATGGGGTTGCCACATTCCTGTGTGCCTTTGTCCTCAACCAAAAATGAACCTTGTGCTTCAATACAGGGTGGCAGATGGGAGGGGGATTTCCTAAAGGACTAGCAAACCCTTTCTTTAACAAGATTGGAGAAATCTTGTTAGTCCATTCCAAAAGAGGCTGCAGGATCTATTTAGCAACTTACTTTTCTCAAAGGGAATGTGGCCATGATGGATGGGATTTCCTTAAAAGTGAGATATTAAAGGCACAATCTAAAACTATTCCAAGAAGATAAAAAAGGGAGATGTCTAAAGAAATTGCAGTGGTTTACTAAAGAACTTTCAACTCGCTAACTATAAAGAAAAACAGGTACAAGAAATGAAAAATGGGGAATGCACCAAAGAGGAATATAAGCAAATGGCGAATATATGCAGGGGGATGGTTAAAAAAAGCTAAAGTGCAAAATGAACTTGGACTAGCCAGAGAGATTAAAGATAGAAAAAAGGGGTTCTTTAGTTATATCCACGGCAAAAGGAAAAATAAGGAAATGATAGGCTCTCTGTGTGGGAATGATAACCAGTTACTAACAGGAGACAACAAAAAGGCAAATCTACTCAACACCTTCTTTGCCTCTATTTTCTCCAAAAAGGAAAAAGAGATCCTCTGGGACAAAGAGTACATGAGGTAGGATGGGAATTGCAACATATAATAGGTAGAGAGGTAGTACAGAAACACGTGGAAACATTAAATGAATTTAAGGCGGTTATTTCACGTACCTCTCTGGGCTCGGTGCTGCCCCGCTTGGTGCCAGTTAGGCTTCAATAGATCTTCATGTACCTGCGAAGTCAAGTCGGTGCCGCCCCGACCACGCCCCCTAAACTGCGCTCCAAGCGGGCTGACAGAGTCCCTTCCTGGACCTCGGGAATCTGCTCAATCCGCTTTTCGATGCGCATTGTTGAGACGTGTGTTTCGTTTGGATCCGCTTTGTGAAATGTGTTCTGGCCATAGCTGCTTGTTTTTCGATTTTCCTTAAAGCCGGAAAACTGGAATATCGATATTTCGATTTTCCGATTTTTTTCCATCATGCTTCCTTTCACCTGGTGTGCTTAAATTACATCTGTTCTTCAACTACCCGGTTTGCCCCGATCATCCTTGTTCCCCCCGCCAGATGGCACTGTGCTGGGTCTCAAAAATACCGGAGCAGCCATGATTTTAACAGACCACCATTTGGTGGCGATGAGGAGCATCTTGCGGTGGCTTTTTAACCATAAAAGCTTTCTGGGAACTCTCCTTGACGATGCTTCCTCCTTCGACCCATTCCCTACAGCGAATACTCCACTCCAGGACTTATGTGTCACTTTCAACAAAGCACTGCCTGATTTATTTATCCTGCATTAATACTTCCCTCCTTTAAGTACCAAGCCACCAATGTTGATTACGTTGTACACGCACAAGTCACCTGGATACAGGCATCATTATGCTCATGTCACTTGTGCATGTTGATATGGGGGGGGCGTAATCATATGTTCCTTTCAAATGCAAGTTGGTTCACCATTTATCATAACCTTGTTACTGAAAAAATTACAGTATGGGTAGTACTAACATTCTGCACAGTGGCGCGTTGCTCTGGATACAATGGAACAACTGTGTTCTTTAGATACAGAGGCAGTGGTTTCCTAAAATGATAGTCACAGTGCGTATTGGTCCTCATACACTACTCCTCTGTGGGCATTACCGACTAGCCCCACACCTTGGCTGCGTGTTCTTAAGACTTCTGGACTTTGAAGCGCACTACATTTTAGAATCATAGAACCATAGAATTATAGAGTTGGAAGAGACCTCATGGGCCATCTAGTCCAACCCCCTGCCAAGCAGGAACCCCTTCACAATATTTCTGACAGATGGCCATCCAGCCTCTGCTTAAATACCGTCAAAGAAGGAGACTCTACCACCCTCCGTGGCAGCATATTCCACTGCCGAACAGCTCTAACTGTCATGAAGTTCTTCCGAATGTTCAAATGGAATCTCTTTTCCTGTGGTTTGAAACCATTGCCCCGAGTCCTAGTCTCTGAAGCCATGGAAAACAAACCTGTTCCCTCTTCAATATGACATCCCTTCAAATATTTAAACATAGCTACCATATCCCCTCTCAGTCTTCTCTTTGATAGGCTAAACATTCCCAGTTCCCTAACAGTTCACCAACAGTTTCAGGTTACAACCTAATTCAACGGCCTGGTAGCAAAACTCCATAAATAAACAGACGGACAATTAACATCAATTAACATGTTTAGGAATGAATGGAAGACGGGCTTGAAGTGCAGGGACGAAGCAGGTTATGTGTTCCTTGAATATGAAGGAGCTTTGTGAACCTTATCAATACAGTCCACCTCGCAGGGACGTGGTTTCAAATGGCCTGTGAGTGTTTCTGCGAGTTGCACTTTGAGTAGACGCTTAAAAAACTCTGCTAATATTCGATAGCAGTACTTCAGATGACTACGAGAGCATTAAGTAGAAACCAGTTCTGCAATATAGATTCCTTATTACACATTTATAGTATTGTAAGACATGTATTTTTTATAATGGTTAAAATTACCATTCTCTGTTTTGTGGAAGAATTAGAAGTCTGCGATCTTCTGAAGGATTTGCATCCATAAAACTTACAACACTTTCCAACCCCCAAAGACACTCACCAGGAATACTTCTACCATCCCCCCCCTTATCTTTTCACACAACCACCAAATGTTGCTTGTAAACAACTGCCCCTTGAGTTGCTAATAAGATGGTCCGGAAAAAAAGTCATTGTGAAGCCTTTTACTGTCACGGAGGAACTTTATTTATTTTTACATTTCAACTATTCGATAATCCTGTTCTTCTCCCTCCTTTGAAAACACCCATAAATCTCATTTTTGCAATGTTTCTCCAAGACACTTTATTTCAACAGCATACTTAAAGTAGTGTTTTCTTCATTGAGTTACGATCTCCCCCACACTTTGCATACGAACTCTTGACCTCATGAAGCTTTGTAGGACAATAACAAGGCTCCCAGAGATCTTATCAGCCTGCAGCCTACCGCTTCTTCTGTAAATCACTCCCGTCCCCTGGAAACCTTAAAGATCCTTCAAGAAAAAGTTTGCATACTGGTTTATGGTTTTCTCTTGCAATTGTATCCAAACATAAAAATTGACAATGCATGCCTTCTGCATCGTCCTTCGCTAGTATTCTCACAGAGATAAACACAAATCACTCCCTGTTGCAGCGCTCTGATCTGAGGCATGTACAGGGTTGCAGTACTGAATAACTGTCTTTGTTAAGACAGAAACATATTTAACTTGTACTGATATTGAGGGAGTACAACTAAAACGTAATAACTGCTAATACTTTGCTTTATAGCACAGGTAAAACATCTAGAACCAGAAGTGGGCTGTGATTGGCCAGACAATTTGTTACTTTTCCCAGGGTCTCAACAGTACAGCTCAGGCTACTTTTATCTGTTTCCCCACTGTTCTCTGGCTAAAGGCTGGTTTCTTTTTCTCTTCGAAGCCGGTCAGGGTTCCGTTTAAAAAAATGAACGGAAATAGGGCTCATTTCTGGTCCGCAAACGACATTGATTGTTTTTTAAATATTCTTATACGGAACCAGGCCGGACCATTTCTGTTCGTTGCGGGCGCCAGAAGAAATGAACATGTGTTTGCACGCGTGGCACATGATCTTGGCGAATCAGGATTTAGGAGGACCTCAACCCAATGTCGATCCAAACTGAAGACATTGCGGCAACAGTTCACCAATGTTCTGCTGAACTTCGGCCCAGACCCACCACGCGGAAGACAATCTCCGTTTTGGAGAGAAATGAAAGTTCTGTGGCATCAATCACAGGAGCCAGACCCAGCCCACCTTTTTCCTGCAGGTAACCCTTCTAATGTTCTCCAAAACCCCAAGTTGTGCTTCAGTTTTACTAGGAAACATTTCAAGTATAAGGGTAAACTGCATCCGGAGTGTTGTGGATCTTTACGATAAATTATTTGTCCATGAAAGGAACAGATTCTAGGTTTTTGTTTTACTGCGTCCTGATTCCCCCCCCCCTCCGCCCCCTCTCTCCTTTTAAAATATACCTGATCACTACTTATGGGAGTAAATACGATGTTCAGACCACTAACCAGTTGCTGCTGTTTGGATGAGGGATGGCGGTAGGCCCATTCCCGCTCCCGGGGGGGGGGGGGGGAAATCGGTCCATCTGCAGCAGTGATGTAGACTTTATAATATAAATACACTTTATAACATGTTTATGATCAATACACTTATGACAACATGCCTCTAGGACCACAAACTATTTGCATAGGTTTATTAATTCAGCAGTTAGGACTGATAAGGAAACAAACAATAATGCCATGTACTTTGCAACTCTTCTTACTACTTCCAAAACAGCTGCAGGGCCAGCACGTGACATGGGCCTTAGACAGATGGCCAGGATATGCCTCAGGACGGGAGTACCAGGGGGAAATGCCAGAGGGAGAGGAGAAGAAGGAAGGCATGAAGGCGATGATGATGATGGTAAATAGCTTTTAGAATTGGGAGGCCAAATCTGCTGGAGTAGTGATCCTCCCCCAGTTGATATTACAGTATGTGCACACAAATACTCCCAATTTTTTCTACTTTGCACCCTTTCCCAGACATAGCCCCTAGTGTGGACATTGACCAGCTGCCTGTTAGAAGGGAGGAACTTCAAAACCTCATTGCTGTTATCCAGGACTTGGCGGACAGAGGTATGCTTTGGTAGTATATATAAAATAAAGGTGCATAAGTAGCTTTAGCTGCACAGCCCCTGGAGTAAACTGTGATGAACCTTAACATGTGTATGAAGCAGTTCCTGTAATGGTGCAAAACAATAAAGTACTTACAAGCCCATTTTGAAGGCATCCTGAATCAATAGACACTGCATTTGTTACCACTGCACCTCAAGTTATGTATAGTGAATGTGGTTTTTTTTCCAGGAAAAGCATATAAAATTAGGCTTTTTGTCTACAAATAATGCTAAATGTAGATATTAAGCATTATTCTACTGAAGTACAAAACCTGATAAGTGCAGTAACACAGATCTTTAACACTTCTATCCAACAGTGGCGGCACTGGAGGAGGAATTCAGAAACTGGAGGAATGCACAACAAAGACGCAGAAGGCGCAGATGAATTTTTTTTTTGATAATATCTATATAGTTTATAGTTGTGATATATGAAAGGTTCTTGTTGAATCTGCTAACCTTATTCCCCTGTGCACCATCGTTTTCATAGTCTCTACTGTTAGTATACTTTTAGGCTCTTGTTTTAAAGAGCACATTCATCGTTATTGTATTCTCAATGAGAATAAAATAATTTGTTGCTGTACAAGTCTTGCTCCGTCTTTACCCGAAGAAATCATACAAGACTATGAATATGTGTTTATTCATGGGTAGTTAATGAAGATGAAACCTCCCTCTTTCGCATAGGAAAAACACAGTAGGTACTGAACTTTTAGAGTAGCAAGACATTATGTCCACCTGAAGTTCAAGTTGTACAAGTGATGCACCCAGGAGGGACATTTTTTTTTGTTTATCTGTGATACAGGTTTTTACTAGTTGGAAATAAGGAACAGGACATGGATTTCAACATTATTCAAAGGAAAAAAAACACAAAATTGGAACAGTAACTCAGGGAAGCTTCAAATATGGATATATAAGGAACAGGACAATAGTTTTGTACATTACCTACAGTGTTTATCACTAAGGAAAAACACAGTAGGTACTGAACTGTTAGAGTAGCAAGACATTATGTCCACCCGAAGTTCAACTTGTACAAGTGATGCACCAAGGAGGGACAACAATTTTTTTTAAATCTGAGATACAGGTTTCTATTACTAGAAAATTAAGAACAGGACAAGGATTTCCAAAGTACTCAAAGGGAAAAAAAACCCCAATCTAGCAACAGTAACTCAGGAAACCTACCAATATTGATATATAAGGAACAGAGCAATACTTTTGTTCAATAAGGCAACCTTAGCATTTTTCTCATCCTTAATGCATGAGAAGACTGTACACTAAGGTGTGTACACTTGCCTTTTTTTACGGATTCTCTTTAAGGGTGTTCTTGAGTTTTTATTTTGCCCCCCCGGTCTCCTCCTTGACTATGAGGTATGGTGACACTGAGATATCAGCAGGAGTCCCCCTTCCATCATCTACGGGTGCAGAGCAGGTTAGGTTCCCCACACTATGCACTCTTTTTTGCCTCTTCAGAGCACCACAGGGAGTACTATGATTGACAATATCAGCAGAATAAATTGGTGTTTCTTCCACCTCAGCTCCAAGAAGTGACTGGGAGCTTTCCCTATCCAAATCACTATCTGTGTCATTATCAGATCCCTGAGACACCACCAATTCAAGTACTGATTCTATCTGTGCTGCTTTCTCTAGGCCCGGTACATCATTACTCTCATAGGGTAAATTTTTTGTATGCTCTGAGGTACTTGGCTTGCCAGGCGTACCAGCAACTGATGTTCCAACGTGAGGGCGCGGCTCATCCCCATCAGAGCCACTGCCACGTGATGTTATGTAGTCAGTGAGCCTCAGTAGGGAAGTGGAGGCTACTTTCAGATTAGAAATAACTTCATTGTGGAATCTCTTGTCCTCCTCATCACGAGCAGAGCTCTTTTCCGCAAGGCTGGAAGCATTTAGCTGAACCCAATTCACAAAACTGGTGAGAGTGTTGTCTAGGCGGGCTGCTGCAGTGGCTCTCTGCTTTCTTTTTCGCAGCATGGCCAACCTCGTTGCAGGGTCTAGTGTTGCCTCATAGTTAGTTGTTTCATTGCAGTCTGTTTAGAAACAGCAGAGAGAAGAACATTTTTGTTTTTAAGGAATTTTGTTTCAATGCTACGAACTTTGTCAGCGAGACCATGATAGAAAAAAAATGCACCCGAAATTTCACACATTACTATCTTGCAATATGGGAACTTCATGCTGTGCACATCAGACAGATGCTGTTGCTTAAAGGTGTGTTGTTGAGTGACTATAAACAAGATCACAGTAATGTCTACCGCCATTTGCAAAATAGAGTGGTCTTCCACATCCACCAATTAACCCCCATTAAAAGGGACAATGTACTGAAGCACGTCCTTTGAAACAATGCCACATTTTTTTGTAAGCAAAATCCAAGGTAGGCTTTTAGCTCTGCCGTTTGGGGCCATAGTGAGCTTTTATATGCATTTATTTAGCAATAGTAGGCATATGGAGCAAACCTGACACCTACTTTCATCCACCATCTCTGATACTATTAGTATTTTATGTTTCTATCAATGTATACTAATACCCATGAAATTCCAGTACAGGCGTAACGCATGATCAGCCATGGTATCTGGTGTGGGCGTCCATTTGGTTTCATTGCCCAGGTAGCCCAAATTAACGTACACGCATCTCATGGTTCGGGGGGGGGGTTCTGACTGCATATGTACTTGGTACATTTAGTAACAATGATCTTTTTGGAGTTCATAGTTATATATCACTAATTTTAACCCCTTATAAGGGAGGGCAGGCACTCACCCTTGTTCCTCGTTACTGGGACGGAGTTAGCACTGCTGTGAGAAGACGAGAATCCAGAGGTTGATGGTTCACATCCGTCCGTTGATTGACTTTCGGCTACAGTAAAATGAAAATGTATAAATAAAGTTCATAATTTGCAATGAAAAGTTTCCAGATGTACTTCATAGTAATACGTTACCGGGGAAGTAACCAGTTCTTCAATCGATCGACGGGAACAGGACAAAACCTGCGAGTGAAAAAACGGATGTACATGGCCCTAAAGCACAATTAGTACCAATCAGTGTAAGAACACGAATAAAAAAATATACTTACCAGTTGCAGAGACATCTGAGCTTGCTGACTGAGTAAAATCAGTGGATTCAAACAGGTTCAGAATAAATATCTCGTCTGCACCTCCCTCCATTGCCTCGGTTCCTAGTAAAGGGGATGTTATGGAGGAAGCAGTTACCAACAGCAGTTTGCACCCACCCCCTTCTTTTTAATTCCTGTCCCGGAAAAAAGGGTTCCGGATATCTGCTGATTGGCTACCCTTAATGAATTTCTCTTGTAACGCACGGCACATGTATGCAAAAAGGAGAAACAGGACAGTATTCATAACTCCACCAAGTAGTTTTATGAAACACTGCACTACTAGCAGATCAACCATGTTCCTTTATCCCGTTGACCCCGTGTCCTGTTCATCGGCAACCCGTTATCTGCTGTACAGTGATCTGTAACAGTGACCCCTTATTCAGGGCGGACCACTGTATTTATTACGAAGTACACAATTTGTGGTACAAAACCGCACCGCATGTACTGTAGTTTACATCACACTGGAAAATCGATAATCTGATATTCCGAAAATTGATGTAGATAAAAAAATTGCTGATTGAGTCATTGTATCAAGATGTTTCTCATGGTATTTCCTGGTATGTAAACGCACTAACCGCACATGCCGGTACCATTTCTGTACTGACACACATACTAACCCCATACATGCAGTAAAGGGAAACTTTATCAGAATTGCAGAGGTTCCTTCTGGTTACATGCAATGTAATACACAGTTGGCATTGCATTGCATATCACAGGTATGTCCTAATCCGCCTTGTACACAGCGGTTTTTCGACTACCCCTTGATCGGAAATGGTTTTGAAAAAAGTAACAAGTCCCAGTACTAATAACACAGCGGGAAAATAACCTTACCTGTTGCGTTTGCAATCTCGCTTTCAGAAGTCCGGAGGGGGTGAATTGACGTGTCTGTTCGGAATATTTGGGCCATTTCATCGAACCAAATGAATTTGGATCTTCCCGACCCAGAGGTATTGTTGTGCAGAACTGCCTGTTTATAAAGCTTCCTTAAAGATTTCATTTTCGTCCTGCATTCGTCCACGGATCTCTTGAATTCAACTTTGAGGAGTTCTGAGGCTATTAACTCAAATATCTCATAATTTCTCTTAAGGGAAGAGAGGGCGTACTTAATTTCTGCCTCCCCCCAAACCTTAATAAGCGCGGAAGTCTCTGCATTCCCCCAGATAATTCCCCCTTTTCCCTTCACAGACTTACTGCTCCCATGGGATTCTTCAGAGCTGTCCTCGTGGTCCATTATCAAGCCAAGGCAAATGAACTAAATAAACAGCAGCTTGTAGGTATTTCTGTGTTCTGCTTTTGTGGGGGGTAGTGCAAATGAGAGGCTTCCTGTGGCAAGGATGCTGAAAACAAGTAATCTACATATGTAAGGGAAGGTGATGAAGGTAAATAGCAGGGTAGTGATTTATGGGTATTTTTCCAGAAAACAAACCAAATTGCAGAACCTACTGTTGGGCCAGGGAGGCCCTGGTTTACCAATTAGTAAAAGTATGTGCAGAAATATAACAGGGGACGGTAATATTCAAAGAAAATATCTAGGAGGACTCTTAACACTTTAGAGAAACTAATGAATAAACTGAAACGTTTGCTGTTAGAGTTCTTACTTAACAACGCCAAAAACTTTATTGAAGCAGAAGTAATTTACACAGTTGGAGGGGAAAACACATTGTATGCATCCCAACATCTGACACAGGAAAGTCCCTCTTGAGATAGCGCTGCACCGTTCTTCCGTGTTAATCGAAAGAAGGAGGGTGCACGTTCTTTTAAAAACTCTTTTTATTGTCACTTAACATCAAGCTGTCGAACGCAACATACAGCGTTAAGGGGAGGGTTCGATACCAAACATAAGTAGAAAGACTGAAACTGTGTTCTGTGTGTTGTTTGGTAAACATCTACTGGCGAATGCATGCAATACATATCACCCTACAGAGCATTATTCTCAAAAAAGTAATAAAGCAAAGGGTGGAAAAAGGCAAATAGATACTGTGCTACATGTGGTTCTTAGGACTTATTTTACATGAGTGAATAAGTAGTCCGCAATTGCGGACCTTATTGCTTCTGCCTCAGCTCTGTAGGGTGGCCCTCTACTGCAGTCAACCT
Organism: Phrynocephalus versicolor; assembly: GCA_023846285.1. NCBI lineage: Eukaryota > Metazoa > Chordata > Lepidosauria > Squamata > Agamidae > Phrynocephalus > Phrynocephalus versicolor. The sequence goes on along the minus strand of JAHTLZ010000023.1, from coordinate 732,208 downwards.
CAGTGTCGTCTTGGGGATTTGTATCTGATGCTTGTTCTATATACTGCTCAAGGTTAGGAATCAAATGTTTTTTCTTTTCACATATGTTGTGCAGTATGACTGCGGATGCTATAATGGAGTTGACATTCTGAATGTGTGCCTCCATCCTGACAGGCAGACGCCTGAACCTGGCCCTCAGGCGCCTGAAGGCACGTTCAACGACATTCCTTGAACGGTTGAAAATCTTGTTGTAGTGGCGCTCACGGTCATTTGTGGGGACAGTGTAAGGTTTCATTAGCCATTTGCAGAGAGGATACGCGCCATCCCCTAATATCAGCAGTGGTATGGAAACACCCCCGTAATGGAACATTGGGTTACCCGGAATAAGGGAACCTTCCTCCATTTTTTTAAAGAGCAATGAAGATCTGAAGACATGTGCATCATGATTAACACCAGAATGTCCTGCCAGCATGGAGAAAAAAATCCCGTCACCATCGCAAGCGGCTTGCAGAAGTACTGAATGAAAAGATTTTCTATTAAAATATGCCTGCCCCTGCAATTTAGGCGGGGTTATAGCAATATGCGTTCCGTCCACAGATCCAAGACAATGGGGGAACCCCAGTTTCTTCATTGACGATGTCATCTAAAATAAAGGAGAATGGAGTAATTAGTACTTGGGAATAGCAGAGACATAACACGGAGTTGAAGAAGTAAACTTTTGTAAGTATGCAATATGGACTCAATACAGTAAACAGTACTAAAAAAGTTCTTGAACATCAGAAGTTACTAGACCCATGACGGAACAACATATATTATTAGCAGTGGTCATGGAAGGGTAGCTCAGTAACAGTGAAAAGTTGCATACATACCTTGTTAATGTCAGAAACACGGACCTCTTCTTTTAACAGAGTATGCTCTATCGCAAGACACACCTCAGCGACGACTGTTACAATGGTAGAAGTACCCTTCTGGAAAACTAGAGCTATTGTCCGGTAGCATGATCGGCTTGCAAGAAAGTACACACCAATCGCTACACGCTCCTCCACGGGTATTGCTGATCGCATGACGGCATCCTTCCGCATTAGATGGGGTCGTAATACATAAGAAGAGCCATGCTGGATCAGGCCAAAGGCCCATCTAGTCCAGCTTCCTGTATCTCACAGCGGCCCCACCAGGTGCGTTTGGGAGTGCATGAGACTAGATATCTGTCTCCTGATACCACTCCCCTGCATCTGGCCCTTGAAGTAACCCGGTTTAAAGCCTGGAGACTCCACATCTCCATCATGGTTTGTAACCTGTGATGGACTTTTCCTCCAGGAATCTGTCCAATCCCCTTTTGAAGGCATCCAGGCCAGATGCCATCACCACATCCTGTGGCAGGGAGTTCCATAGACTTACAACGCGCTGGGTGAAAAAATATTTTCTTTTGTCTGTTCTTACTCTCCCAGCCCTCAATTTGAGTGTATGTCCCCTAGTTCTGGTATTTTGGGAGAGAGAGAAGAGCTTCCCTCTATCCACTTTACTCATACCCTGCATTATTTTGTACGTCTCAATCATATCCCCCCTCAAGCGCCTTTTTTCCAGACTAAAGAGGCCCAAATGTTTTAGCCTTTCTTCATAAGGGAGGTGCTCCAGCCCGGTAATCATTTTAGTCGCTCTCTTCTGCACCTTTTCCAGTTCCACTATGTCTTTCTTGAGATGCTGTTTTATTTTCAATCCCCTTTTTGATAATCCCTAGCATGGAATTGGCCTTTTTCAAGGCTGCCACACATTGGGGAGACACCTTCATGGAGCTGTCCACCAACACACCAAGATCTCTTTCCTGATCCGTCACGGATAACTCAGAGCCCATGAGTTGATAAACGAAGTTTGGTTTTTTTGCCCCAATATGCATTACTTTACATTTGGTTACATTAAAACGCATTTGCCATTTCTCAGCCCACTCCCCAAGTTTGGAGAGATCCTTCTGGAGCTCTTCACAATCTTCTCTGGTATTTACCACACGAAAAAGTTTTGTGTCATCTGCAAACTTGGCCACCTCACTGTTTATCCCTGTCTCCAGGTCATTTATGAACAGATTGAAAAGCACCGGTCCCAGGACAGATTCCTGGGGCACACCGCTTTTCACTTCTCTCCATTGTGAAAATTTCCCATTGACACCTACTCTTTGTTTCCTGGATCTCAACCAGTTCTCAATCCATAAAAGGACCTGCCCTCTTATCCCCTAACTGTGCAATTTTCTCAGCAGCCTTGGGTGAGGGACTGTGTCAAAAGCTTTCTGAAAATCCAGATAGACAATACAGTCACACCCCCGCCATTTCGCGGTTCAGGTATCGCAGCCCCACTACATTGCGGGATCACAGTACCTGCACTGCTGGGGGGCGGGGGGTGATCTGGTCGTTCTCCGCAGCCCCCCCAGGCCCCTCTGAAAAGTCTTGGAGCCCTGCGAGGGGGGGCACCGGGGAGCGATGTGATCGAACCCCTGCCGCCCCCTGCGCGGCTCTGAGGCTTCTGGAGGGGCGGGGGGAGATCGGGTCGCTCCAGGCCACCCCCGGGCCCCTCCGAGAAGTCTTGGGCCATGCGGGGGGCAGCGGAGGGGCACAATCTCCACTGAAATGCATTGTCAATGGATTTCAATGGAGAAATTTTCTCCATTGGAAAGCATTGAGCCAATGTTTTCCAGTGGGGAAATTTTTCTCAATTGAAATGCATTGGCAATGCATTTGAATGGAGACAGCCCCGGACAAGAAGTCTCGGGCGGTGCTGGCAGGCGGCAGTGGGAGGGCAGATCCCCGTGCCGCTGCCGGCGTGTGACGCCCCAAGACTTCTGTGATTGCCCCCCCGCTTCCAGGCCACCCACCTGCTTTCGTTTAGGGGTGGGTCCCTAACCCCCGTGATCGGCGGGGGGTTACTGTATCCACCGGTCCACCCAAATCCACATGCCTGTTGTCCTTTTCAAAGAATTCTAAAAGGTTTGTCAGGCAAGACTGAACCTTACAGAAGCCATGCTGATTTTCTCTCAACAAGGTTTGTTCTTCTATGTGTTTTAAGATTTTCTCTTGGATGAGGCTTTCCACCATTTCCCCTGGGACAGACATACGGCTAACTGGCCTGTAGTTTCCCGGTTCCCCCCTCCTTCCTTTTTTAAAAATTGGTGTGACATTTGCCATCCTCCAGTCCTCCGGCACTGTGGCCATTTTTGCTCTACATAAACATGGCCTAGGCCAGTGATGGCAAACCTTTGGCACTCCATATGTTTTGGGCAACAACTCTCACAGTCCTTTGTTATTAGCAATCTAGGCTCAGACGTCTGGAAGTTGTGGTCCAAAACATCTGGAGTGCGAAAGGTTCGCCATCACTGGCCTTGGCTATAAGCAGATTGCCAGGAACCTGAAACTGAGTTGCAGCACAGTGGCCAAGACCATACAGGAGTTTAACAGGACAGGTTCCACTCAGAACAGGCCTCACCATGGTCGATCAAAGAAGTTGAGTGCCTGTGCTCAGTGTCATATCTAGAGGTTGGCTTTGGGAAATAGATGTATGAGTGCTGCCAGCAATGCTGCAGAGTTTTAAGAAAGGGGCACCCTCTCAGTGCTCAGACCATACGCCACACACTGCATCAAATTACAAGGCTGTTGTACGAGAATGAAGCCTCTTCTAAAAATCATGCACAAGAAAGCAGCATACGGTTTGCTATGGACAAGCAGACTAAGAACATGGATTTCTGGAACCACATCCTGTGGTTCAATGAGACCAAGATAAAGTTTTTTGGTTCAGATTAGGGCTGGGCAGGAAACAGAAAAATAAAGTTTCATTTTGTTTCATTTCGTACTCACCCCCGTTTCATTTCATTTCATTTCATTTCTTATGAATATTTTTTTAAATCATACAAAAGGAAATGAAAGGACACAAAATGGCTCCCCTGGATCCTATAGGCACCAGATTGGGTGCCCCAGAGCCATTTTAAAGGTCTCCTGGACCCCAGCGACTGATAGCTCAGCAGGAGCGCTCTAAAAATGGTAGGGAGTGCAGCCTGATCACACATATATGCCCTCCTCACCATTTTCAGACCGGTCCTGCCGAGCTGTCAGTGATTGGACCCCTTTAAACCTGGCCTGTTCAGCACCAGGGGATCCCCCTGGTGCTGAGCGGGCCAGGTTTAAGGGGTCCAGCCATTGACAGCTCAGCGGGAGCCCTGTGAAAATGATGGAACAAAACGGTTTGTTTCAATGCAAAAATGACCATTTCGTTTCACCCATTTTAAAGGCCTCCTGCTGAGCTGTTATTGGCTGGATCCCATTAAAACTGGCCCAGGCAGCACCAGGAGGATTCCCTGGTACTGACTGGGCCAGGTTTAAAGGGGACCAGCCATTGACAGCTCAGCAGGCCCGGTCTGAAAATGGTGAGGAGGGCAGATCTGCGTGATTGTGCTGCCTACTGAACGGTATTCTGAGGGCTCCTGCCGAACTGTCAATGGCTGGACCCCTTTAAACCTGCTGACTGGGCCAGGTTTCAAGGTGTCCAGCCATTGACAGCTCAGCAGGAGCCCTCTGAAAACGGTGGAACAAAAGGGTTCATTTCAATGCAAAAATGACCGTTTAGTTTTGTCTATAATGAAATGCTCCTTCCTTATTTTGTTTTGTTTCATTACGTAATGAAATGATGAAACAGCATTTCATTTTTTGTTCCCTGTCCATCCCTAGTTCAGATGGTATCAAGTGTGTGTGGTGGCAACCAGGTGAGGAGTACAAAGACAAGTGTGCCGTGTCTACAGTCAAGCATGGTGGTGGGAGTGTCGTGGTCTAGGGCTGCATGAGTGAGGGAGCCATGAATGCCAACATGTACTGTGACACACTGAAGCAGAGCATGATCCCCTCCCTTCAGAGACTGGGCCACAGAGCAATATTCCAACATGATAACGACCCCAAACACACCTCCCAAATGACCATTGGTTTGCTAAAGAAGCTGAGGATAAAGGTGATAGATTTGCCAAGCATGTCTCTAGATCTAAACCCTTTGGAGAACCTGTGTGGCATCCTGAAACAGAAGGTGGGTGCGCAAGGTCTCTAACATCCACCATCTCTGTGATGTCATCATAAAGGAATGGAAGAAGTCTTTCCATTCCTGTGAAGCTCTTTACTTTATTTTATTTTATTTTTATATACCCCCAGCTTGTGAGACACAACTCATGGTGGTTAGCAAAACAGAGTACAATAATCAACAAATGTAATACAGTGCCCCCCACCCTTTCATGGTTCATATACTGCGGTCCTGCTATATCGCAGGACCAGAGTACCCTGAAAGGGCTTGATGGAGGATGAAGGTTTTAAAAGCCAGGGCTTTTTAAACCCCTTTCCTTCCCCAAGACCTGGGCTCCAGCTGATTAGTGCTAGGGTGGAGAAACAAAAGGTGTTTCTCCCACATCCCAGCACCAATCAGCTGGATCCCAGGGCTTGCCTCCATGGAGGCATCGTGCACTGCTTCTCCCCACCCCCTTGGGATGCTGGGAAGTGTTGTGCAATGTATAAAAGGCTTTCTGCCACAGAGCCAAGTGCTTGGCTCAGTGGAGGAAAGTCATTTTTAAATATTTTGCCACTCCCTCGCACCTCTGAGGTCCCGGGAAGTGGCACACAATATTTAAAAGGCTTTCAGCCACAGAGCCAAGCACTTGGCTCCACGGTGGAAAGTTATTTTTAAACATTGTGCGCCGTTCCCCCACACCCCTGGTGCTGGGAAGTTGTGCACAGTGTTTAAAATTGTGACACCCCCCCCCCCCAAGCCTGACCCAACCTGCATCTCACAGATTTTCAATGATCGGGGGTCAGGTCAGTCCCTAACCCCCATGATAGATACGGGGTTACTGTAAAATGAGTAACATACCATAAAACAGCAAACAGCGGACAACAGGCAATAAAACAAACACTGAAGATACTGGTGTCCAGACAAGCAATGCATGTTAACAACTACAATAATAATCATCACCCAAAGGCCTCTTGGAAAAGCCAGGTCTTCATGACTTTCCTAAAACCGGGCAGAGAATGTGCCAGGTGAACCTTGCTGGGGACAGAATTCCAAAGCAAAGACTGAGAATGCCTGCTTCTATGTGGAAACTTTCCAGGCCTCTCTAGAAGTGGCTACCTGGAGTGCAAGTGCCTGGGAAGCTCTTGCGGGATGGGCGTTTAGAGATCTGAGGGAAATATGCTCTGCCAGATAATCAGGACCCAAGTCATGGAAGGTTTTGTACACCAAAACCTATACCTTGAACCTGAATCAGAACACAACAGGCAGCCATTGCAGATGAGCCAGGAGTGGGGTAATGCGGTCATATCTACCCATACCAACTACCAATCTGGCTGCCACACTCTGCACATGCTGCAATCTCCAAACCAGGTCCAAGGGAAGCCCCACGTAGAATGTGTTGCAGTTGTCAATCCAATGCATGCACAACTGTCCTCAGGGAGTTCTCATCAAGAAACGGGTGAATCAGGCCAAAAAAGGCCAATTTAGAAATGTCTGCCACCTGGGCCTCCAAGGAGAGGGATGGATCCAGTACCATGCCCAGTCTTCTCACTCAGCCAGCTGGAGGGGAAATCCACCCAGACTGGGAATAGGGCCACTAAAACCATTGGGGGACCCCCCCCCAAAGAACAGTACTTTGGTCTTATTGGGGTTCAATCTGGGCCTTTTAGTCCTGGTCCACTCCATGAACAGGAACCCTGAGGCACTCCAAAAGTGAAGGGCCAAGGGGCCGACAACTCCTTCCCCAGGTTCAGTCACTGGATATGACCCCCAAGGAAGGATTGGAGCCAATACAAGGCTGAGCCACTGATACAAACCCCAGAGAGCCTCTCCAGGGGATACCATGGTTGACGGTATCAAAAGCCGCTGAAATATCGAGGAAGACCAACAAGGAGGAGCATCACCTGTCAGCCTCCCTCAAAGTGCAACCAAGACTGTCTCAGCTCCATGATGCGGCCTAAACCCAGACTGGAATGGATCCAGGACATTGTCCTTCTCCAGGAACATCTGGAAGCATTTGGCAGCAACCCGCTCAACCACAAAAAAAGGACATTGGCTATCTGGCACCAAGCTGGGTGGTTTAGGAATAGGCTTCTCAACTCTCTGTTTATGATGGGCAGGGAGAATCCCCTCCCTGAAGGAGGCATTAATAATTGAAGAAGCCCATTGCAGCATGCCCTGAGATCTTGATTAAGCAAGAAGGGCAAGGAGCCACCAATTGAAAATGCACTAGAGCCCTGTAGGCCTCTTCTAATGTTACAGGCCCAAATTGAGCAAGATGGTGCTGCACTGGGGAAGACCAGGCTAGGACTACCACAACTGGTACCACAACTGGATGGCCTCAGTTTTAGATCTAAAATGGGCTGCAACCCCAAACATTCCAGGCCCTGCATGCACAGTGAAGTTCCCAACTACCAATAGTCTAGGCTACCTTAACAGTGCAGCAGAAATGAACTCAGAGAGCTCTGGTAGGGACAGAGCTGGGTCACGGGGAGCAAGGTACACCAGCACTATCCCAAACCTATCCCCACTGATAGGTGCAGACACTCAAGCCCTGGACTTACCAATGTCACAGTCCTACTGACAACAAAGGACTCCTTGTAAACAACAGCACCCATAACTGAGAGAGGGAAGCCCTCCCCTCAGAGTCCACCCGGATCTCCTTAATACAAACCTGATCAAATTATGGATAATAGGTGACTTGTTATGGGCCAACCTGGCATTGATCAGCAACCCAGAAAGGCCAGTTGTAATAATATTGGGAAGGAGGCCAGGGTCTTCTGGTGTTTAGCTTTATGGCTCTGTGATGAATGCCTTGAGGAAAACCAGACAAGATCAGAGCATTGTTCCAGGTCAGCCATTAATATCTTAGCATATTGTGGGGCCATGTGAGTGCCCATTGCGGTTCCATTGATCTGGAGGTAGTTTTTATTGGCAAAAGAGAAATAGTTGTGTGTGAGTACAAAGTCACAGAGGGTGGTGATTATGTTGGATTCTTCGTTTTGCATGTTGTTTGTGAAAGCTTGTAGTCCATCTTTGTGTGGTATGTTGGTATAGAAAGCCTCTACATCCATTTTAGCTAAGATGGTGTTATTGGGAAGGTTCTGTGTAGAATGAAGTTTCCTTAGGAAGTCTGTGGTGTCCCTTACATCTGAGTGCATTTGTAGCATAGGGTTTGAGAATGTTGTCCAAGTATCCAGATACTCCAACTGTGATGGTGTTGATGCTTGATACGATCAGTCGACCAGGGTTACTTTATTTATCTGTTTTTGGTAGAAGATAGGTTCCTGGTTGAGATTCTTGTGGTGTATTCTGCAGGATTTGTTCACATACATTTCCAGGGAGGTCTTTCATGTGGTCTTGTAATTCCTTTTGGTATTTGATGGTTGGATCTGTGTTTAGGGTCTGGTAGAATTTGGTGTTAGATAGTTGTCTTTGGGCTTCCTGTGTGTAGCTTGATTTGTCCATGATGACTACAGCGCCGCCTTTGTCAGCTTTTTTTTCTTTAAAAATTAATTTGAAAAAAATACTAACAAACAATCAAACAAACAGTAACTGCCCCCCCCCCGACCCCTGGGACCATCCAGTTGTTCCTTAGCTTCTTTTTCTTCTTCATCTTCTCTTCTTCTAACATCCTTCTTAAAGTCCTTTTCTCCAGAACTGTGTTGGATTATAAATCGGTTCTTTCCCTTTAACTTTTAGTAATACATAGTCTATAAATTTTCCCCAACTGTCATAAAAATATCCTTCTTCATTTCCCCTCGCAGAACTTTTAAACTACAAGACAATTTATCATTTAAAGCTATATCCCACAATACATTATACCACACTTCAATTCTAAAATCTAGGTTTGATTTCAAGTTTTTCGCTATAATCATCCTTGCTGCTGTCATAAGGTTTGCAATTAATTCTTTTGTTTTTACATCATGTCCATTAATAATGTTATTTCCTGCTTACATTCAATATCAGCTTGGAGTATTTATTTTATCTCACTAAAAACCAACTTCCAAAACCTTTGAACTATTTCACATTCCCACCAAAGATGAATGTAAATACCCATCTTTTTTCCGCATTTCCAACAGATCTTAGAATATCCTGGATTTATTCTATTCAATCTGACTGGTGTCATATACCATCTTAAAATTAATTTAAAATAATTTTCCTTTATTGTAACTGATAATGATGGCAAGATCCTCATATTCCAGATTTTTTTCCATTCTTCTTTTTATTTTTTTTATCAAGGTCTTGCTTCCACACCTCCCTTATTATTTATTGCTGCCTTTCTTCTAGAG
>JAHTLZ010000023.1:698811-711660 GCA_023846285.1 Phrynocephalus versicolor | reverse complement strand
GACAGGGACGGGGGAGAGAGCGGTGTTTGGGCAATGGAGAATCGGGAAGGGGCTGAGGGAAGCTGCTCCATGGTGGCCGGCCCTGCGGCAGAGAAGGCCTTCCTGCATACCCCGACAAGTCCCGTGGTGGTGGTGTCGGCAGCAAATGAGGCCCTCCTGCACCCCCGCCCACCCCCCTCCCCACAAGCCCCACGGCGGTGGCAAAGGAGGCATGCCAGAACACCCCCCACCCCACCCCACAAGCTCGGTGAAGGAGGCCCGCCTGAACCCCTGCCCACCCACCTCATGAGCTCCTGCTGCTTCGTTGAAGCCTTCTCCACAAGGAGCCCCGTGGCAGGATATTTTCAAAAAAGCATGGCGTGAAGGAGGGAGGAGCCAGCCAGCCAGCCAATGAAAATGGCCTGGCGGACCGGATTAGGCCCACGAGCCGGACTTTGGGCAGGCCTGCTCTAATAGCTTTAAGTTTGTGTTGCAAATCATAAACATATTGAGCAACAGAGATAGAACTTTCTTTTACTGCCCTCTCCCATTGGACTCTCTTCAGCTTGGAGAGATGTGACCCATGGGATGCCCCAAGGTTCTGTTCTAGGTTCAGTGCTGTTCAATATCTTTATTAATGACTTGGAGGAAGGAATAGAAAGTATGCTAATTAAATTGGGAGGGGTTGCTTATTCCATAGAGGATAGGATGAAAATCCAAAAGGACTTTGACCGATTAGAGTCCTGGGCCAAAGCCAATGGAATGAATTTCAACAGAGGGAAATGTATTTATTTATTTTATTTTATTTATTATTAGATTTATACCCCGCCCATCTTCCCAAGGGAACTCTGGGCGGCTTACAAAGCTGATCAAGTCAGCAAATTCACAACACAGTACAAATACAACAGACAAACAGAGCAATACATATGATTAAAATCAAGCAGCATGAAAGCACCCTTTGTTTCAAAAAAATGGTAGGGATGTCTTTGGGTGGGTGGGTGGGTGGGAAGAACTGAAGGGTCTGACATCCCGCTGCTTCCTAGTCCTGGTGACGGGGGGGGAGAGGCGTTTGCAGGATTATAAACCTAGGCAAGGGATCCCCAACGCATTCGGGCTGGGCTGGGAGAGGAGGGAGGAGGGGGAAGCCACCCCCCAACCTCCCAAGAGACACGTCCTGTTAGAGGAAGTGAAAGAACTGGAGTAGCAAGTGAAGAGGACGTAGGTATATAACTCTCAAGCAGCAGGAGCCAGGAGGGGCACTGGAAGTGGGAAAACAGCAAGACAAAGCAGAGGCGAATGCTGAGCTAGAGAACAAACACAGCGGAGGAACCATAATGGAAAAGAGACACAGGAACAGAAGGAGAAGATACTCTTCCCCAGTAGAACTGCAAAATTGCTTTCAGGGTTCCTGAAGACTCTGGCAGACAGCATGTTGAGGAAGACATACAGGAGATCCTGCCGGGGAACATGTGAGAGGTTGAAGCTGAACCCACAACCTACAAAAAGAACTCTCCAACTCACAATGCAATAGATAATGCCTACAGAGATTTTTTTTTTTCATTTAGGACGGTAATCCGCCTCCAATAAGTATACCTTTTGCACAGCAGTATGACAGGATTTCAGCCGGTAGGATTTGTGGACACTCTAAAGCAAAATGTAGACTATTTAAGATCTGCCTCCCAGCACTCCTGGCTTCTTTTCTCTCAACTTTACTTTTAAGAATTTTGCCTGATAAGAATATAGTCTTCTCAAAAGCTTGCACATCTTTTTGTGTGCGTTTTTGGTTGGCCTAATAAAGGTATCAACTCAGTACAGATTATGGAATTTGCTTTGTACCAATGTAGCTATTTCTGCTTTTGTTTAAGAGGGCCAGACAGTGTCGTCTACACCAATTCTGCCCAAAATTAAGCTATTCTCTGAAGTTTAGATTTCATCACAATCCATGCGTGGCCTCCGGGTGCCGAATCATTTTCTGTTTCACATACATACTAAAACATGTGTCCCCACCTCTATCTGGAAGCAGGCTTGGTTTTTCCAATCACATGCAATCAGAAGCTCCTGTCCTGCCAAAGCAGCAAAAATCAATAGGCCTTCTGCTTGTTACCAACAAATGTAGGGTGCTGCATCTAGGTAAAAAGAATGAATTGCACATATATAGGATGGGAGATACCTGGCTGGAAAATAGTACCTGTGAAAGGGTTCTGGGAGTCTTGGTGGACCACAAATTGAACATGAGTCAGCAGTGTGATGTGGCGGCCAGGAAATCAATGGAAATATTGGTTGCATCAACAGAACCATAGTGTCTAGATCAAGGGAATTGATAGTACCACTCTATTCTGCTCTCGTCAGACCCCACGTTGAACATGAGTCAGCAGTGTGATGTGGCAGCCAGGAAATCAATGCAAATCTTGGTTGCGTCAACAGAACCATAGTGTCTAGATCAAGGGAATTGACAGTACCACTCTATTGTGATCTGGTTAGACCCCACATTGAACATGAGTCAGCAGTGAGATGTGGCGGCCAGGAAATCAATCCAAATCTTGGTTGCATCAACAGAACCATAGTGTCTAGATCAAGGGAAGTGATACTACCACTCTATTCTGCTCTGGTCAGACCCCACCTGGAGTACTGTGTCCAGTTCTGTGCACCTCAATTTTAAAAGGATGTTGACAACCTCGAGCAGGTGCAGAGGAGGGTGACCAGGACGGTTTAAGGTATGGAAGAAATGTCTTATGAGGAACGGCTTAGGGAACTGGAAATGTTTAGCCTTTCTAAAGAAGGCTGAGGGGGGATATTACAGCTTTGTTTAAATATTTGAAAGGATGTCATATTGAAGAGGGAACAGGTTTGTTTTCCATGGCTTCAGAGACTAGGACTCGGGGCAATGATTTCTATACATCAGGTCTTCACTCTTCAATTATCCCCACATTGACTGGGCCAATGCAAGCTCAGGGCAAGAAAGAGAAACCAGGTTTCTCAACATGCTGAATGACTGTGCCTTAGAGCAACTGGTCATGGAGCCCACCTGAAAGCAAGCAACTCTGGATCTAATATTGTGTGATACCCAAGACCTGGTAAGGGATGTGAATGTCACTGAGCCTCTGGGGAACAGTGACCATGCTGCAATCTCCTTTGCCATGCATGTCGGAGGAAGAGTGTCAAGCAAATCAGACATAAAAACCCTTGATTTTCGAAGGGCAAACTTCCCTCAGATGAGGAAACTAGTTAGAAAGAAATTGAAGGGGAAGTTTGGAAGAATCCAATCTCTTCAAAGTGCATGAAACCTGTTTAAAACAACGGTAACAGAGGCCCAGCACAAGTGCATACCACAAAGAAAGAAGAGCTCATTTAAGTCCAAGAGGGCATCGGCATGGTTAACGAGTGGAGTTAGAGAGGCTTTAAAGTGCAAAGAGAGGTATTTCTGTAAATGGAAATCCTCCCCAAATGAGGAAAATAAAAAGGAACACAAACTCTGGCAAAATAAATGTAAGAAGATGGTAAGAGAGGCAAGGGAAGATTTTGAGGAACTCATGGCTAGCAATATAAAGGGTAATAATAAAAGCTTCTTTAAATATGTTAGAAGTAGAAAACCTGCCAGAGAACCAGTTGGCCCTCTGGATGGTGGGGGGGGTCAGTAAAGGAGGACTTGGAAATTGCAGAGAAATTAAATTTCTTTGTCCTTTGCATCTGTGTTCACAACAGAAGACCTTGGGCAGATTCCTCTTCCAGAACGACCCCTCATAACTAAAGAATTAAACCAAAGACAGGTTAAAAGAGAGGATGTTTTAGGTTTAATTGATAAATTGAAGATCAACAAGTCACCGGTCCCAGATGGCATCCACCCAAGGGTTATTAAGGAACCGAGAAATGAAATTGTGGATCTCTTAACGGTAATATGCAACTTGTCTTTTAAAATGGCCACAGTGCCGGAGGACTGGAGGATAGCGGATGTCACACCAATTTTTTTTAAAGGAAGGAGTGGGGACCTTGGAAACTACAGGCCGGTTAGCATTACATCTGTCCCAAGGAAGATGGTGGAAAGCCTCATCCAAGAAAAAAATCTTAAAACACATAGAAGAACAAACTTTGCTGAGGGAAAATCAGCATGGCTTCCATAAGGGTAAGTCTTGCCTGACAAACCTTTTAGAATTCTTTGAAAAGGTCAACAGGCATGTAGATTTGATTAAACTGGTCGATATGGTCTATCTGGATTTTCAGAATGCTTTTGACACAGTCCTTCACCAAAGGCTGCTGAGAAAATTGCACAGTCAGGCGATAAGAGGGCAGGACCTGTAACGGTACTCAGCCAAAGAGGGAGGGAAGTCTCTACCAGCTAGATCAGTAAAGTCTTGACCACAGCCACAGAGTTGATTATGACTCCTGGAGACATTAATTCCCTTCTCGCTGCATAAACACAATATAGGTTCTTTTCTATGACTCCTGCCTGGCTTGTGAGGTTTAAGCAATCTTACCTTAAAGACTCAGGTAATCAGGCACATTCCTTGCTTCTAAAAAAGCTTTATTCTGCTACAGAGATTTTTTGCAGTAATATATTTAACTTTAAATCGGTTAAATGAATCCCTATTCTGTTTACATATTGTTGTTCTAAACCTAAAATCTAGAAGAAATAAATGAGAGGCAAAAAAGTCTGCTTTTTTATAGTAACAAATCTTGGACAGTTCAAACAAAGGAATTTAGGTAGCCATGAAAATGAAGCTCTCTCCTCCTTCTCTCTTCAGCATAACTCAGACAGGCACAGTCATTTGGCATGTTGGGAAACCCGGTTTCTCCTTGCCCCAAGCTCGCATTGGCCCAGTCAATGTGGGGATAATTGAAGTCCCCTATAATTACTATTCTGTTCCTCTTAGACACCTCCATGATTTGTCTCCTCATTTCAAGGCCCCCTTCAAGTTTTTGATCTGGTGGATGATAGCACACCCCCACTATCACATCACTCCTTGAACCAGGTAGTTTAGACCACAGTGATTCTATGGTGGAGTCAGACCCACCATCAATCTCCATTCTGCTGGATTTTACCCCTTTGACATAGATGGCCACTCCCCCTCCAACCCACCCCTCTCTATCCCTTCTATAGAGTTTATAGCCTGGGATTGCTCTATCCTCCTTCAGAATCTCTCAGATGACTCATTCTTGCCATACATTCTTTCAGTCTCAGCATAGGGTTTTTTCTCGTCAGTTTCTTAGAAGCACTTTCCTTGTCCTCTTCCCTACATCCTTCTTCTCCCCCTCTCTCCGCTTCTATTTTGGCACCGTTGTACAACCACCGTAAAGGTTCAGCACTGAAAGCAGGCCCTTCTGTACTTCCCTGTATCGCACAAACAGGAAAGGGCTGGGTGGGGCTTATAGGATGGTTTCTGCATTTGCAGCAGTGATTTGAGTTCCAAGTACACTATGCTCATTTTAAACACATTTATGTAAGGATTTCCATAGACTTCTCCATTTTACACTGCACTATATTTGACTCCTTTATTGTTCATTATTGCCCATCACCAACCACATATAATTGAATTAGCGGATAATGAATCCGCAGATACATGGGTCCTGCTCCCTGTAGAATTAAGTTGAAAAAGAAACAAAGTCCCGCCCACGAAGCATGTCAGCCGCTTGATTTCGGAGCTCCACACGGAGATGAGAAAAGCTTTAAAATTTACTGTCTAAAGCCTTTGGAGCTGTGAGTAATGCATCATTAAATCATTTGGGGATGACAGGAGAAGCAATTTTAACTTCTTCAAGAGCAGATAAGCTTGATTTATTAATGATCTAGCTACTTTCGGTTTTGGCTTCTGAATAGCTTACACGAGAGAGACAGACTAAATTTGGCAGACCATAGCGTGAGTTCTCTATGCATAACTTTTGCTCATTTATATGCCGGCAAAAAAAGAAAAAATCTTGTCTGCTAAAGGCCTGGGTCAGGAAACCTTCAGATGCAACATTTGCCCGTCAAGCTCTTCAATGTATCGAACCTCCAGTTGAGGAGGAGCTAGCAATGGTGACGGGTCAGAAGAAGGAAACCACCCCACCCCTGCAGACCAAGATCTTGTGAAGGAAATGAGACAAATGAGATCAGAACTGGCGAGCCTAACGAGCATGGGTTTGCAAGATGTGATGCATAGAATGGATACCCTTTCACGGGAACTTCAAAGTACTAAACAAGATTTATCTCGTGACATCAAGCAAACCCAGACAGCAGTCAACACTATCGGCCAGAAACTTGAAAACTTGGCAGGGGAGATTAAGAATTTGGATACGCGTGGAACAAAAAATGAAAGTGAAATTAGCTCTCAGAAGCAGGCTTTGTTAACAACCAAAAAGAAGCTAACTTATATGGAAGATTACTCTCGAAGACAGAATGTAAAACTGATTAATTTTGCAGTTCAAAAGAAGGGAGAATTAAAACAGGAAGTGATAACTTGGCTCAATTCCTTTTTATCTAAACAACTGGAGGAGGAAGATATAGAGAGAATCCACTATTTGGGCAACTCAAGAGACAGAAGCCCAAGACCAATAATAGTCAGATTTGCTTCTTATGTAAACAAAGAACGTCTTATGTCTTCTATAAGAGCAAATTCTGACATTCTCAAGAGAGGAGATAAAATTGTGCAAGTCTATCAAGACCTCTCCAAAGAAACCTCTGATTGGCGAAAATCAATGAAGCCAGTGACAACAGTTCTACAGAAACACAATTATCGCTACTCTTGGGGCCACCCCCTGTTTTTGAAGGTTTGGAAAGGCTCTATTCAGCACACAATTCACTCCCTAGTAGAAGGCCAGCACCTGCTGGAAGCATGGAATATTCAAGACGACTCAACTTCTCCTAGTCCGGCTCCTGGGTCCTCCACTGCAACATCAGGATGATAAACAACAGTTGAAGCCCACCAGCTCACTTCTCTCTCTTTCTCTCTCTCTCTCCCCCTCTCCCTCTTCCTCCCTTTTCTTCCTCCTTTTTCTTTCCTCTCTTTTTCTTTCTCTTATTCCCTTTTAATTTCCCCCCTTCCTTTTTTCCCTCCCCCCCTTATTATTTTCTAGGGGGGTGGGGGAGAGTGGGCGGTTTTGAGGGGGATATGACAATTTTCTGGGAAAAATTGGTATACAGTATTATGATAACGAACAGCTTGCGGGATCTTGGCCGGTTATTGTCCGTGGACGGATCTCCTCCCTCCCATCCCTTGAGGGCACATGCTAAAGAGTATGATAGCTAGCGGGGTGGGAGAAAAGAACATATTTTTAGGGTGGAAGGTTTGGTTTATTTTAATTGTTTTTTTATTAATTGTTGGTGTTATTTCTTTTTTATTCACAACAGGACCATTCCAGAACATTAAAAGAAAAAAAATAAGTTATGGGAAAGTTCATAAAATTAGCAACATTGAATGTAAAGGGTTTGGGGTCAATTTTGAAGAGGAAGAGAATTGAAGCTATGATTAAAAGGCATAAAATTGATATCGCCTTTTTGCAAGAGACTCATCAAATAAGAGATGGTCTCAATGAATTAAGATATATATGAAAAAAGTTTTGGTACATCTAAAGCCATCTTAATTTCAAGGAATTGTGAATGTATTGTTGGAAAAGTGGTGAAAGGTTCAGAAGGTAGATATATAATATTGCAAGTTGTAATGGGTAAAGAGCAATATACTTTGGTAAATGTATATGCACCAAATGTTAATCAAACCCGTTTTTACCATGTCCTTTGGGATCAGATCGAAATTATTAAAAAGGGGTATTTAATAATGGCTGGAGATTTTAATATGGTGTTAGATAAAATCAAAGATAAATCAGTTTGTAAGAAGGAAGACTGGAGGGTTAGATACACAACACTAGCAAAGTTCAAAGATACCACAGGATTGAAGGATGTTTGGAGAGAAATGAAAGGAGATGAAACAAAATATACTTTTTACTCAACAGTTCACAAGAGCTACTCTAGGGGCCTTTTTACACGACCCCTAAGATCCGCTGGTCCCTTAAATTCGGACCAGAGATCTTGGGGGTCTATCGCTCTTCCTTCCTCCCCACCACTCCGCACGTCCTGGCTGCTGGCTGCGTGAGGGGAGGGAGGGGGGGAAAGCCTTTAAAACGGACAAAAGAAAAAGCCTTACCTCCGGTGCCTGCTCCAAGCCCCGGTGGGAGCCACATTTACTTCCTGGTTGCTCTTAAAGGGGCAGGAGACAAAGAACAAAAACAAAAAGAAGCGAGGAGAGCCCAGCACATCCGCATTAAATATTTTTCACCATCAAAGAGCAGGTACAAGAAAAGTGCAGCTGGGTCGCGCTTAGGTGGGCTGGGGTCGCACTTAATTGTCTGCAAACTCCAGAGCTGGTGGGGAAACATTTTTAAGCTCCGGAGCTTGCAGCCATTTGCGGTGGAGTTTAGGGGTCGTGTATAAATGCCCTAAGATAGATTTTGTGTTTGTCTCACCAAGTCTAATACCTAAAGTAAACAACACTGAGATCGAGATTATAAAAACATCTGATCACGCTATAATGTCAATTGATATAGCAATAAACAAAAACTATAGAGAAGCTAAAAGATGGAGAATGAATCCTAAAATATTTCAATACCCTGAAGTGCTGGAAAGAGTTAAAAAGGATTGGTTAGAAACTTGGGACATAAATGAAAAGGCAGGTAGCAAAATGGCAATTATATGGGACACCTTGAAAGCTGTAGCTAGAGGCTTTATCATAAGAGAAAACTTTATAATAAAGGAAGGAAGAGCTCAATAAAAGAAATTTAGAAAATTTAATAGTAGAGTTAGAATCCCAATTTTTTTCTAATAACGATAAAAAGATATTGAGGCAGATTGAAGCAAAAAAAATAACTAGATGAATTAGAACTACAACAAACACAAAGAAATTTACTTCATTTAAAAAGAAACTTCTTTGAATATAGCAATAAAAATTCAAAACTTTTAGCCAGATTAGCTCAGAAAAGAAGGGACAAGAACACGATAGGGAATAGCCGCTTAGAGTTCAAAATTGAAGATAAGCGGGATATAAATGCAATAAATAAATAAATAAATAAATAAAAGATTCCTCAGGTGAGATCTGTATACAAATGAAAGACAAATTAAAAGCTATACAAGAGTTTTACCAGTCTCTATACACAGCAAAAAACAAGTCTAAGGAAGATATAGAAAAATACATTACAAAAAACTTAAAGAGGGTTTTGGAAGAAGAGGATATGCTGGAAATGGAGAAACCTATTACAGGCCAAGAGATAGGTGAGGTAATAGATAAATTAAAGAATAATAAAACGCCCGGAGTGGATGGTCTGGGACCTGAATTTTATAAACTTTTTAAAGCAGCATTAATACCTAAACTAAAAAAGCTATACAATAAAATATTGGAGGGAGAACAACTCCCGAGATCCTGGACCCACTCCTTAACCATTTTAATACCAAAACCTAATAAAAACTTGAAGGACATTGGGTCATATAGACCAATATCCCTATTAAATCAAGATGCTGATCTTTACTGCAATCCTGGCTAAAAGAATGAATAAATTTGTAGCCAAATATATTAAAGATGATCAATGTGGTTTTATTAAAGGAAGACGGATGGCAAATATTATTAGAAGAAATTTGAATGCTCTTTATGAAATGGGAAAAGGTACTATTAAAGCAGGCATGTTATCTTTAGACCTTGTTAAAGCTTTTGATTGCGTTCAATGGTCTACACTAAAAATTCTGCTAGAAAAATGGGGATTTGGGAAACTCTTTTTAGGAGTAATAAATCAATTATACTCAGACGCTACTTCCTCAATAATAGTTAATGACGGAATGACTGAACAAATTACCCTAGGCCGGGGAACTAGACAAGGATGTCCTCTTTCTCCAGTTCTCTTTTGTATCGTTATAGAACTCCTGGCAAATGCTATAAGGGATGATGAATCCATTAAAGGTATAGGGAAAGATGGGGCAACTAAAATCAGTCTATTTGCAGATGATGCTCTATTGACTATTTTAGACCCAATAGAGAATATTCAGAGTAAAAACTCATCTAGAAGAATTTGGGGAAATAACTGGATTATGTGTAAATAGGCAAAAATCAGAAAGTTTATTGTTTAATTATGGAAGAGAAGACCTTAAGATAATTGAAAAATTTGGACTTAAACCTGGAAAAAGTATTAAATATCTAGGATTAGAATTTTATAAAGAGTTTACTAAAACTAAAGAAAAAATATTTCAAAATTAAAAGAAGAGATGAAAAATAAATAAACCGAACTTATCGTGGTTTGGTAGAATAGCATTGGTAAAAATGAAAATACTTCCCAAAATCAATTTTATTTTTAAAATGCTACCCGTTCAATTCCTAGAAAAGGAACTTAAAATTCTTCAAGACATGATAAATAGGTACTGCAATGCGGGAAAAAAGACCAAGAATAAATAAAGGTTTGTGGTACAGATCCCAAAAAGAAGGAGGAATAGGTATACCCAATATAAGAAATTATTATATAGCCAATCAAATTAGCTGTTTGGGGGAAATTTTATTCAAACCCGAGAAGTTAATATGGTGGAAGCAAGAATCATCGGATATAAAGGGGGAAATAAATAAATTTCTATTTATTGATTTTAAAAACAAAGTAAACATTGACAATCCCCTTCTGAATGGCTTAATGTCCACATGGAGAATATATAGAAAAATTTTGTCACCAAAGGGCTCCCCACTAGGTTTAGTTACAGACCTGGAAAATTTTCCTACAAATTTGACACATTATTTAGAGTTATTTAAAGCTAAGAAAATAGCTAGATTAAAAGATTGGATGGCCAAAATTAGATCAACTCACAACATAAAAATTATCCTGCAATCTAGCGACCTAGCATGGTTAAATTACATTCAGTTAGGAAAATGGACAAAGGACTGGGTCAGAAGAAATGGTCAAATTAGAGAGTGCACAGAATTTGAACAGTTCTTACTATCGCTGGAATCTGACCAGGAGAATATAGAGAAAGGAATAATATGTAAAATATACAAAATTTTAGGAGATTCATTGGAAATGAAGGAGTTAGATTCCCTAAGAGAGGTCTGGAATCAAGATCTTAATGTAGAGATAAAGAAAGAAGACTGGGTGAAAATTTGGAATATGAGAATTTTGAGATCATTATCGGTCAGGATAAAAGGAAATTATTTTAAACTGGTTTCTAGATGGCATTTAACACCAATTAGACTGAATAGAATGAATCCTGATTACTCTAAGATATGCTGGAAATGTGAAAAAAAGCTTGGTACATATATGCATCTTTGGTGGGAATGTGAAATAGTTCAAAAGTTTTTGAAAAAGGTTTTTTTAGAGCTAAGTAACATGATTAAGATAGATATAGACTGTAATCCAGATATAGCATTATTATCATTGTTAACTAGTAAAGATTATGATGTTACAACAAAGGAACTAATAGCAAATCTTATGACAGCTGCCAGATTAATTATAGCAAGAAATTGGAAGTCAAAACTAGAACTTAAGATGGAAGATTGGTACAACGAGCTTTGGGATATAGCTATAAACGATAAACTGTCCTGTAGTCTAAAAGTTAAACGAGGAGAAATGAAAAAAGATGTTTTTTATGATATCTGGGGAAAATTTATAGACTATGTATTACTTGAAGGGAAGGGGAAAGAACCAACGAATACTTCACAACAATTCTGGAGAAGAGGACTTTAAGAAGATTACTAGAACAATAGAAGACGGAGCAACAAAGAAGAATTCATGGATGGTCCCGGGGGGTGGGGGTACACTTGTATTGTTAATTCTTGCTTGTTATTTTGTTTCTATTTTGTTCGTATGTAGTTTAAAATTTAATAATATTTTTTTTAAAAAAAAGTTGAAAAAGAAATGGATCCAGTATCCATCTCTGCTCTTTGCCAATATCTTATGTAAAACAGATATCAATGTAGAGATATACAGTACTCAGTTGTTGCAAATGCATTAAAAGTTCAGGTAAAATTAAGATTTTCCTTTCCTCTTCTTTTTTTCTTCTGGATTAATCTCATTAAGCAAGGGAAATTTTGCAAAATTACTTTTTCCACTCAACCTATCCAGAGGAGGAGTCAGAATTAGGTCTCAAGGCCTCCCTGTGATATTCCTGATGTCCACTTCTGTTGCCTTGTGGTGATTGTCTTTTTAGTAGGGAGGGGAAAGGGTGTGTGTCTGCAAAAACCCTGTAATGTGTTATCTGGAATTTAGCTTTAAAAGTTTTCATTTTAAATAACATAAGTAGAATAACTGCATTTTCAAAGAAAATGTGTATTCTCTTTTGACCCCTGAGGGTAGGGAGCCACAATATGTCCTTTAGATCAATTTTTGGGCTTAAAATGAAGAGTTATAATGTAAAAACAAATTTTATAAATAATTGAAGCAGTTCCGAGACCCATCGGAACTGCCCAAATACGCCCACACCGTCACAAGCACGACACTCTTTTCCCCGTTCAAAAATTCCAAACCGTTCCCGAGATATTGGGAAAAATACAAACCGCCGCTTTTTGCCGGCTGAGAGGCCTTGCGAGCAGGGGCTTGACAAGTGGAAACCTCCAATTTACACCTAATTTGTCAGTTTACATAGTATCAAGTCTCCTGCGGCAGTCTATTTCCGCGGAGGCTCCATAAAAGAGCAGGTGGGCAAAGATAAGCCCTTCTGTGAGTATTAACCAATCAGCGCCCCCAACCATCAATCAATGTCTTATTAATTACAGCCGGACGGGGGAGCACTGCGGGGAACCTTATTCCATTGAATTGGCTGAGTAGACCGCCCCCACTAAAAAGAACAATAACGCTTCCCCAGGGAAATTTGAAAACTTTAGCCGCTTCGGGTTCCAGAGATGTTGACAACCTCGAGCGGGTGCAGAGGAGGGCGACTAGGATGGT
>JAHTLZ010000023.1:687631-698771 GCA_023846285.1 Phrynocephalus versicolor | reverse complement strand
TTCCAACTCTATAATTCTATGATTCTATGATTCTATGATTCTATGAGAGGTGGCCAACCTTCCGGCAGTGCCAGTGGTACAAATCCACCCTTCCTACCCGACTCTCGGTTCCACAGACTCAGGGAAGGCAACTGAAGGGAGCGACTCCTCTCACTATCCTCTACCCGAGTCACAGTTCCATGAAATTCATGCCTCCTCCTGGCCATACATCTCTATGGAGATAGACCGGTCCTCTTTCCATTTCCCCCCTCGCGCCTATGTTTCTCTATGGCGGTAGACTACTCTCTGCTCCCGAATTGACCAGACAGGGTTTCCCCTCTTGCAGAAATCGCTGGAAAGCTGATTTTCTCAGTTCCAGGGGTTCCCGCCAAAGAATAAGGAATGTCCCTTGCTGGTGTCTTGGTTAACCCTTTCCTGCCCCTTTTCCCTTATTCTCCCAAGCCTGAAATCTCAGCCAGAGACGCAGTTCCGGCGGAATTCTTCCTGAACTGATGAATTATTAGAAAACCCGCTTCTGAGTTCCCTATTACTTACTTGGAAAAAGTACAGAAGGAAGCTGGTACCGGAAGGTTCCCCTCTTGGATTGGTGATAGATCAGATAAATTTCCCCACAAATATGAAGAAATATGGAGAATTATTCAAAACAATGAAAGTGGCAAGATTAAAAGACTGGATTAAAAAGATGAGACAAAGCAGGAAATTAAACACATACTGCAAGCTAAGGATTTTTCTTGGTTGAATTATACTCAATTAGAAAGTTGGACGAAAGAATGGACAAGAAGAAATATACAACTTAGAGAATATACAAAGTTTGAGCAATTCCTGTTAACATATGAATCAGAGAAAGGAAATACAGGGAAAGGAGCAGTAGGATTCACTTGAGAATAGGGAGCTGGCTACAATAAGAGAGGTCTAGAAACAGGACATAAATAAATAAATAAATAATGATGAATGGAAAAGAATTTGGAATTTCAGGACTTTACGATCACTATCAGTTAGAATAAAAGAAAACTATTTCAAACTAGTTTTAAGATGGTATGACACCAGTCAGACTGAACAGAATGAACCCAAGATATTCTAAATTATGCTGGAAATGTGAAAAAGAGATTGGTACCTATATTCATTTGTGGTGGGAATGTGAAATAGTTCAAAAGTTTTGGCAACAGATTTTCGGTGAGATAAGAGAAATACTACAAACTAATATTAAATGTGAACCGGAAACTGCATTGTTATCATTACCACCTATTAATGAACATGATATGAAAACAAAAGAATTAATTGCAAATTTTATGACAGCAGCGAGATTGATTATAGCCAAAAATTGGAAATTGAAATTAGATCTTAAAATTACTGACTGGAATTAGGAAGTGTGGGATATAGCTTTAAATGATAAATTATCTTGTAATATAAAAGTATTGCGAGGGGAAATGAAAAAGGATATTTTTTATGATATTTGGGGGAAACTTATAGAGTATGTACTACTAAAAGGGAAAGGGATACAACCGACCTTTTCTCCAGAACACAGTTCTGGAGAAAAGGACCTTAAGAAGCCAACTAGGAAAAAAAGAAAAAGAAGATGAAGAAGGAAGAGAAGACTTAAGAATACTGGATGGTCCTGGGGGGTGGGGGGCACTTTGTAGTGTTTGATGATGTTATTGTCCATTATTGTTTATTATTGTTTATTGTATGTTTGTATGTCTGTAAAATAAAAATATTTTAAAAAAAGAACTGATGAATTATTCCCTCCATGCTCTGGCTTGCAAAGGAATGATTCTAAGCAATCATTCTCAAGAATCAGGGACTCCCTTACCCTCTGAAACCTGGTTCCCCTGCCTCTGCCTAAATCAGACCCCAGACTCCTGGCCCAAAGGGCTCCCCCTTCTCTCGTTTCTCTCTTTCCCCCCCCTCTCCCCCCTTGCTCTCTCTTTTTCTCTCTCTCCTTCTTTCTCCTCCCACTCCTTCTTCCCTGGGTGTGCTTAAACATGTTCCTGCTCTATCCTATGGCTTCTGTACCTAGAATCTGGGGCAAAGCAGGTTATGGCACAAGGAGACAGACATCATGGCGGTCCCACAGAGCAAGTCACATCTTCTGGAAGGAATCCAACTTCTACAAAGTTCTTGGCATGTACACCACAGATGTTTACTGGATTATACCACAGCCTTGGGGTTCTTCATTATCACATCCCTGCATCCACAAAAGGACTGTCCAGCCACCTCCGGATGATCTCATCAGCTTTCCGGCTCCCCATTGACTTTTGTATTGACCATCCCCAACCTTCTATTGACTTTCAAATTTCCCCAGTTTACCCAGACCCAAGAACAATACCCTGTTTCCCCTTTTTCATTGTCATATCCTGATGGCCTAATTAAAGGACACTCAGGACTCATTAGCACCTGGGCGGGCATCCGATTCCAGCTTGCCAGAGACCACCCAGGAACGCCTCTGGCCAGCCCATGGACTACACTGATTGAACTATCTGAGGAACTGTCCCCTTGCCCACCCCTGGGCGGTGCCACTTGGGGGTAGGGAAGAGGGGAACTAATAAAAATTGGGGTTCTCTTTGTGTCCAGGGTCAGACATCTTTGCCCGGTCTTTGGCTTGTGTCCACCTGCTGTATTTATTAGGCCTAATAAACACAGTATTTTCTTCAGGATTTCTCTCTCGTTGGACTCTTCATTGGGCGTTTGGGGTCCAGCGGAACTCAGCAGGGCTAGGCTGGCTAAAACACAATTTTAATCTTACTTTTAAATTCAACAATAGTGGAACTGGAAAAGGTGCAGAAGAGAGTGACTAAAATGATTACTGGGCTGGGGCACGTCCCTTATGAGGAAAGGCTTAATCATTTGGGGCTCTTTAGTCTGGAAAAAAGGCACCTGAGGGGGGGATATGATTGAGACGTACAAAATAATGCAGGGCATGAGTAAAGTGGATAGAGGGAAGCTCTTCTCCATCTCACAAAATACCAGAACTAGGGGACATACACTCAAATTGAGGGCTGAGAGAGTAAGAACAGACAAAAGAAAATATTTTTTCACCCAGCGCGTTGTTAATCTGTGGAACTCCCTGCCACAGGATGTGGTGATGGCATCTGGCCTGAGGAAAAGTCCATCACAGGTTACAAACCATGATGGACATGTGTAGTTGGCAGGCTTAAAACCGGGGTACTTCAAGGGCCAGATGCAGGGGAGTGGTTGCAGGAGACAGAGATCTAGTCTCATGTGCTCCCAAACACATCTGGTGGGGCTACTGTGAGATACAGGAAGCTGGACTAGATGGGCCGTTGGCCTGATCCAGCATGCTCTTTTTATGTTCTTATGGTCTTATGTTCTTATGTTAAGTCCATCACAGGTTACAAACCATGATGGAGATATGTAATCTCCATTGCTGTTCTTATGTTCTTAACTACACTTCCCCTATGCTTGTGGCTTTTGTGCATTTGGTGCAAGCCAAGAGCAGAAAATGAATCAAAATTACATTAATAGTATGCCACTGACACAAACCAAGTGTACACCACAAAACTGTTAAAAGTGAAGAGTAACACCTTCAGTAGAAATTGATGAAACTAAAACTCTCCTGGCTGAAGCCTCTGCAAATCTATGTACAATAAAATCTGGCAGCACATCAGACAGATGACATGTGCTTGTCAAGGAAAAGCTGTCCAGCGTGCAGTTGTTTACTTACTGAATTCTAGTGCTGTCTGAATCTGGGGCAATGTCTTACACTGAGATAATGCTATAAAACTCCAAAGAAATTAGGTGAATTCTTTAAATTGCCTTTGATGTTCCTAGAGCTTTTTAGCCTAAGAAGCAGCTTTGAAATTTGCACTTGCTGATATCTCAGGTGACAGTAAAAGTGTACTGAGAACTATCTATTTTTTTTTTACGAACTTCACCACTCAAGTATCTATATTTATAAATATCTGTATTGCAATTGTTTTAACATGTGACCTTAGTACAGATATTATGTCTGAGTGTGATTCTCCAAACTTGCCCAGATTTCACATTAGGCAAACTGGGTGGCCTTACTAGGTACTTCATGTTTGCATTCCTGCTTAGGAGGAAGAGCAGGTTGAAGCCACTATCCATTTCATAGAGTCATAGAACCATAGAATCATAGAGTTGGAAGAGACCTCATGGGCCATCCAGTTATCTGTGATGGATCAGGAAAGATATCTTGGTGTGCTGGTCGTCAGGAACCCCCATCACAGTTAAGTATCTATATTTATAACTATCTGTAGGAACCCCCATCACAGTATTTCTGACAGATGGCCATCCATACCATGAAAGAACCCCCGACACAGGACCCCCGACAGATGGCCATCCAGCCTCTGCTTAAACACCTCCAAAGAAGGAGACTCCACCACCCTTTGTGGCAGCATATTCCACTGCCAAACAGCTCTAACCATCAGGAAGGTCTTGCTATGAGTGATCTTGATTGAACTGTATTATTCTATATTTTATTTATTTATTTATTTTGTTTATTATTAGATTTCTGTGCTCACCCTCTAGCAACTCTGGGCAGTTTACAGCAATGACACATCAATACAATAAGACTAAATAGTAAATAAAATAAAATCAAAATTAAATGAGAGACAATAAAACAAAATGATAAATGACAGTTTAGGATAGTAGGTAGGCACTGGCAAAAACGGAAGATGTTATTTAAACTCACATGGGATGCCACAGTTGTATTCTGGTCTGGGGAAAGGCCTGAGTAAACATCCACACTTTTAAAGAACACTTAAAAGATCCCAAGGGGAGGCAGGTATATTTCAGGTGATAGAGTGTTCCATGGGTGTGGGGCAACCACTGAGATGGTCTGATTCCTTGTTTTAACCTCATGGGCCTCTCTTCAGGTTAAAGCCCTGTGAGGAAGGGATAATATGACCAGTTATCATTAGAAGCAGTCACTCTGACAGGTACCAAGGTCCTAAATAGTTTAGGACTTTATATGGCATATGCCATATAAAGATGTGGAAGTGAACCAATACCAGTGCAAGGAAAACAGGATAGGGGATATAAGGGAGGAGCAGAGAAGTGGGAAAGATTGGTGGCTCCTGAGCAAGTAATGCCAGTTTTGAACAAGGGGTTGCTGAGATGTCAAATGTATCAAATTTGTATGAGAAGGAGTTTTGCAAGATATACAGACCTTGGATATATTTAGTAACTCCAGTTAGTAATCTGGCCTGTTTCTCTCACTTCACCTCTGAATGAAAATCACCTTTTCATTCTCCCAATTCAAAAGGGAATGAATGGGTTTTGGTCTTCAAATCTTAGGGAGTGATATGCTTCTGACCTTGCTATTTTATACATAAGTATATTCTGCTGTGTGAAAAACTATTTTTCTTTGTTTCAAACTGTCTGCCAGTGTTGGAGGCCCTTAAGAGAGATTTACTCTGTCCAGGATGGATGCTCATTTCTGTTCTTTTTTTAATTGAATGCCCTGTATTACAAACATTGATGCATGAAAGACTCCAGAAGGGGTTGTGGAGACTAGCCCAAATGTTGAAATAGGAGCAGGACAAAAAGTAGTGCAGACCATCAGTGAAAGGAAAAACAGGTTAAGCAAAGGACATGTAAGAAGCACACACAGCCTCAAATGTCTCTACACCAATGCACAGAGGATGGGGAACAAACAAGAGGAGCTTGAACTTCTAATACAGCAAAATAAATATGACATAATTGGCATCACTGAAACATGGTGGGATGAGACGTATGATTGGAATGTAGTCATTGGTAAGTATAACCTGTTTCAAAGCAACAGGACAAGTAAGAAAGGAGGAGGTGTAGCTTTATATATTAAGGACATTTACACTGCTGAAGAAATACAAGATAAACAGCAGAGGAAGCATGTTGAGAGTATTTGGGTTAAAATCAGGGGTGAAAAAACTAGGAGGGATGTCACTGTGGGAGTATATTATAGACCCCCAAGCCAGCCGGAGGAGTGGGATGATGCCTTCTGGGAGCAGATGGCCACACAGTCAAAAGGGAGAGATGTAGTAGTAATGGGGGATTTTAACTATCCTGATATATGTTGGCAGTCCTACTCAGCTAAGAATGCAAGCTCTAACAAATTCCTTACTGCCCTTGCAGACAATTTCATGGTCCAGAAGGTAGAGGAAGCATCAAGGGGCACAACCATTTTAGATCTACTCTTAACCAATAAGAAGGACCTTGTAAATGGGGTCGAAGTCGTGGGATCATGAGGCAAAAATGACCATGCCCTCATGGATTTTGTTGTACAGTTGGAAGGTGAAGGTAAGCATAGTCAGACAAGAATCCTGGACTTTAAGAAAGCCAATTTATTTTAAACTTAGGGAATTATTGGCTGTGATTCCATGGACTGAAACACTGAAAGAGAAGGGAGTCCAAGATGGATGGGAGTTCCTGAAAAGTGAGATATTAAAGGCACAATTTATAACTGTTCCAACAAGAAGAAAAAATGGGAGAGGTCTAAAGAAACCACTGTGGTTTACTAAAGAACTTTCAACTCAGCTAACTATAAAGAAAAACAAGTACAAGGAATGGAAAATGGGAAATGCACCAAAGAGGAATATAAACAAACAGCTAATATATGCAGGGGGTGGCAAAAAAAGCTAAAGTGCAAAACGAACTTAGACTTGCCAGAGAGATTAAAGATAGTAAAAAGGGTTTCTTTAGTTATGTCCGCAGCAAAAGGAAAAATAAGGAAATGATAGGCTCTCTGTGTGGCGATAATAACCAGTTACTAACAGGAGACAAGGAAAAGGCAGAACTACTCAACACCTTGTTTGCCTCTGTTTTCTACAAAAAGGAAGAGATCCGTTGGGACAAAGAGTAAATGAGGTAGGATGGGAATTACAACATAGAATAGGTAGGGAGGTAGTACAGGAACATCTAGAAACAATAAATGAATTTAAGTCTCCTGGGCTAGATGAATTACACCCAAGGATATTAAAAGAACTGGCAGACGTAATTTCAGAACCATTGGCAATAATCTTTGAGAAGTCCTGGAGAACAGGGGAAGCCCCCATCGATTGGAGAAGGGCTAATGTTATCCCCATCTTCAAAAAGGGGGGGGGAGGACCCAAATAATTACCGCCCAGTCAGCTTGACTTCAATTCCCGGAAAGATCCTAGAGCAGATTATTAAGCAGTCAGTCTGCAATTATCTAACAAACAATGCTTTCATTACAAGAAGTCAACACGGGTTTTTTAAAAACAAGTTATGCCAAACTAATTTGATCTCTTTATTTGATAGAATTACAGGCCTGGTGGATGAGGGGAATGCTGTGGATATTGCTTATCTGGACTTTAGTAAGGCCTTTGATACGATTCCCCATGGTATTCTTGCTGAGAAGTTAGTAGAAAGTGGGATAGATGGTGCTACTGTCAGGTGGATTTATAATTAGTTGACTGATCGCACCCAAAGGGTGATCATAAATGGCCTCTCATCAGCTTGGAGAGACGTGACCAGTGGGGTGCCCCAGGGTTCTCTTCTGGGTCCAGTGCTGTTCAATATCTTTATTAATGACTTGGAGGAAGGAATAGAGAGTATGCTAATTAAATTTGCAGATGATACCAAATTGGGAGGGGTTGCTACTTCCCTAGACGATCGGATGAAAATCCAAAAGGACCTTGACAGATTAGAATGCTGGGCCAAAGCTAATGGAATGGATTTCAACATAGGGAAATGTAGGGTGCTACATCTAGGTAAAAAGAATTAATTGGACAGATATAGGATGGGGGACACTTGGCTAGAGAATAGTACCTGTGAAAGGGATCTGGGAGTCTTGGTGGACCACAGATTGAACATGAGTCACCAGTGTGATGTGGTGGCCAGGAAACCCAATGCAATTCTTGGTTGCATCAACAGAACCATAGTGTCTAGATCAAGGGAAGTGATAGTGCCACTCTATTCTGCTCTGGTCAGACCCCACATGGAGTACTGTGTCCAGTTCTGTGCGCCTCAATTTAAAAAGGATGTTGACAACCTCGAGCGGGTGCAGAGGAGGGTGACCAGGATGGTTGAGGGTCTGGAGGAAATGTCTTATGAGGAACGGCTTAGGGAACTGGGAATGTTTAGCCTCTCTAAAAGAAGGCTGAGGGGGGATATGATAGCTATGTTTAAATATTTGAAAGGATGTCATATTGAAGAGGGAGCAGGTTTGTTTTCCATGGCTTCAGAGACTAGGACACGGGGCAATGGTTTCAATCTACAGGAAAAGAGAATCCATTTGAACATTAGGAAGAACTTCATGACAGTTAGAGCTGTTCGGCAGTGGAATATGCTGTCACGGAGGGTGGTGGAGTCTCCTTCCTTGGGGGTTTTTAAGCAGAGGCTGGATGGCCATCTGTCGGAAATATTGTGAAGGGGTTCCTGCATGGCAGGGGGTTGGACTAGATGGCCCTTGAGGTCTCTTCCAACTCTATGATTCTATGATTCTATGATTCTATTGTGGCATAATAAAATAAGCACATTTTGCTCATTTCACTGTTCCAATTAAGAGTTTAAAGGAAAAGAGCGATTTGTTTTTAAGAAGCAGTTTATGTTTTAAAACATCTGTGCATATTTATCCTCTTCTCACTTAGTTTAGTTGAACTTGGAACAGATAAGCAGTAAATGATCTATTAAAACATCATTGGAGAAAAGCTTTATTATTCATGACTCTCTGGATTTTCTAGACTGCCATGTGGAGTCAGTAATGGGAAAATGGAAGGGATAATACAGCATCTCCATTTTAGTTTTTATGGATTTTTAATTGTTATTTAGAGAGAGCTCTGGAATTTTAGACCAAAATAACTGAGCTAGTAATGACATCAAACAGTTAAGAAAAAATGAGTTAAGGGTTTTCAACATAAGTAATCATGTTAAATAGTAAAATTATATTTCTTAAAAACTTAAATCCTCATATATTTTGAAATGTATTGTATTGATAGATGTTGGAGTAAATTAAATTTTCCCCTGCACTCTAAAGCATCAATTTCCTTATGGTAATTATCTGCTAGATTGGATCTGTCAGTAGCAGGGAAGCATGCCTGACATTATACCCTCTTTAGAAAAATGATTACAAAAATTAAGACGAATGAGTAAAATTAATGCTGGGGCTTGTAAGCCTATATAAAACGCTCATAGATCACTTTACATATGATACCATTGTACTGGGGACTTCAGCTTTAATGACTAGCTAGCTATATAATGAGGTGAAGTCCATTAAAGTGCTGTAAAGGTAACTGATCACAGAGATAAGAGCTCAAAAATGATTTTCCAGCCAACTAGAAGCAGTTTATTATATATGAAAAAATACACCTCTGAGTGAAATACCTGGTTGTATGAGAAATTTTTTGCAAGTTGACAGATACATTTTTCCTCAGGGAATTTATTTTCTTCTTCCACCAAATGTGAAGGGATTTTTTTCAACTCAGAAACCAAATACAAATGACTCCTCAACTTGTTTTGCTTCATTTGATCTCAATTATCTCTTCCACCCTTTGGGTGTTTATTTTGGCTTTAAAAATCTTATTTTAAAAAACAATGGCGAGCATAGTGGTCAACACCATTATATTGCTAAGAAAATAAATTAGGAGGCATGAATGAGAAGCACAATGTGTTTTATGCCTCCAAAAGGCCTCCTAAACATCTGTGGTAGTTGATTAGCTGCTTCTGTCTTTTATATCTGCAGTTCCCCTTGACACAACAGTTTGAAACATAACATCTGGGAAGAGGGCTTTCTGAAGCTGTACAAAGTGATTGACTTCTAGACAAAAAGATGCTGCATATCAGTCATATGTTTTAATCCAGATATTTGGAGCTCAGTTGTAGTTTGTCAATAATAATAGTTGAGCTACAGCTGTACTGAAATGCCTTCGTATTATTTCATTTATTCCAGTCCTGTTTCCTGACATTGCACATGGACTGGAACAGAACAGGTTCAGGTTCGACTTCTGGTTCCAGCTACACTGTGGCAAGACAACTTGATAAGTACTCCAGCTTATCAAGTTGAATTCATCCGGGTAAAGGAATCCTAATAAAGGTAAAGTTTCCTTGGAGGGGAAACAAAGAAGCGGCGGCAAATTTTGTGGAAGCAAGAAATGTGAACTTGCCTTTCTGCCTATTGCCTTCTTGTGAAAAAATATTTTATGCCTTTGCTGCTCTTTATACATATATGGTGGATTTAAAGACAAAACTTAAAGGAAACTACCTTATGCCTCTGTGCTTTCTATATGTTGAATTTAAAGACGCAACTGTAAGACCAGCGTTGGGAAAGCTGTTTCTTCAAAAAACATAATCTGACCTTAGAATAACAGCATGTTTGATAACAATGCCTGGTGGCTGTTTCTCACTGCCTTGGCCTCAATCTAGTCTAGTTACTCTCCTCAGTATCTCTCTTATTTTGAAACTAGGTGGCAGAATCTATTACAAACAATATTAACCCTTTCTTGTGAGGCCTTCGATAAGGTTCCCCATGGTATTCTTCCTAAGAAGTTAGTAGAAAGTGGGATAGATAGTGCTACTGTTAGGTGGATTTGTAATTGGTTGACTAATCGCACCCAAAGGGTGACCATAAATGGCCTCTCTTCAGCTTGGAGAGACGTGACCAGTGGGGTGCCCCAGGGTTCTGTTCTGGGTCCAGTGCTGTTCAATATCTTGATTAATGACTTGGACGAGGGAATAGAGAGTATGCTAATTAAATTTGCAGATGATACCAAATTGGGAGGGGCTGCAAATTCCCTAGAGGATAGGATGAAAATCCCAAAAGACCTTGACAGACTAGAGTGCTGGGCCAAAGCTAACAAAATGGATTTCAACAGAGGGAAATGTAGGGTACTACATTTAGGTAAAAAAAAAAATGTACAAATATAAGATGGGAGATACTTGGCTGGAGGACAGTACCTGTGAAAGGGATCTGGGAGTCTTGGTGGACCACAAATTGAACATGAGTCAGCAGTGTGATGCGGCAGCCAGGAAAGCCAATTCGATTCTTGGTTGTATGAGGAGAGAAATCATGGAGGTGGCTAAGAGGAATAGGATAGTAATCATGGGGGACTTCAATTATCCCCACATTGACTGGGCCAATGCGAGCTCCAGGCAAGAAAGAGAAACTGGGTTTCTCTACTTGCTGAATGACTGTGCCTTAGAGCAACTTGTCACGGAGCCCACC
>JAHTLZ010000023.1:672877-685033 GCA_023846285.1 Phrynocephalus versicolor | reverse complement strand
GTTTTGGAAAACTGGCCTCCAAAGTAGGCGGCTGAAAAAATCCCTCCACGAACTTCCCCGTCATTCTGGCTTCATGGCTTTGCTTCGTGCGTGGAGTCTGTCTCCACTGGGTCGGAGAAACTGGTCTCCTCACTGAAAGCTTTGTTGAGAGAGAAAAGTACCAGGCCGGAAACAATCCCTCCCTCAAGTTCCCTGGCGCTCTGGCTTTGTGGCTTTCCTGGGTGGACTGTGTCTCCACTGGGCAGTCAAAACTCTGGCTTGGTGGCCTCCAAAGTAGGCAGCTGAAAGAATCCCTCCCCGAACTTCCCCGCCATTCTGGCTTCGTGGCTTTGCTGCGTGCGTGGACTCTATCTCCACTGGGTAGGCAGAACTCTGGCCTTGTGGCCTCCAAAGGAGGCTGCCGAAACAATCCCTCCCCAACCAAGAAAAATTCCCTGGTGCTCTGGCTTCGTGGCTTTGCTGCGTGGACTGTCACAACTCATGAATCGGGCTCAGCTGCCTGTCCCCCAACCATTCAAGGCAGCAGGTCCAACCCCACCACCCATCATTCCTACTGTCTGAATGGCTGCTGTTGCCAATCAGTTCTTGAAAAACCAGTGGTCCCTTTGGCTGGCAGTCCCGGGGGGGGGGGGTTCCTTTTCTTCTCAGGCGGCCCTACTTGCAAGTCGGCTCCCAATGAAAACAGTTACAGGGTTAGGGTTAGGGTTAGGGTTAGGCCACTTCTAGATGGGGTAGAGGGCAGGGGAGGGTCTCTGCCCTGGAGATGGGCCTGGAAATGCACAACCTGGTCAAGGAGAGAGAAGTCTGCTCGCTCTATGAGCAAACTGGGCTCCTCGGTTGTTGCGCTGGGGCCAAGAATCTGATTTTGAGGCAAAGGACAAACCTGCCCAGGCAAAGGCTGGGCAGGCAGCTCAGCTGGGCCACGCTGGTATGGCGTTTCCAGGATGTTCCCACCGGGCGCTCCCTCTGCTCTGTCCTGATTCTGAATTTGATCCTTGGAGATTCTGCCAGTGATCTCCTTGGGATACTCCAGCTGGTGATGATTCCCCAAGAGGTTGAGGAGCATTCATCCGGATGAGTGTGTGTGGGGGGGAAAGCATCTGAATCTCTGACCGCTAGTTGACCAGGGTGGCATTTGCTTGGTTTTACAAGGAGTGTCATGGGGAGGGGACATTGAGAGGAGTAGACCCTCATCCAGATTTGGGGAGGAACTGAATACTATGTCTCCTGCTGCCTCTGAGAGGTGGAGGGGAAATGGGATGGATAAAGGCTTCAAAACAAAACTAAAAAATGTATAACAGGCAGCCGGTTCAGGTGGCCGGTTCAATCAGCACTGACCAAGAGAAAAAAAAAAATATTGCATTCTGCCCACTTTGTTTGCATTATTGCATAGGATGCAGTCTTATGCTATGATATATTTATTAAATATATTATCCATCACCCAGTTTAAAGTGTTTTTCGCCTGCTCTGGGTCATTGCGGGACGCCCCCATGCTCTGGGAAGTTAAATTGCGCTAAATCACGGTAGAAACGACACACGACAAACAAAACATCAAAATGACAAATTTTCAAAAAATTTCACGACAAACGGAAACGGAACGAAATGGACCAGTTCCGACAAACGAAAAATCAAAACGTCATTTTTCTGGTCATGCCCATCTCTAGTAGGAAGCTGAAGGACCTTGGTGGACCTCCTCCATGTAGAAGGACGTGGCCCACGAAGGAAAATAACAATAGTGGAGGTGAACAATTGGCTTTGGAGATGGTGCTGGCAGGAATGATTCAGATTCTTGGACCATGCTTTTCTATTTCATTCAGATGGGATATTGGGCCACGATGGGGTGCACCTCACCACTGCTGGTAGGAATCTTTTTGCCAAGAGGATTACAGATTTAATAAGGAGAGCTTTAAACTGAGTTTGCAGTGGAACTGAGAAAATTTTCTTAACCGTAGAGATCCGGAACGGGGTTGCTGTGATTAGCCCAAATGTTGCAATAGGAGCAGGACAAGGAGTAGTGGAGGCCATCAGTGTGAGGAAAAACAGTTTAAGCAAATGACATGTAAGAAGCACACACAGTCTCAAATTTCTCTACACCAATGCATAGAGCATGCGGAACAAACAAAAGGAGCTGGAACTCCTAATACAGCAAAATAAATATGACATAATTGGCATCACTGAAACATGGTGGGGTGAGACTTATGATTGGAATATAGTTATTGGAGGGTATAACCTGTTTCAAAGGAATAGGCCTAATAAGAAAGGAGGAGGTGTAGCTTTATATATTAAGGACATTTATACTGCTGAAGAAATACAAGACAAACAGCAGGAGAAGAACATAAGAACATAAGAAGAGCCATGCTGGATCAGGCCAAAGGCCCATGTAGTCCAGCTACCTGTATCTCACAGTGGCCCCACCAGATGTGTCTGGAAGTGCACAAGACTAGACATCTGTCTCCTGAAACCACTCCTCTGCATCTGGCCCTTGAAGTACCCGGGGTTTAAGCCTGGAGATTACACATCTCCATCATGGTTTGTAACCTATGATGGACTTTTCCTCCAGAAATCTGTCCAATTCCCTTTTGAAGGCATCCAGGCCAGATGCCATCATCACATCCTGTGGCAGGGAGTTCCACAGGCAAACAATGCGCTGGGAGAAAAAAATATTTTCTCTTGTCGGTTCTTACTCTCCCAGGCCTCAATTTGAGTGGATGTCCCCTTGTTCTGGTATTTTGTGAGAGGGAGAAGAGCATCCATCTATCCACTTTACTCATGCCCTGCATTATTTTGTACACTGTTTTAGTCTTTCCACATAAGGGAGGTTTCCCAGCCCATTAATCATTTTAGTCGCTCTCTACTGCACCTTTTCCAGTTTTTTTGAGATGCGGTGACCAGAATTGTACACAATACTCCAGGTGCGGCCTTACTATCATTTTGTAGAATAGCATTATAATGTTGGCTGTTTTATTTTCCTGATCCATCACGGATATTTCAGAGCCCATGAGTTGATAGATAAAGATTTCATTGCCCCAATATGCATTACTTTACATTTGGCTACAATAAAATGAATTTGCCATTTGGCAGCCCATTCCCCAATTTGGTGAGATCCTTCTGGAGCTCCTCACAAGCTTCTATGGTTTTTACCACATGGAAAAGTTCTGTGTCATCTGCAAACTTGGCCACTTCACTGCTTATCCCTGTTTCCAGGTCATTTATGACCAAATTGAAAAGCACCGGACCAAGGACAGATCCCTGGGGCACACTGCTTTTCACTTCTCTCCATTGTGAAATTTTCCCATTGACACCTAGTCTTTGTTTCCTGGATCTCAACCAGTTCTCAATCCATAAGAAAACTTGCCCCCTTATCCCCTGACAGTTTAATTTTCTCAGCAGCCTTGGGTGAGGGACTGTGTCAAAAGCCTTCTGAAAATCCAGATAGACAATATCCACTGGTTCACCCAAATCCACATGCCTGTTGACCTTTCCAAAGAATTCTAAAAGATTTGTAAGGCAAGACTTACCCTTAGAGAAGCCACACTGATTTTCTCTCAGCAAGGTTTGTTCTTCTATGTGTTTTAAGACTTTCTCTTGGAGGAGGCTTTTCACTTTTTTCCCTGGGACAAACGTAAGGCTAACCAGCCTGTTGAGATTATGTGGGTGAAATTCAGGGGTGACAAGTCTAGGAGGGATGTCACCGTGGGGGTATATTATAGTCCCCCAAGCCAGCTGCAGGAGTGGGATGATGCCTTCTGGGAGCAGATGGCCACACAGTCAAAAGGGAGAGATGTAGTACTAATGGCAGCTTTTAACTATGCTGATATCAGCTGGCAGTCCAACTCAGCTAAGAATGCAAGGTCTAACAAATTCCTTACTGCCCTAGCAGACAATTTCATGGTCCAGAAGGTAGAGGAAGCATCAAGGGGCACAACCATTTTAGATCTACTCTTAACCAATAAGGAGGACCTTGTAAATGGGGTCGAAGTCGTGGGATCATGAGGCAAAAATGACCATGCCCTCATGGACTTTGTTGTACAGTTGGAAGGTGAAGGTAAGCATAGTCAGACAAGAATCCTGGACTTTAAGAAAGCCAATTTATTTTAAACTTAGGGAATTATTGGCTGTGATTCCATGGACCAAAACACTGAAAGAGAAGGGAATCTAAGATAGATGGGAGTTCCATAAAAGCGAGATATTAAAGGCACAATTTAAAACTGTTCCAACAAGAAGAAAAAATGGGAGAGGTCTAAAGAAACTGCAATGGTTTACGAAGGAACTCAGCTAACTATAAAGAAAAAAAATACAAAAAATGCAAAAATGGGAGATGCACCAAAGAGGATTATAAGCAAAGAGCTAATATATGCAGGGGGGTGGTAAAAAACACACAGCTAAAGCGCAAAATGGATGATGGTAAAAAAAAAGCTAAAGCACAAATAGATAGTGCTACTGTTAGGTGGATTTGTAATTGGTTGACTGATCACACCTAAATGGTTACCATAAATGGCCTCTCTTCAGCTTGGAGAGATGTGACCAGTGGGGTGCCCCAGGGTTCTGTTCTGGGTCCAGTGCTGTTCAATATCTTTATTAATGACATGGAGGAAGGAATAGAGAGTATGCTAATTAAATTTGCAAATGATACCAAATTGGGAGGGGTTGCTAATTCCCTAGAGGATAGGATGAAAATCCAAAAGGACCTTGACAGATTAGAGTGCTGGGCCGAAGCTAACAGAATGGATTTCAACAGAGGGAAATGTAGGATGCTACATCTAGGTAAAAAGAATGAATGGCACAGATATAGGATGGGGGATACTTGGCTGGACCATAGTACCTGTGAAAGGGATCTGGGAGTCTTGGTGGACCACAAATTGAACATGAGTCAGCAGTGTGATGCGGCGGCCAGGAAAGCCAATGCGATTCTTGGTTGCATCAACAGGACCATAGTGTCTAGATCAGTGTTGGTGAACCTATGGCACAGGTGCCAAAGGTGGCACTCGGAGCCTTTCTGAGGGCACCTGACACCATCCCTTCACAGCTACCTGTATTCAGGTTCAATTGCTGTATTGGCGCTTTGTGAAAAATTAGTGGGTTTTGAATCACTGTTTGGCCACTCTGTCTCTAAAAGGTTAGCCATCACTGGTCTAGATCAAGGGAAGTGATAGTACCACTCTATTCTGCTCTGGTCAGACCCTACATGGACTACTGTGTCCAGTTCTATGCACCTCAATTTACAAAGGATGTTGACATTCTCAAGTGGGTGCAGAGGAGGGTGACCAGAATGGTTGAAGGTCTGGAAGAAATGTCTTATGAGGAATGGCTTAGGGAACTGGGAATGTTTAGCTTTTCAAAAAGAAGGCTGAAGGGGATATGATAGCTACGTTTAAATATTTGGAAGGATGTCATATTGAAGAGGGAACTAGTTTGTTTTCCATGGCTTCAGAGACTAGGACTTGGGGCAATGGTTTCAAAGTGCAGGAAAAGAGATTCCATTTGAACTTTAGGAAGAACTTCATGACAGTTAGAGCTGTTCGGCAGTGGAATATGCTTCCACAAAGGGTGGTGGAGTCTCCTTCCTTGGAGGTTTTTAAGCAGAGGCTGGGTGGCCATTTGTCGGAAATATTGTGATGGGCTTCCTGCATGGCAGGAGGTTGGACTAGGTGGCCCTTGAGGTCTCTT
The DNA here is from genome assembly GCA_023846285.1 of Phrynocephalus versicolor. Classification (NCBI taxonomy): domain Eukaryota; kingdom Metazoa; phylum Chordata; class Lepidosauria; order Squamata; family Agamidae; genus Phrynocephalus; species Phrynocephalus versicolor. The sequence continues at coordinate 679,366 of JAHTLZ010000023.1, read as the reverse complement.
CCAACTCTATGATTCTATGATTCTATGATTTGTATACGCAAATGATGCTGTTATTGGGAGGGATGACCCTGATGCTCTGATAGCAGTTGTTCAATATTTGGCATCAAATTAGTGAGGTATATTCTTAAATGTCCACATTCAGTGATTTGCAAGAAGATCTATTATTCCAACAGTTCTTATTGTAATGTGACATTCTGTTCTTCAATGTCACCATATGAATTGATAATCCACAGTTGTATTTCCATAGTCAAAACATCCTCAAACCTGGTTTTAAAGTCTGTGTGAAAGACGCTTAATATTAAACGTAGACCAAAAAAATCATCATCCTGGACATTTGTCAATTAGAAGTTGGGGAACTGGGGAAATTCATGCTGTCCAATGTTTTGCTTCATTAGATTAATTCTGGCAAGAAAAGCTGAAATGATGGACTTTGTTTTTATTATGATTCTATGAGATTCTATGAGATTCTATGAGGTTTGGTGGGAGACCATTAAGTAGAGAAAAGTTCCCTGTAAAAGGCGTAGACTGTTGAAGTGAATTTTCCTGGTTCGAGTTTAGGAACTGGCAGAGAGAAGCGGGTGTGAAAAATAAAAGAAAGAGAAGTTTTATTTGGAGGGCTTCTGGCTGGCCTGAGAAAAACCTTACAGGTGTGGAAAATTCGGATTTTTAATATCCGTGTGTGCTTTGAAGATCAGTACTTGTTGTGCGGGACTACTGGATCCCTGGTGGAAAAGAGATTGTAGAGTAAAGCACAAGTATTGGATAATAAGCTGAAAATTTAGTAAAGTAAAGGAAGAATTAAAGCAGACTTTTACTTAAAAGATCTGGTTTGCCAAAACTTTGTTGAAGCAGTGGTGGGCTTCATAAAGCTGTATTTCAACTTGAAATTTTGGGTACCTGCTGCAGCTTGATTGCCATTTCTGGTGAAAAAGAAATTGGACAATAGTTAATTTAGAAGGCAGAGTTACTGTTAAGTAAAAGGAAAGTTATTTGAAAATAAACTGTAAAGAAGCAGTGGAACAGACTTACTGATTAAATTTGGGAAGTGTGCCAAACTTAAGAGATACACTGTCTGTTTTGACAGGTCCTGAGTCAAGCTGCTAGAAGCAAGATACAAAGTAACCAAAAGGGTTGGTCAGAGAAAATAACTTGAATAAGCAGGGCTTAAAAAAATTAACACTTACATTAGTTATATTTTAAGCAAAGAGTTAATGCCTGCAAAAAGAATTAAAAACATGGACACTAAAGGAAAAATTGTTGCTGACCAAGAGAACCTAGCACAGTGTTGGCGAACCTTTGGCACAGGTGCCAAAGGTGGCACTTGGAGCACTTTCTGTGGGCACCCGACATCGCCTATTCACAGCCACCTGTATTCAGGTTAAATTGCTGTATTGGCACTTTGCAAAAAATTAGTGGGTTTTGAATTGCATTTTGGGCACTCCCTCTCTAAAAGGTTCGCCATCACTGACCTAGCATGTGAGGGGGAAAAGGATGGTCCTCAGGAAGTGGAAGAGCAGATTCCCTATAAGGCTGATAAAACTACTGAAACACCTGAACTTTTAAAATGGAAAATGGAACAGGAATTTAAATTAAGAGAATTAGAAATTAAAGAGAAATCTAAACAGATGGAATTACAATTACAATTACAATTACAATTGGAAAGAGAGAGGTTATAACAAGGAGAAAGAAATAAGGATAGAGAATTAGAGGAGAGAAATAAGGAATGTGAATTACAATTTCAGCTACAGTTAAAGAAAATGGAGCTGTCAGCTCAGTCCAATTCAAATAACAATAATTCAGTGAGAGAAAATTTGAAAATGGACCTTTAAAAGATTTCCAGTTTATAGAAAAAATGATTGCATTGAATCATTTTAAATCCCTTTTGAAAGAGCATGTTTGGAGTTTGACATGCAGGAGGATCAGAAAATGTCTTGTTTACGTGATTGGTGGTGTTTTGTTAGAAATTTATTCTCAGTTACCTTGGGAACAAGCACAAAGCTATCAAGATTTTAAAAATTTAGTGTACAAGCGTGTGAGGATAACTGCTGAGCAGCTTAGGAAATTTTTTTTGCAATGTCACTAAAGGGAATAATGACATATTCCCAGACAGGATACAAATTAATAAGTTTGATGGAAAGATGGCTGGAAAAAGAACAGGTGACAGACTTGGAGCAAATGAAGCAAGTAATTTGTTTAGAACAATTTTATAATTTGCTAAATCTGGAATTGAGGTTTCTAGTCCAGGAAAAGTCCCCTAAAACTGTTGAACAGGCAGCTGAGATTGCTGATCATATCAGTCTATTGAAACATCCCAGATCTTTAGAAATTAATTTAAAAAATTGTAAAAATAAAAATAGAATGGAGCAGTTTGAATGCAAACCATTTAAGCAAGCACTAGAGAAAGGAGAAAATTTTAAAGTGCAGGGACAGGAGCCTGCAAAAATATATGGTACTGAGGGAAAAGTAAATAAATTTGGCAATACTAGTCAAAAGGATCCTGTCTATTTCTATGGTAATGAAACTGGACATTTAAAAAGGGATTGTTATATTTAAAAACATAAACAGCTTGACAATAATCAGAAAAAGGTGTTTTACATTGAAAAGGATAAAAGTGAACAGGCATCAGCAGACAGGAAGAATAATGTAACCAGAGAAGGAAACTTGGCCAAATGCCCAGAAGTCAAAGAGACTAAAAGAGTACATTTTACTTTATTAATTCAGGGAAGAATTTATTGCCAAAATCTGGAGGAATTATAAATATCAATGGAAAAATATATGGGATTAATAGATTTATGTTCCCAAAATTTCTATTGTACATCCAGCTATTTTGAAATCAAGTAGCATAATAGAGGGACAAAAGTTGTTGGTTAAAGGAATTGGTTTTGAGCTAATTAAATTTCAAGTTTCTAAAGTCAATATTCAGTTTAGGGAATGGACTGGCCAGTGGGAGGTTGCAGTTTCAGACCAAATTCCTACTATGTTCCTGACATGTCATAGACCATGTACAGAGTGTGTATGTGGTAAAGAAAGAGAAGGATGTACCAAAACTAGAAAATAAGAAAAGTATCAAGATTGGAGAAGATTTACCACAAAATATTGCATTAAATGTTGTTAAGAAAGCAAATGAGGAGGTCAAAGAAATAGGCAGTTTAACTGTTAATAACTGTCATGACTAGAGATGGGCACGACTAGGAATTTTTTTTTTCGAGTTGTCATTTTTCGGGACAGGTCCGTTTCGGCTCGTTTCCGTTTTTCGCGAAAATTCGCAAAAATTTGTCGTTTCGTTTTTTGTTTTTTCGTTTGTCGTTTCTACCGTGATTTCGCGCAATTTGACGTCCGACCGAGACTTGCGGGGGTGGGGAGTTGCGGGCGCAGCGCGGGTGGCGGTGCTGGGGGTCTATGGGTGGGTGGCGGCAGCGGCAGAGGGGAGGGGCGGGCGTGTGCGCAGTGGGCGCATGGCGTGCGGGCGGCGGGCGTGTGGGTGGCGGGCGTGCGGGCGGCAGCCGGTCGCGGGTCCCGCAAATGAGCAGGCGATTAGGCGAAAAACAGTTTAAACTTTAAACTGGCCTGGGTGATGGACTTGCTGCTGCACACAACAAGGCTAGTGCATGCATCCTATATAAGCAACAAAGTGGGGCAGAAAGAATGCATTTTTTTTTCTCTTGGTCTGCTGAATCTGCTGATGCTGAACCGGCCAGCCACCCTACTTGGTCTGGCTGACGTGCCTGTTTGTTGTTATACTTTTTTGTTTTTTTGTTTTGAATCCATCCCATCTCCCCTCCACCTCTCTCAGACGCAGCAGGAGAAACAGACATTCCATTCCTTCCCAAATCTGGATGAGGGGTCTACTCTACTCCTCTGAAATTGGCCCCCCAACCCCATCTCCAAGGTCATTCTGGCTTCAGTTCACACACAGTCACACACACACTTAAGGACAAGCAATTAAGCCAAAGCCAATGCAACCCTGCTGGTCATTAGCACTGCAGTTAGAGCCTGAGGGTTGGGTTAGGTGGTGGTTTATTAGCTAGCTAGCTACCTAGCTAGTAGTTACAGGAATAGTTTTGGTAGGGATAGGAATGGGATAGGGCTCTGGGTTGCTCTGACTTAAGTTTCACAGCCCACAGCCCAGCACACCACCAGGCTATACAAGGAGGACTATCATCTATGGTCGTCGACGCGTCCATAAGGCCAGAGTAAGGGCGGCCACTCCGGCCAGGCCACAAGGCAGAGTATGAGACCACCACAGCACAGAGCCAGAGTACGGGAGGCTCATTGCCAGCTTCAGTATAAAAAGGAAGGAGCTGAATGGCCTGACTGGAAGTAAAATGCCATTGCCCTTGGGTCACAGTGTCTTGCAGCCCAGAGGAAAGAGTGGCGGAGGAGGCCAATCACCTTGAGTCTGGTCTGGCACCACACTGCCTGCGATGCGAACGTGAGCCCACAGTCAGGCAGCCCTTCTCAGTGAGCCACAGTGAATTGCGGCCCAGAGGGCAGAGTGGCAGACAGAGACCCAAAGGGCTGAGTCTGAGTGGCACAAACACTAGTGGCTTAACCCTAAAGTCTACTCCTTTTGCAAGGGAACCCCTTGGTTTCTAGGGTCACACAGACAGTACCCAAAAATCTACTCCTTCCGCAAGGGAAACACTTTGTTTTCAATGGCAGCAGTACCAAAGTGCCTCCAAACTCAGTCCTTTTCCAAGGCAAACACTTCATTGGGTGGGTGATCACATAAAGACAGTCAGCCAGCCCTTCTCAGTGAGCCACAGCACAGTGTCTTGTAGCCCAGAGGACAGAGTTGCAGAGGCCAGATAGCCTGAGTCTGAGGCTGCCAAAAGGACAGGAAGGGAGGACTGGGAGAGTTCTGTCTGACTCTTCCTTCCCATGTGCTTACTTACTGGCAAACTGCCAGTGCCAATAGGCTATGGCAATGCCCTTCTTAATGAGGCACACAAAAAGACCACCAGGAACCAACCCAGGAACTTTCTGGTGAACTGTTCTAATGGAGAGCTGGCACACAACTACTCTTTAGTGAGCCACAGTCATGTATTGCAGCCCAGAGGAAATAGTGGTAGAGACCCACAGGCCTGAGTCTGAGCCTAGGCCACAGGGCCTGAGTAGGGGAGGATCATTGCCAGCCACTCAGGAAGCTCCAGTTGCCCAGCGTGGCTGAATGGCCTGAGGAAGTCAGGAAAATGCCCTTCTTTGTGAGCCACAGTGGTTTGCAGCCAATGGAACTCAGTAGCCCTTCCTGCACAGACTCACAGTCAGTGACTCTGAGTAGTATCTACCAACAAGGACCAAGGCTGGAACCTTCCGACAATCTTCCATATGCAGGTATGCTTCCCCTCTTCGTGAGCCACAGTTGGCAGCCCAGTGGATAAGCTCAGGCCACAGGTGTATGACTCTGAGGCCTGAGTGCAGTCTGAAAAAAGGACTGCAAGCCAGAGGGTCTTCCTCCACAGCTGTGTGCTGCTTTCCCTGTAAACTCCTAGCAGGCCAGCACAGCCATGTTCCCTTCTCAGTGAGTGACATAGCTTTGCAGCTCACGGAAGACAGTAGGCCTGAGAACCACAGAGAGCCACTAGCATGCCCTTAGTGATAGTGAATCACAGTTCCCAAAACTCCAAGAGCCAAGCCTGGAACTAAATTGTGATAAACTGTTGTAATGGAGTGCTGGCACACAACTACTCTTCCCTTCTTTGTGAGCCACAGTCGTTTGCAGCAAATGGAACACAGTCGCCCTTCCTCGATAGACTCAGTCTGGCAGCCCAGCTCCGGTACACAAAGTGGCTGAATGGCCTGAGTACGCACGCCAGTAAATTGTCCTTCTTAGTGAGCCACAGTGTATGGCAGCCCAGTGAGGACTAAGTAGCAGTCCGGAGGCTGACAACACTTCCACACAGCGGCACTACTTCCTGCAGAGGCCTGTCACTGTCCCAGGCAGAGTCCAAGGGTGGTTTCGCATGAAGTGGCTGCGCAAGCCACTTGAGGAGAGCAATCACGGGCCCATGGCTGTTTTCTAGCACACAAGCACAATGCCCTTCTCTGTGAGCCACAGTGTGTGCAGCCCAGAGTGAAGGGTAGTGGAGGCCAGAAGGCCAGACTAGAGGGGGTAGAAGGAGAAGCACCGAATCTCCCCTCCTTCTGTCAAGGGATTTCCCAACCTGGAATGTGTGAAGAACTCCCCCCCCCCATGTGGGATAACAGAGTCCCCCAGTTCTAAACAAAATACTTGATGAGTGACTGCACTGCACTGTTACAGTTGGTCTTGTTCTCCTCAAGTGATTTTCCGCCTAGAGGCGGGCGCAGCCATGGTTGCTGCATGGGCAAGTTGAGGGGAGTGGCACTGGCGACAGGGCTGAACTTGAAGCACTAACTGGACCATGCTGTTAGGGTGAAGGAGAAGCGGCTGGAAGGCCTCCTCTAAGCCAGAAGTGGGGGGAGCCTGACAGGCAGGCAGGGAGAAGACACAGAGCTTGATTGAGTCTG
>JAHTLZ010000023.1:655093-671377 GCA_023846285.1 Phrynocephalus versicolor | reverse complement strand
GGATTTTTTTTAACTTTTAAAAACTTTTTTTCTGTGCCGCTTGGCATCGCGCGATCGCCGCTATGCCAGGAACAACAACGACAAATCAGACCCAATTATTCGTTTGTCGGTTCGAGTCCGAGTTCTGGCGGAGTAATTGTCGTTTCCTTTTCCATTCCGTAACGGAAACGAGTAACGGAAACGGAAACGGGAATTCCGCTAAGTCGTGCCCATCTCTAGTCATGACATGCCATTTGCAGTAGAACAGAAGAAAGAGGAAAGTCTAAAACAATGTTTGGGGGCTATAGATAGCCAAGAGCTATGAGTGAGACCTAAACCGTTTGAAATGGAAAGTAACCTGATATATATAAGAGACAGATTTAATGTCACAGGGAAGAAAGTGTGGTTTACCTAGAGAGTTGGTGGTACCTAAGAAATCCAGAAAGCAGATATTTGAGGGAAGCCATAGAAATAGAGCTAAATGACACAGAGATATGACAAAGATGGAACACAAGAACCAGTATTTACAACAGATGGGTGGCTGGAGTTTTATAAATCTCAGCAAAGGTTTTAATAAACCTAAGGAAACTATTAGCAGAAGTCATTTCCAGAAAAAATTATGTCAAGGTGGGAATTTATTTAAAACTAAATGGTTGGAGCAGACTTCCAAAATTGTAATCTTGTTGTTCATCTTGATATGGGGAGGTCTGAGAGAAACAATAGCATTATATTTGCTTTTGTTTTTGTCATACAACATTTTGGCATTGATCTACATTGGAGATTGAAGAGGAGAGATGATTGCCCCCCCACGCCCGAAATAATGTGCGAGACCACACTTGTGGGATGAAAACAGGGCCAGGTTTATTCAAGCACACATCAACAGAACATAACAACCAAAACATCTTACCCAAAGGAGGAGGGGGCTCTGTAGTGCGTGGCTTGTTGATGCAGGAGGGGGGGTTGACTCCAAACCCCACCCTCCAACTTGCCAGGTGAGAGTCGTGCGCCACCGAGGGGGGGCGCCTAACGCTTGGCTCCCCTCCATTCGATGAAGCTAGCGGCTATCTGCCGTGCCCAAATGTGCGGGGACACCATCACCTGGTGGGTCCCCCCGGCCCGGCAGTGGCCAGTTAAAATTGCCCCCTTCCCCCGGGTTCTGTAATCTCCACGATCAGCAGAGCCCAAGGGTTGGGAGTTCTAGCTTTTGATGACACCTACAGCCCACCTTCCAGCATTTTGCTGGCACTACCCACCAGCGCCCCCTTGAGCGTCAAACCCTTCCCCCTGGCCGCAGTGCCAGCAGTCCCCCCATTCCTGTCAGAACGGGATAGGCGGGGGAAAAAACCCGCCCTCTCTTGCCAATCTGGGAGCGGGGTGAAAAAATTCCTATCCGGCCCCTTCCGGCGACCAGCATGCTCGCTCTGACATATTCAACAATTGGTGGGTGGGAGGGGATGCGCTTGGAGGCCGGAAAAGAGGCCGGGTGCACGCGGAAGCCTGCTTATAAAGCCGGGCTTCTCGCGAGACCGGCCGATCTCACCTCTCGCGCGACTTCGGCCGGGGGGGGGCAAACAGGCCCCACCTTCAGATTCCCTCAGCAGAGTGGGCACTTGCCCCCCCACGCCCGAAATAACGTGTGAGACCACACTTGTGGGATGAAAACAGGGCCAGGTTTATTCAAGCACACATCAACAGAACATAACAACCAAAACATCTTACCCAAAGGAGGAGGGGGCTCTGTAGTGCGGGGCTTGTTGATGCAGGAGAGGGGGTTGACTCCAAACCCCACCCTCCAACTTGCCAGGTGAGAGTCGTGCGCCACCGAGGGGGGGCACCTAACGCTTGGCTCCCCTCCATTCGATGAAGCTAGCGGCTATCTGCTGTGCCCAAATGTGTGGGGACGCCATCACCTGGTGGGTCCCCCCGGCTCGGCAGTGGCCAGTTAAAATTGCCCCCTTCCCCCGGGTTCTCTAATCTCCACGATCGGCAGAGCCCCAGGGTTGGGAGTTCTAGCTTCTTGATGACACCTACAGCCCACCTTCCAGCATTTTGCCAGCACTACCCACCACTGCATGGACAAGCTTGCTATGGCCCATGCCCGCCCTCCAGGCTGCTCACCTCAGCCTGCAGCCCCCTCCTCAGATCCTCCAGGAAAAGCGCCAGGCCCACGTCGGAAAGGTGCACCCCGTCCGGTCTGTACAGTTCTGCCTTCGAACTGCAGATTGCTGGGTGTCCCACCACAGCTAAGCCCGCCTGCCTCACGTACCGACAGACTTCCCGATTGAGGCTCCTGCATGCCCTGTTGATGGCAACCTCCATGCCAGGCGCACCCCAGTGTCTCCTCGGGACCACCGTTGACCACACCACCTTCACGGCCGGGTATTGTTCCTTAAATTCAGTTAGGTTCCTGATGATCTGCAGTAACAGGGACTTGCCCGACTGCTTGCCCAGATCGTTACCCCCGGCGTGTATAAGGATGAGGTCTGGAGGTCGGCCTTCTGCCAGGTGCCGGGCCATGGGGAGGACCTCGTTCCACCGCATGCCGCACCAACCTTTCCACTCGACAAGTGCATGTGCGCCTAGGCCAAGTTGAGACCCTCAAGGTGATCTGGCTGCGAAGCGGGTCGTCCAGTAAACAAAGCTGTGCCCCATGATGATTATATGCTTCCTTCGATTGACACATTCCATGCCTACAAACAAGCAGAAGAAAGACACATGAGGAGGGGGGTATGGGGGATGCCGAGCCCCCTACAAGGTCGGCAGGGGACGCACGTATACCTTGTAACACTGCGATTTCCAACGCCCAATCAACCTAATCCGCCCCATGTCGTACCCCAATGCCGCAGCTGTTGAGGCTGCACCTATGCGAAATGAATGAGTACCAAAGCAGGCACCCTGAACTCCGATCCTCTCCAAGGCAGCGGACGTCACCTGCCAGAACTGGTACTTGGTCAGTGGGGCCCCATCCTCGTGACAAAATAAGTAGCCCTCCGCCCCTCCCCTGTGCTGGAGGTATTCCCGAGTTGATACCACCGGGCAGATTTCACTGAGCTGGCACAGTTCCAATTCTAGCTGAACCCCCTTACCATCCTGATTTGTCTTCGACCTGCGGATCCTAATTACCATGCTCCTCCGATTAACCGTCACATCTGCCAACTGCAAAGCTATTTTTGAATGGTCCCCTCTGCTGCCCGCCACCAATTCACTAACCCGTAGGGCTGCGAAGAATGCCACCGAGGTGGCAGCTCTGAACAGGGCTTGCTCACATCCGTTTGTACAAACCCGCGGCCATTCCCTAGTTAGGCATCTCGAGATCTCAGGGGTAATGGGTGCCCTGGTATCCCCCTGGGTGCATCTTTCCTTCCCGTAGCCTTCCACCATTTTCCTCACCCGAAAGTCCAAGGATGTGTCCCTGCAGCCTCGTGCCTTCGCCTGGAAGGCCAATGCTGCCCGCTTCCTTTGTATAGATCTAGGGGCTAACCCCGTCCTATACAGGTAGACCACAAATTGCTGGTGGTGTTCAACCGGGACAGGCCACTCCTGAGGCAATCCCAACCCCTCCCGAAAAGACTCAAACTCCTTAGTCACTGCATCGTATCCTTGCCGTGTCTGTGGGGCCAGAGCCAGGCCTATGGCCCGATCAGCTTCCCTTCTCCAATCTCCCAAACCGCATCCGGCAGCTCCTCAGGGTGGGGGTACACTCCGGGGGCTAGCTCCCTGAACCTGGCAATCTGGTGGCGGGAAAGGGCATGAGCCAGGCTGTTGTCCAGGCCCGGAATGTGCTTGGTGTTAATAACAATGTTATACTGCAAGGTCCGCAAGACGAAAGCCCTTACCAAGTGCATGACCCTCTCAGACCTGGCTGATAGGCTATTTATGATGTGAACCACAGACATGTTGTCACACCAAAACGTCACTGAAGAGTTGGCCCAAGCGTCTGCCCATAACCATAGTGCCCCTACTATGGGGAAGAATTCTAAAAAGGTTAAGTCCTGCGTTACCCCTTTTGCGTTCCAGGTCTCGGGCCAGCTCCCGTGAACCCACCTACCCCTAAAATATATGCCATAACCTACCGCCCCAGCCGCATCCGTGTGAACTTGGAACTCTCCCCGTAGATTAACGTCTGACCGCCAGAAGGACACCCCGTTAAAATCCCTCAGAAATCTAAGCCATACCTCTATGTCGTTGCGCATCCCCTTTGTCACCCTGGTCCTGTGGAGGGGTTTGGTGAGGCCATGCATAGCACCACACAGGCGCCTGATAAAAGCCCTGCCTGGTGCTACGACCCTGCACACAAAGTTCAGATGTCCCACTACATCCTGCCTTCGGGTCACTTTACGCTTGGACAACAGGTACTGCAGCCACTGCCTTAGGTTAGCAATCTTGGATGGAGGGAGCCTAGAAGACTGCTGCCATGTGTCGAGCTCAATGCCCAAGAATGTAAGAACAGTGGCAGGCCCTTCTGTTTTTTCTTCCGCCAGTGGGACTCCTAGCTGCCCTGCCAGCCCCTGGAATGTTGACAACAGTTCCTGACACCTGCCCGTGCCCTTAGTGCCACAGAAAATAAAATCATCAAGAGAGTGTGCTACTGAGGACGTGCCTGTGGTGTTCCTCAATTTCCATTCAAGGAATGCACTGAAGCGCTCAAAGGCCACGCAGGAGACGGAACACCCAAAGGGGAGGGCCCTGTCCATGTAATAGTTACCTTCAAACTGGAAACCCAAGAGTTCCACGTCATTCAGGTGGACTGGCAGCAAACGAAATGCGGACTTTATGTCGCATTTAGCCATTTTGGCCCCCACCCCGCAGGACCTGACCATGTGAACCGCGGAATCGAATGACGTGTACTTAACCGTGGTTAATTCCTGGGGGATGGCATTGTTGATGGAGTCCCCTTCCGGGAATGATAGCTGGTGAATTAACCTGAATTCCCCGGGAGTCTTCTTGGGTACTAAACCTAGGGGTGAAACCCTCAGGTTTGGGATGGGGGGTTGTTTATAAGGTCCAAGTACCCTACCTTCGTCAACCTCCCTAACGATTTTCCACCGTGCCACCTCCTCCATGCCCCTTAATGACTTTAGATTGTGCGCCCGACTGGGTTTCCGCTCCCCCACTGCTGGTATCCTAAATCCCTCCCTGAATCCTGACAATAATATGTCAGCCGCTCCCCTATTTGGGTAATCCCTTAACCAGTTTTCAAGGACCGGGACCCTAATTGGACTGGGGCCCTTTTGAATTACCCCCATTGCCCTGGTTTGCCCTGCCAGTTGCCCCTTGCTCCCGTGTGTTACCTTTGCTGCCCCTGGCTCTACTGCAGTTGACTGCTCCATGAAGAGCTCCACAGACCGTGCATTCATGCTTGAATTTACAGGATTTCCTCCCACACCCTCCGGTTCCATTAAAGTCCCAACAGAGCAGGCGGGGTTGAACCAGCTGCCCTGCGTTGCCGCGGGGAGTGTTGTTACCGGAGGGTCTCCTAATGAGATGTCCACTGTCAAAGCGATCCCCCATGGCTGGGCGTGTGGTTGTCATGATCTGCAGCCATAATGATGTCAGGGGAACGTCCCACTTCAGTGTGGGGTCCAGGGCCACCCTCTTCCTGAACTGCTCATCATATAACAGCCAGGTGTGCCCCGGGAAATCTACGTAGGCCTTGTAGATTAAATCCTGATATTGTATAAGAGCGGGCGCACGCCATGGCTAGACCCTCGTAATGACCAACATATAAATAGAATAAGCCTGGAGCCAGTTCCCCCAGGTCCGATCCGGCTTCCTCTTTAGACGCCTCTCTTTTCGTCCTCCTTCTCCCCTTCTTTACTCTCAACCTCTGTATTAAGCAGGCTGAATAAATCCACGTACTCGCTCCTGAGGATGCGATCCCTGGTGGTCAGCGCCAGATGACCCCCCAATAGCAGTGCCTGATCCCCATAAGGGATTGCATGCATCGGGACCATGCCCATGTTCTGATAGGGGGGCTGCCCTAAGGGCCACTGATAATTTGGAATGGCTGCTGCCTGCGCCAGTGGGATGCCTGCCCCCTGCCCATGCCTTGGACCCCACCCCACCCCACCGGGTGGTTGCTGCACTCCTGACTGGGGCCCTTGCTGCTCTTGCCCTGCCTGCGCTGTGGGGGATATGCGCCTCCGTAATTATTGTTCGCCCACCCAGGGCCCTGTTGCTGGTACCCCCAACCGTTGTAAGCCTGCCCCCACATAGGGGCCCATGGTCCCGGGGTCACCGGGAGCAGTTGGCCGAGCCCGCCCCTCCCGTGCCTGCGGGCCCTACAGGACCCCGAGGTGCAAGGTCCCAAGGCCAGGCCCCCAACCCCGCATTGGGCGCTTGCTGCCCGGGTAACTCACCCGGCTCGTTGTTTGGCACTGCCACTACCACCTCCTGGTCCTCTTGTCCCTCCAGAACCTCTGCCTCGTCCGCCGCTGCCTCCTGGGCTTGGGTCGCACCCACCGCTGTTCCGGGTCTGCTGGCTTGACCTCCGGGTTCCCTTCGGCCTTCCAGCACTGCCATACGCAAATATAGCTCATCCACCAACTCCCTCACCCTGGCTTTCTTGCCCGCCTTATTATGCCTTGCTGATGCCCGGACCTGGCTAGGCCCCGCCTCCACTGCCTCGCCATTGCTCCTACCCCTCTCAAAGGCATCAAACCTTGCCTTCAGTTGTTCCAGCTTTGCAATGCTGTCATCCTCCGAATCGGACTCAGCCGGGGATGCCCGTGCTGGCTGGGCCCGCTTGGCCGGGCGCTTCCCCTTAGATTTGCCCTGCCGATTGCCCTGCCATCACGACATCCTGTGGCAGGGAGTTCCACAGACTAACAACGCACTGAGTGAAAAAAATATTTTCTTTTGTCTGTTCTTACTATCCCAGCCCTCAATTTGAGTGGATGTCCCCTAGTTCTGGTATTTTGGGAGAGAGAGAAGAGCTTCCCTCTATCCACTTTACTCATGCCCTGCATTATTTAGTACGTCTCAATCATATCCCCCCTCAGGCGCCTTTTTTCCAGACTAAAGAGGCCCAAATGTTTTAGCCTTTCCTCATAAGGGAGGTACCTCAGCCCAGTAATCATTTTAGTCGCTCTCTTCTGCACCTTTTCCAGTTCCACTATGTCTTTTTTGAGGTGTGGAGACCAGAATTGTACACAATACTCCAGGTGGGGCCTTACTATTGCTTTGTATAATGGCATTATAATGTTGGCTGTTTTTTTTTTCAATCCCCTCTTTGATAATCCCTAGCATGGAATTGGCCTTCTTCACCGCTGCCACACTTTGGGTAGACACCTTCATTGAGCTGTCCACCAACTCACCAAGATCTCCTTCCTGATCCATCACGGATAGCTCAGAGCCCATGAGTTGATGAATAAAGTTTTGATTTTTTTGCCCTAATATGCATTACTTTACATTTGACTATATATAGAAATGCATTTGCCATTTGGCAGCCCATTCCCCCAGTTTGGAGAGATCCTTCTGGAGCTCTTCACAATCTTCTTTTTTTAAAAAAAATTATTAATAGAAAGACATACAAACATAGAATAAACAATAATAAACAATAATAAACACTACAAAGTGCCCCCCCAGGACCATCCAGTATTCTTGAATCTTCTCTTCCTTCTTCATCTTCTTTTTTTCCCCCAGTGAGCTTCTTAAGGTCCTTTTCTCCAGAACTGTGAGGGATTATAGGTCGGTTGTATCCCTTTCCCTTTTAGTGATACATACTCTATAAATTTCCTCCAAATATCATAAAAAATATCCTTTTTCATTTCCCCTCGCAAAACTTTTATATTACACGATAATTTATCATTTAAAGCTATAGCCCACACATCCTTATACCAGTCAGCAATTTTAAAATCTAATTTCAGTTTCCAATTTTTAGCTATAATCAATCTTGCGGCTGTCATAAGGTTTGCTATTAATTCTTTTGTTTTCACATCATATTCATTAATACGTGGTAATGATAACAATGCAATTTTAGGTTCACATTTAATATCAGTTTGTAATATTTCTCTTGTCTCCTCAAAAATCTCTTGCCAGAACTTTTGAACTATTTCACATTCCCACCACAGATGAAAATAAGTACCTATCTTTTTTTCACATTTACAGGAAAGCTTGGAATATCTTGGGTTCATTCTGTTCAGTCTGACTGGTGTCATATACCATCTTAAAACTAGTTTAAAATAATTTTCTTTTATTCTAACTGATAATGACCGTAAAATCCTCAAATTCCAAATTCTTTTCCATTCCTCATTATTTATTTCTTTGTCTATGTCTTGTTTCCATATCTCTCTTATTGTATCCGGCTCCCTTTTTTCAAGTGAATCTTGAATTATTTTGTATATTTTGCCTACTGCTCCTTTCCCTGTATTTCCTTTCTCTGATTCATATGTTAACAGGAATTGCTCAAATTTTGTGTATCCTCTAAGTTGTATATTTCTCCTTGTCCATTCTTTCGTCCAACTTTCTAATTGGACATAATTCAACCAGGATAAATCCTGGGTTTGCAATATGCGTTTAATTTCCTGCTTTGTTCTCATCTTTTTAATCCAATCTTTTAGTCTTGCCACTTTCCTTATTTTAAATAGTTCTCCATATTTCTTCATATTCGTGGGGAAGTTTATCTGATCTATCACCAAACCAAGAGGGGAACCTTCCGATATCAGTTTCCTTCCGTACTTTTTCCAAGTAAGTAGTAGGGAACTCAACAGTGGGCTTTACCACAATGAAAAGTTTTGTGTCATCCACAAACTTTGCCACCTCACTGCTTATCACTGTCTCCAGATCTTTTATGAACAGATTGAAAAGCACCGGACCCAGGACAGATCCCTGGGGCACGCCGCTTTTCATCTCTCTCCATTGTGAAAATTTCCCATTGACACCTACTCTTTGTTTCCGGGATCTCAACCAGTTCTCAATCCATAAGAGGACCTGCCCTCTTATCCCCTGACTGTGCAATTTTCTCAGCAGCCTTTGGTGGGGGACAATGTCAAAAGCCTTTTGAAAATCCAGATAGACTATATCCATCGGTTCACCCAAATCCACATGCCTGTTGACCTTTTCAAAGAATTCTAAAAGGTTTGTAAGGCAAGACTTACCGTTACAGAAGCCATGCTGATTTTCTCTCAGCAAGGTTTGTTCTTCTATGTGTTTTAAGATTTTCTCTTGGATGAGGCTTTCCACCATTTTCCCTGGGACAGACGTAAGGCTAACAGGCTTGTAGTTTCCAGGGTCCCCCCTCCTTCCTTTTTTAAAAATTGATGTGACATTTGATATCCTCCGATCCTCCGGCACTGTGGCCGTTTTAAGAGACAAGTTGCATATTACCGTTAAGAGATCTACAATTTCATTTCTCAGTTCCCTAATAACTCTTAGGTGGATGCCATCTGGGCCTGGTGACTTGTTGATCTTTAATTTGTCAATTAGTCCTAAAACATCCTCTCTTTTAACCTGCATTTGATTTAATTCTTTAGTCAAGAGGGGCCCTTCAGGCAGTGGAATCTGCCCAAAGTCTTCTGTCGTGAAGACAGATGCAAAGAACTCATTTAGTTTCTCTGCAATTTCCAAGTCCTCCTTTACCTCCCCTTGTCCTCCCACACCATCCAGAGGGCCAACTGGTTCTCTGGCAGGTTTTCTACTTCTAACATATTTAAAGAAGCTTTTGTTATTTCTCTTTATATTGCTAGCCATGTGTTCCTCAAAGTCTTTCTTTACCTCTCTTATCAACTTCTCACATTTCTTTTGCCAGAGTTTGTGTTCCTTTTTATTTTCCTCATTTGGGGAGGATTTCCATTTACAGAAAGACCTCTCCTTGTGCTTTAGAGCCTCTCTAACTCCACTCGTTAACCATGCCGGCACCCTCTTGGACTTCGATGAGCCCTTCTTTCATTGTGGTATGCACTTGTGCTGGGCCTCTATTACCGTCATTTTAAACAGGCTCCATGCACTCTGTTCAGTAAGAGTTAGAGTTAGCGTTGAGAGCAGTTCAGTTCAGTTCAGTTGAAAGAGCTGAGTCAGTTTGGATTGTCAGTTGGTCAGGTGTGAGATCCTGCCACTGAAAAGAGTCTGGTTTCTAAAGGAAATACATTATCATAAGAATTCATGATTGCAATACAATAACATGGGCTAAAGGTATCATAATTTTGAACTTCTATTTGTAAACTAATAAACATTTCAATGATTATTTTAAAACTATATAACCTGGTGTGACTCTCTCTCTCAAACACATAAAAGTGTCCAGTTAATCTGGTGGTGGCAGTGAGTGGAAACCTAGTGTGTGATGTGGTGTACGTCACAAATGCGTCACAACTACAACAATTCTAATTTCTTGACAAGTTGCCCTTCTGGGAGGCGGGGATGTGTTTGAAGCAGAGTTATCAGACAGCTGCTGGCTGACAGGATGAGCTGGAAGGCTCCTCCAGCTGCTCTTCATCAGTTAACCCCTCAGGGTCAGGTTCTGCAGCAGGCAGGGTCCTGACACTCTGTCCTCCCTCTTTCTGGAAGCGTGGCTCTGACTTGATAAAGCTGGGGATCCTAACAGCCACACCTCCTTCAAACTCCCATAATTCTGAAGAAGGAGATCTGCAGGCCGGAAGTGTGCTGGGCAGGACAGATTTAATGGAGAAAGTCACTTCAGCAGCTCTAAAGGGTAAGAGCCTTCTGAAGGAAACAATTCAGGATCTCGCCTCATACCCTGAGTAGACCTCAAGGGTTCTGGCAGGAACATATGACCAAAGAAATATAACAGAGGACCTTGATTTAACATTCTCAAATGCAGATTTAATAATTACAGATGAATGGCAGGAAGATATATTAGAAGACTCCCAATCCAAGCTTTTACCTGAAGTAGCAGCACATATAAAAACTGCAGGGAAACAAAATTCCCAAGTAACTCTTTTAAATCCAATAACTACTGACACCAAAGATCTATCCTTGGCCGAAGTCCCACTAGCCAAGTCTGAGCGCCATGTCACCATCTATAATTGGCTGTTAAGATTAAACAATGCTTGGGCTTCTAATTCAGAAGTAATACGGTGTGTCTTAGATACAATGGGTGAGGACTGGGATCCACAAATGATTATAAAATGTGTTTGCACATATTCCACTAAGCCTAGGATGTCAAGAGGTAGGGTGCTTTTGACATTTACAGATAGTAAGCAGGCCAATTATTTCTGGAGTCTTTAGATATATTCAAAGGCACAGCGGTTAGAGATGGGCATGAATAGAAAAAATGGTGTTTCAGTTTTTCATTTTTCGTTGAGGGGTCCGTTTCGGTTCGTTTTCATTTTTTGCAAATTTTGGGGGGGGGAAATCGTTTTTGTTTATATGGTTTTTGGTTTTACTCACTTTTTGTGCAATTTTTAAAGCATTTCCATGCGCGGGCGTCCCCCAACGCCCCAGACCAGAGAGAAAATACTTAAAAATAGATGCTGGCAGAGACACAGTATAGACGAGGTACGCAGGGAGGCTGCAAAGGCAGCGGCGTTGCCCAGGGTGCAAGGCAGCCGCAGAGTGACTGCACTGCTGGGCAGGGGAGGGTACTCACCGAGAGGTACGCACATACGCACACAGGGAGGCTGTAGGACTGAAGCTAGAGAGAAATCTCTTCTTTCTCTCCCCTAAGAGCCAGGCTGCAGCCGGCAGGAACACAGAGACACACACCTGCCTGTCTGGCCTAAAGTGAAAATGAGTCGCAGAGACAGCAATCCCACCCTAACTCCCACCGGAGACTGCAAGGAGGACGGGGGCTGCCAGAGCTTTTTATGCCCTCTGTGGCTGCCTGACCTGCCCAGTCTGCAACCTGGGCATGCTATTGGTTGAAGTTGTCCAAGAATTTACATGATCCCATCACATGGCTTGCCTCCATTTAGTGGCTGGCGACATCCATTTTGTCATCTTTAAAGGGAAAAGAAAAATACATCATGATGGGGGAAGACAAAAACAAACGTTTTAAGGAACCCCCCCCCGGTAGGTATTATCAGACAGTATAAATAATTATCGCTGCATTTTTATGGATGTCCAGGGTGTTTTTTAACATTTAAAACAGCTCATTTCATTGCACATCACCATTAACGAAAAACGAAACGTAACGAACCTAATTTTTGTGGTTCTGTTTGGTTCATTCCAATTTCATCACAATGTTCGTTATTTGTTTCATTATGTAACAAAACAAATAACTAATAACAGAAATGAAAAAAGTTCATTTCATGCCCAACTCTAACAGCGGTATCATTCAAATGGGGAACACATACTAATTCTCGGAAGTCCAACCCTAAATGGACCTCAAAATTGGCTCCCTGGGAATCAATAACCCAAAACAGAGGAAACCAGGCACTAAAACAAAGTAGTCATTCCTCATCCATCTTCATAAGGGAGTCCATGGATGAAGTGCCCAGTTATGAACTTCATAGTACCAGCATCAGGGCTTTCTCCCATAATGATTTGTGTCCAGAGCCTAATTGGGACAGCAGAGGGAAGAAAGGATGTCCTCCATTTGTAACTTCTCCTAATAATATCATCATTAGCCATCCTGGTGCCTTCACAAATAAGATCCAGTCTCAATGCATCCAAGCCAGAGTGTCTTCAAGGATAAGGGTCCTCTTAACCTGCAATACATCTTCCAAAAATTCTAGAATACATTTACATCAGCCAACTAAAGTGAAGAATCTTCTACCCTCTACAACTGGAACTACTTCTGAATGGTCCTCCGAGTGCCACCTGGGCAACAGGTATGCCCCCTTGGCAGCTCACTCTCAGAACTGACTAAAGCAGGAGTGCCCAAACTTTTTGTAAGGCGTGCCAGATTTGGTGGCTGAGAATGTGTCAGGGGCCGGTTGCAAGCCCCACCCACTGACCCATAAGCCCCACCCACTGACCCCTTGCAACCCCATCTGCAAGAAGGAAGGTGGGGACCAAGGGAGGGAGGGAGGAAGGTGGAAACCAAGAGAGGAAGGAAGGGAGGTGGGGAACAAGGGAGGGAGGGAGGGAGGGAGGAAGGAACGTGGGGACAAAGGGAGGGAGGAAAGAAGGAAGGTGGGGACCAAAGGAAGCACAGGGAGCCGTGGCCACAGGTCATCCCTTGGAAGAGGCGATCTGTGTGACCTTGCACCCCCCAAGCTCCCCTGCGGTGGTGATAGCTCACCCATCAGCCCACCCCAAAGCTCCTCGGCGGTGGCAGAGGCCCTCTGGCCTGCCCACCCCAACACATTCCCCTGTGATGCTGATGGCGGCAGACCACCCATCCGCCTAGCCGCCCAAGCTTCCCAGCGGTGCCGGTGGTGCAGCCCGCCCAATCACTGCCCTGCGCATGCTCCCAATCTCACAATGTTCCCGGCTATGCCGGTGGCGGAGGCTTGCCCGCACACCGCCCTTCGTGCATGCCACATTTCACAAGGTTCCCAGCGGTGCCGGTGCCGGTGGCCTACCCACGCACCACTCTGCGTGCGCACCTAGCTTCACAAGCTTCCCAGTGATGCCAGTGGCAGAGGCCCACGCGCACCCGGCTTCACATGATTGCCGGCGGTGCCGGGGGCAGCAGCCCGCGTGATGGCTGGACGACCAGCCTGCCCAGCCCCACAAGTTTCCTGGTGGTGCTCGTGGTGGTGGCCCACCCCCGCGCCCGCCCACCCAGCCCCTCAAGCTTCCCGGTGGTGTCAGTGTTGGCGGAAGATTTTTTTAAAAAAACATGGGGCAAAGGAGGGGGGAGGGGCGGGCCAGCCAGCCACGGGCCACTCAGAATGGCCTGAAGGGCTGGATTTGGCCCGCGGGCCGGACTTTAGGCAGGCCTGGACTAAAGGCAGGCAAGAAAGAAAGCCAATTAATGAAGCTTTTATCCTGGAACATTGCAGATTGGAAAAATAAATTAATTGACCCCAGGTTTATCCAGTATCTGCAGACTTTTTATATAATTTGCCTTCAAGAGACCTTGATGATGGAGAAAAACTCCCTAAGCCTTCAGGGCTATCAGACATGGGAACAGCCTGAACAAAAAAATTCTTCCACAGGTCGTGGTAGTGGTGGTCTGGCTGTTTCAATCTCTTCCATTTAAGGTTGAAGGTGACTGAGGTGAATAGCTTAAATTCCAATAACTGGCAGGTTCTGAGTATACAGGGCTGTAATTGTGGACCTTTGATCTGTGTTAATGTCTATTTCCCCTGGGGTTCTGTGGGTTCTTCATCAGATGGCTGGGCTAAACTGGAGGATTTAATTGATACTTTACTCACTGAGTATTCTAACCATCAGCTGTTAATTTGTGGTGATTTTAATGCAAGAATGGGAAACAACTTTAAAGCTATGGGAGAAGCCTTAGGCCTTGAGCTCAAAGGTGATATTAACACCAATAGAATCTCCCATGATAAGATCACTAACAAACATGGTCATTTCCTCTTTCAGCTGATTCATAAATATCAACTTGTTTGTTTAAATGGTTCACATTTGGACCACTCTAAGGGTTATTTCACATTCTTGTCTGATAGGGGAGCCAGTGTAGTGGACTACGTGTTGGGGTCACTTGCCATGCTCCCTCATGTGAAGTCTTTGGAAATTGATGATAGACCAGACAATGACCATCTCCCTCTTAGAGTGACTATAGGATCTCAGCAGAAACAATCTAGTACCATTACTGATTATAAAATGATGGGTCATATACAAGGAGAGAAGCGGCTCAGATGGTCCCTGCAAATAGATGCTAATATAAGGCAGTTGTTGAGAACGGATCAACTTCTTGTGCTGGGTCAGCATGCCCTCCAAGGGCCCCAGAACATTTGTGGAGCATACCAGGATATAATAAATGCTCTCAGACCCCTTTTGACCACAACCTATGCAGAAAAAAACAAGGAGCCAAAATATCATGGTTTGATAAGGACTGCAAGTTTAAGAAAAAGCAGCTGAGTAAAATGATAAGATCAGCCAAAAACTTTGTGACAGCTGAAGCCACTGCTCTCTTAGAGCAACAAAGGAGGGAATATAAACAGTTTTTAAGGGATAAAAAGATAGCCTTTTTAACCAATAGTTGGAAATCCCTGGGCCTTGCCCTTGCTGAAGGGAATGACAGGAAATTCTGGAGATTGATAGAGAGAGGCTTCTCACAGAAAACTCCTGAAATTGCCAATCTAATTACACCTGAGGTATGGGTTTCTCTTTTTAGCCACATTTTTTGAAGTAGTCATCATCTACAACCCATAAATGGAATTCCAGATAATCTCGCAGATTGGTCATCTGTTTCTCCAGCAGAAATTGAGCAGAAATTGAGGAGTTATTCTCCACTCTTCATAATGGCAAGGCCCCTGGGAAAGACATTATCCCTGATGACGTGTTCACTATTGATATAGGCTGGTGGTCACCCATTTTAGCCAATTTATTCACCCACATTAATTGTACAGGAAATATCTCTTCAGGGTGAAGAACTAGTATTATTGTCCCTATTCTTACGAAAGGCGATCCATCAGATCCTCTTAATTACAGACCCATTAGTCTTCTTGATGTGGCTGCCAAGCTTTATGCATGATACATCTTCAACAAACTTATGGAGTGGGATAGGAGCCAATCCATTATCTTTGAAGAACAAGCAGGATTTAGAAAAGGTAGAAGTACAATAGATCAAGCCTTCATCCTCCACTATTTAGTATCCAAATATGCAAAGAGCCCAAATAAGTTCCTTTATATTGCTTTTATTGACTTTTCTTCAGCCTTTGACCTGATAAATAGACAGTGCTTATGGTACAAACTGAACAAAACTAACATTGACAAAAGACTCCTGTGGCTAATGCAGTTGTTACATCAAAACAATAAGATGCAAGTACGAATTGGTCTACAAGGTGTACTATCTCATGAGATATGTATCAATCGAGGGGTGAAACAAGGGTGCATTTTAGCACCATTTCTTTTCAATTTCTATGTAAACAACCTAGTTCCTGCAATGGCATCTTCTTCTCTCTTTCCTCCAGCTGTCGGTAGTCGTAAGATCTCAATATTACTCTACGCCGACGACCTGGTACTGATATCTTTGAAAAAAATTGGACTCAAAAGAATGCTATCCAAATTTGGGCAACTTTGTAAGATGGAACAATTAACTAGAGATGGGCACGACTTAGCGGAATTCCCGTTTCCGTTTCCGTTACTCGTTTCCGTTACTGAACGGAAAAGGAAATGACAATTACTCCGCCAGAACTCGGACTCAAACCGACGAACGAATAATTGGGTTTGATTTGTCATTGTCGTTCCTGGCATCGCGGCCATCCCACGATGCCAAGCGGCACAGAAAAAAAGTTTTTAAAAGTTAAAAACAAACCCGATTCCCGGGCAAAA
>JAHTLZ010000023.1:641914-652593 GCA_023846285.1 Phrynocephalus versicolor | reverse complement strand
GAAAGCATGTAAATGCAAGTAGATAAATAGGTACCGCTGTAAAAAGCAGGAAGGTAAAACAGTGTTTCCTTGCAGCCATGCCGGCCATATGGCCATGGACTTGCACAGCACTGGCTCTTCCGGCTTCAAAATGGAGATGAGTACCGCCCCTAGAGTTGGACGCGACTAGCGGGAACCTTTATATTATATATAGTCTTATGAGGAACGGCTTAGAGAACTGGGAATGTTTAGCCTCTCTAAAAGAAGGCTGAGGGGGGATATGATAGCTATGTTTAAATATTTGAAAGGATGTCATATTGAAGAGGGAACAGGTTTGTTTTCCATGGCTTCAGAGACTAGGACTCGGGGCAATGGTTTCAAACTACAGGGAAAGAGATTCCATTTGAACATTAGGAAGAACTTCATGATGGTTAGAGCTGTTCAGCAGTGGAATATGCTGCCACGGAGGGTGGTGGAGTCTCCCTCTTTGGAGGTTTTTAAGCAGAGGCTGGATGGTGTGGAAGACACAAAGAAAAAAAAGTGTGTGTGTGTGTGTGAATTGGGAGCAGGTTTGTATCTGCGAAGGCAGTCCTGCACCCGCTCCTATGAGCACACGTCAATTAGGCAAGGACAAAATTAGGTCCCCGCATCTGGCTGCAATCCTTCATATCGTCACAAGCACAATGCAAAAAACCCAGTCCAAATTGGCCCAGCCATTCCCCAGAAATAAAATGGCTAAGAAGCTCTGGTCTTTTTCCCTGTAGTTAACCTTGGTAATAAGGCTAGGGGTGATTGACAGTGGATTTGATACTTTGTTTCACAGCAAGGCAAAGCAATGGGGGAAATCTGAGCTGCGGGCTCTGGGGGGGTCACTTCCCCACCCCCTGAGCCTCAGGAAAGTAGGGGGAATGGGGCAACCCCTTAATCCCGAGTAGACCGGACCTTGGCACTCTTGGGAGGGAATGGGGGATCATCTCATATTAACCCCTTGCATCACTGCACCGCTCCCTGCACAGCCCAAAAGGCACCAAGTTTTTTCTTTTTCCTTTCTCTTCTTCTCCTTCTCTCTCTCTTCCCCAAATAAAGGTTGTTCCTCCACCCCTCCCCTCTGTGTCCTTTCTCTCCCTGCCTTCCAGTTATATCCCCAACCCCCTCCATTTTCCCAATTCCTTCTTCATTCGGGTATCTCAAGGCATGGACAAGGGTGCACGCCACCTGTAGGGAAGTGACCTCCATTTCAAATCAGGGACTGTCACCCTGCCACATGGCTAAACCAGTTCAAACTGCTCTGAATGGGTTCTGCCAGAGGGATTTGTTGAGATTTTAGCAAGGCTAATCCTGCTAGGTACTGTTGGGCCTCAGTGTTAGCAATAAAGAGTCCAACAGGAGAGAGATCCAAGGAAAAATACTGGTTTTATTGAGCCCAATAAAAGACAGCAGGCGAACACCCCACCAGGACAGTGCGAGAATGTTCCGCCCCGAAGACAAAGATGGATACCATTTTATACCTTTCCCTCTCCCACCCACAAGATGCGCGCCTCCCCAGGGTGGGCAAAGGGGGTGGTCTTTGGGATTGTCCAATGGAAGCAGTCTGGGGGCTACCCTAGGGAGGTCCTGGGCGTTCCTGTTGTCCTGAAACAAGACCCCTGCCCAGGTGTGGTTGGGCCATCTTTGCTCTTTAATGGGCTATCAGGGATGTGATAATGGAAAGGAAGAAGGTGTCATTGTCCAGGGGCCTGGGTAATCTTTGGGCAATTAGCAGGTCAATGGGGGAGTTGAAAAGTCACAATAGGGGAGCTGGAAAGTCAATAGGGGGAGTCCCAACTGCCAGACACAGTTCCTGGTGGATGTGGAAATGAGACAATGAGATGCCTCCGGGTTGGGATTAGTCCATGATACATTCTGGAGTGAGACATGCTGAAGTCCTTGTGGAGAAATGGAGTCCATCCTGAAGATTCAGCCTTCCTGTCATGTAGCCATCTCCCTCTGCCTTGCCTTGCCCAAGATGGCGTAGGTCCAGGAAAGGTAGAACAGTGTAGGAACACGTTTTAAGCACACCCAGGGAGAGTGGGTTAGGGGAAGAGAGAGAGAGAGAGAGAGAGAGTAGGGCAGAAGGGGGGGAGGGGGGCTAGTTGGGATCAGGAGCCAGAGTCCATATAGACAGAGAGATGATGGAGGTAGCTTCAGGGGTAAAGGGAAGTCCCTGGGGTTTGGAGATGATCGTTCATGATCATCACCCCATGAGCCATGAGCATGTTGGAAATAAACCATCAATTCAGGAAAGTTTCCTGAGTTGTTTATCTGGCTGCCTTAAATGTTCAGAAAATAAGATCCAATCCAGCCAAGAAAGGGTTAACCAAATTTACTAGCGGGGGACCTTGGCTATCCCCCGGTGAGAACCCTTGGAACGGAAGGAATAAGTTTCCAAAGATTCCTGCAAAAGGGAATGGCTCTATTCCCTCAATTCGGAAGTGTGGGGTGTTCTACTGCCATAGACAATCATTACCGACCAAAGACAGAAATCTCCTGGAACTGAGACACAGCAAGGAAAAGGGGACCGGGGCTAACGTCTGACTCAAGCCGGGTTGCGTTAGAAAAGAGTATTGTTGCTGTTGCTGTTAAATATGCAATATCTATTGAAGCAACATCAGAGATAGGAAACAAAAAGTACTTGTACTACAAACAAGTATATAAACAAACACGCACTTTTTTCTCAAAATGTAGGTCACTGAGGTTTTTTTTTTTTTAAGTCCATGCACTCCACTGGGTAACCCTGATTAATTTGTCAGGGTAGAAGGGGAAACTATATCCAAAGTAATAACCCTGCCATGTTGGAAACTGTTTCTGTTGCTTTCAGAGACTGTTTGTTTCCAGGTTTGCCTGTCCAAGAACTTCAATTAAATTAGTCTTTCTAAGTGGTGGAATTTTGAGCTAATTCCAAAAGGGTCAGTGTCTTTTGAAGCTATAATGATTTTGCATCCTTAGCCATGCTTTTGTTTCCAGTGATTTCTTTTCTCAGAAAAAAGTCTTCTAGAGACAAAAGAGTTTGAAACTCACTGATTAATGTATTCTTTCTCCGACTCTCTAAATATATTATTTTCTCCAGATTCATTTTCATGATGTCAGGACCAGACACACCAGCTCCTCCTTAAACCATCTCATTTTCAGCTATCCATTTGTTTCTCTGTTCTGTTTATCTAAGAGACATTTCTCTTTCACTGGTATATTCATTATGAAATAATTCTCAGAGAGGATACAGGCCACTGATTTTTTGCAATTTGCATCATCACATTCTTAAGTTATGTTGAAAGCTAAGCTTTTTGGTTCTCTTCCTTCAGAAGTATATTAACATTTCTATGACCTTTACTGGGTAGCAGATGAGAAACAATACTTTAAATAAACTCAAGAGAAATGGTCCATATGAAATTGCACATTTGTGATCCTCAGCTAAGAGGCAACTTGGGGAAAAATAACCAGCTTCAAGTTGTAAATTAAGATTAGAATAAAAGTGTTACATTGGACTTTATGTAAAGACTGCAATCATATTTACATTTACTGGGGTGTTGTTGCCACTGAGCTTAAAAATGATCTTTTTGCATAGGATGAGACCACATATAGAAAACTTGCGGCTTTAGCAGAAAATGGCAGCCCTATGTAATTTCACCCTATCCCCAGAATCATAGAATCATAGAGTTGGAAGAGACCTCAAGGGACATCTAGTCCAACCCCCTGCCATGCAGGAACCCCCATCACAGTGCTCCTGACATATGGCCATCCAGCCTCTGCTTAAACTCCAAAGAGGTTTGCCAGTGGTTTGCCCACTCCCCCAGTGTCAAGACCACCACCCTCCGTGGCAGCATATTCCATTACGAAACAGCTCTAACTATCATGAAGTTCCTCCTAATGTTTAATTTGAATCTCTTTTCCTGTAGTTTGATTCCATTGCCCCATGTCCTAGTCTCTGAAGCCATGGAAAACAAAGCGGTCCCTTCTATATAGTGATATTCTTTCAAATAGTTTAACATAGCTCACATATCCACTCCCAGCCTTCTTTTTGTAAGGTTAAACATTCCCAGCTGCCTAAGCCATTCCTTGTAAGACATTTCCTCCAGACACTCAATCATCCTTGTTGCCCTCCTCTGGACTGGTTAAAGATTGTCAACATCCTTTTTAAACTGAGGCACACGGAACTGGACACAGTACTCCAGATGGGATCTGACCAGAACATAATAGAGTGGTACTATCTCTTCCCTTGATCTAGACCAGGCATGTCCAAACTTCGATCCTCTTGATGTTTTGGACCACAACTTCCAGAATTCTAAGCTTAGATTTCCAATGGCAAAGGACTGAGGGAGTTGCAGTCCAACACATCTTGAGGACTAAAGTTTGGACATGCCTGATCTAGACACTATGGTTCTGTTGATGCAACCAAGAATTGCATTAGCTTTCTTGGCCGCCGCATCACACTGCTGATTCATGTTCAATTTGTGGTTCACCTAGACTCCCAGATCACTTTCACAGGTACTATTTTTCAGCCAGGTTTCTCCCATCCTATATCTGTGTAATTCATTCTTTTTACCTAGATTCAGCACCCTACATTTCCCTCTGTTGAACCCCATTCCATTAGCTTTGGCCCAAAACTCTAATCTGCCAAAGTCCTTTTGGATTTTCATCCTATCCTTTAGGGAATTAGCAACCCCTCCCAATTTGGTATCATCTGCAGATCTGATCAGGCTACTCTCTATTCCTTCCTCCAAGTCATTAATAAAGATATTGAATAGCAACAGACCCAGCACAGAACCCTGGGGCACCCCACTGGTCACCTCTCTCCAAGCTGAAGAAAAGCTATTAATGATCACCCTTTGGGCACGATCAGTCAACCAATTATAAATCCATCTAACAGTGGCACTATCTATCCCACATTCTACTAACTTCTTTGCAACTATACCATGGGGAACCTTATTGAAGGCCTTACTGAAATCTAGATAACCAATATACACAGTGTTCCCCTCATCCACCCAGCCTGCAATTCTATCAAAGAAAGAGATCAAATTGGTCTGGCATGATCTCTTTTTAAGAAATCCGTATTGACTTCTCGTAATGATAGCATTGCTGGTTAAATCATTACAAGACTGTCTGCTTAATAATTTGTTCTAGGATCTTGTCAGGAATTGAGGTGAAGCTGACTGAGCGGTAATTATTTGGGTCCTCTTTCCCCCCCTTTTTGAAGATATGGACAACATTTGCCATACCTCTCCATCTGTCTGTCTGTCTGTCTGTCTGTCTGTCTGTCTGTCTGTCTGTCTGTCTCTCTCTCTCTCTCTCTCTCTCTCTAGCCAATTTCCCCAGTTTGGAGAGATCCTTCTGGAGCTCTTCACAATCTTCTCTGGTTTTTACCACATGGAAAAGTTTTGTCTCATCTGCAAACTTGGCCACCTCACTGCTTATCCCTGTCTCCAGGTCATTTATGAACAGATTGAAAAGCACCGGACCAAGGACAAATCCCTGGGGCACACTGCTTTTCACTTCTCTCCATTGTGAAAATTGCCCATTGATACCTACTCTTTGTTTCCTGGGTCTCAACCAGTTCTCAATCCATAAGAGGACCTGCCCTCTTATCCCCTGACTGTGCAATTTTCTCAGCGGCCTTTGGTGAGGGACTGTGTCAAAAGCCTACTGAAAATCCAGATAGACAATATCCACCGGTTCGCCCAAATCCACATGCCTGTTGACCTTTTCAAAGAATTCTAAAAGATTTGTCAGGCAAGACTTACCCTTACAGAAGTCATGCTGATTTTCTCTCAGCAAGGTTTGTTCTTCTATGTGTTTTAAGATTTTCTCTTGGATGAGGCTTTCCACCATCTCCCCTGGGACAGACATAAGGCTAACCAGCCTGTAGTCTCCTGGGTTTCCCCTGCTTCCTTTTTAAAAATTGGTGTGCCATCCGCTATCCTCCAGTCCTCCGGCACTTGTGGCCGTTTTAAGAGACAAGTTGCATATTACCGTTATGAGATCTGCAATTTTATTTCTCATTTCCCTAATAACCCTTGGGTGGATGCCATCTGGGCCCGGTGACTTGTTTATCTTCAATTTATAAATTAGTCCTAAAACATCCTCTTTTTAAACCTGTATTTGATTTAATTCTTTAGCCAAAAGGGGCCGTTGCAAAGAACTCATTTAATTTCTCTACAATTTCCAAGTCCTCTTTAACCTCCTCTTTTCCTCCCTCACCATCCAGAGGGTCAACTGGTTCTCTGGCAGGTTTTCTACTTCTAACATATTTAAAGAAGCTTTTATTATTACCCTTTATATTGCTAGCCATGCATTCCTCAAAGTCTTTCTTTGCCTCTCTTATCATCTTCTTACATTTCTTTTGCCAGAGTTTGTGTTCCTTTTTATTTTCCTCATTTGGGGAGGATTTCCATTTATGGAAGTTAAAAAGCTTATTCTCAAATTCCTTACACAACAAGACCTCACTTTGCGCTTTAGAGCCTCTCTAACTCCACTTGTTAACCATGCCAGCACCCTCTTGGACTTAGATGAGCTCTTCTTTCTTTGTGGTATGCACTTGTGCTGGCCCTCTATTACCATTGTTTTAAACAGGCTCCATGCACTCTGGAGAGACTGGATTCTTTTAACCTTCCCTTTCAATTTCTTTTTAACTAGTTTCCTCATCTGAGGGAAGTTTGCCCTTCAGATTCAAGGGTTTTCGTGTCTGATTTTCTTGACACTCTTCCTCCAACATGCATGGGAAAGGAGAGTGCAGAGTCTCAGTAACATTCACTGAACCTAAGCACGATGCAGTGAACACATCCCTTGATTCAGCACCAATAGTGGAGTCCAATTCACTGCGAATCTGAGCAACCTTCCCCTCAAAGTGGACAGCAAACTTGTCACAGTGAGATTATGAGTGGTCCAGGACCCCCACTGTATCTCCCGATTGAAGAAGATCCTGGGCAGCCTGAAGCAGCTGCGCTGGACGGCACTCTGAGGAAGTAATACGGTTGGTGAAATATTGCCTTTTCACCAACTGTATCACCACAGAATAGGCCCAGTAGTGGAATCTAAGCTGTGCTCGGTCAGACTCACAGCAATATTTTCCCCACCTGTGCTCCAACCATCTCCCCTCTCATTTCATTGCCCACAGCTCACATGTATACAAAGGAGCCATTCAGGCTTTGCATGTAGGGAGAGGGTGCTTAGGTGCAATCATGTCAACTCCATATTCATAGGGCAACCTGAGCTTCGACAGGAGTGCCGACCATATCAGATGGATAATCCCCCAGAGATTTCAGGAAACCATCTGGATCCATTGGTCTCTGATGGTGGATCATCTTAATGGATTCCCCACCCTTTCAGAGGGTCAAAGCGGCTAATAGCCTAAGTTGTCTGACCATGACAATGGGGTCAGCGTTACTCCACACACACATCTGAACCACCATCCTCCAGTCCTGTTGAGAAGACCAGGTCCAGAATATAGCCTCTCTCATGTGTTGAGCCGATGACATGTTGAGACAACCCCATGGTTGTCATCGTGGCCAGGAAGTCCTGAACTGCCACAGTCAAGGCAGCCTCAGCATGAATGTTGAGGTCCCCCAGCACCAACAGTCTGGGGGTTCTCAACACCAGGTATGAGACCACCTCTGTCAGCTGAGGCAGGGAGATTGTTGGGATGCAGTAGGGTGGCTGGTACAC
The DNA here is from genome assembly GCA_023846285.1 of Phrynocephalus versicolor. Lineage (NCBI taxonomy): Eukaryota > Metazoa > Chordata > Lepidosauria > Squamata > Agamidae > Phrynocephalus > Phrynocephalus versicolor. Next base: position 644,919 of record JAHTLZ010000023.1, on the reverse strand, counting down.
CAACAGAATCCCCAACCTGTCTTGTGAGCCCAACACACAATACAGGCCCTCCAGACCCCGTCCCAAAGAGACAGGAAGTCTGGTCAAGGAGATAGAACTCTGATAGACTATAGTACCTCCGCCTCCCTGGCCCACCAGGTGACATTGTGCTGGACTGAGTACCCAGGTGGGCATAGCCAGGAGAAAGGAACCCCACTTTCCTCTCCCACCCAGGTCTCAGTAATACATGCCAAGTCAGCACCCTCATCCAAAATAACATCATGGATCAGGGCAGTCTTATTTTGTAACAACCTGGCATTCAACAACAGCACCGTGTGGCTTGTGGGCTCACTGATATGGTCACCTGATACCTTCTGGTTGGGAGTAGAACCAGAAGAGGGGATAGATGTAACATATCTAACCTCTCTTCTTTTATGCAGGCATGTTCCACTCCCACCAGAATACCTTCCCCTACGCAGCACGAGCTCATAAGAACATAAGAAGAGCCATGCTGGATCAGGCCAAAGGCCCATCTAGTCCAGCTTCCTGTATCTCACAGTGGCCCCACCAGATGCGTTTGGGAGCGCATGAGACTAGATATCTGTCTCCTGATACCACTCCCCTGCATCTGGCCCTTGAAGTACCCTGGTTTTAAGCCTGGAGATTACACATCTCCATCATGGTTTGTAACCTGTCATGGACTTTTCCTCTAGGAATCTGTCCAATGCCCTTTTGAAGGCATCCAAGCCAGATGCCATCACCACATCCTGTGGCAGGGAGTTCCATAGACTAACAACGCGCTGGGTGAAATATTTTCTTTTGTCTGTTCTTACTCTCCCAGCCCTCAATTTGAGTGGATGTCCCCTAGTTCTGGTATTTTGTGAGAGGGAGAAGAGCTTCCCTCTATCCACTTTACTCATGCCCTGCATTATTTTGTACGTCTCAATTATATACCCCCTCAGGTGCCTTTTTTCCAGACTAAAAAGCCCCAAATGTTTTAGCCTTTCCTCATAAGGGAGGTGTCCCAGCCCAGTAATCATTTTAGTTGCTCTCTTCTGCACCTTTTCCAGTTCCACTATGTCTTTCTTGAGATGCGGTGACCAGAATTGTACACAATATTCCAGGTGGGGCCTTACTATTGTTTTGTATCATGGCATGAAGGTGTCTCCCCAATGTGTGGCAGCAGTGAAGAAGGCCAATTCCCTGCTAGGGATTATCAAAAAGGGGATTGAAAATAAAACAGCCAACATTATAATGTCAATCTCCATTCTGCTGGATTTTACCCCTTCTTTAACGTAGGTGGCCACTCCCCCTCCAACCCGCCCCTCTCTATCCCTTCTATAGAGTTTATAGCCTGGGATTGCTGTATCCCACTGGTTCTCTACATTCCGCCAGGTTTCTGTTATGGCTATTATATCAATGTTATCCCTAGCTGCCAAATGTTCAAGTTCTCCCATTTTTGGTCGGAGGCTTCGAGCATTGGCGTAGAAGCACCTGTACAGTGGGTTCTGCAACAGCTGCTGCTTTGTTCTCCGCCCCCCCCCCCACAGCTATTATTTTCAGTAGACAAACTATCACATTCCATTATTCTCCCAGTACTAATACCTGCCATGTCATCTCTATGTGATTCTCTACCCTTTCCAACCTCATTCCCTGTGGATGAGGTGTTCCGAACCGGATGCCACTCAGCTCCTGTCGGCTTTCCCCCAGTTATCAGTTTAAAAGCTGCTCTGCAGCCTTTTTGAGGTTGAGTGCCAGCAATCTGGTCCCATCATGATTCAAGTGCAACCTATCCCTCCTGAACAGGTTTGGCTTGTCCCAAAATGTTCTCCAGTTCCTGACAAATCTAAAGCCCTCCTCTCGACACCATCACCTCATCCACGCATTGAGGCTTCTGAGTTCTGCCTGCCTGGTGGATCCTGCACGAGGAACAGGTAGCACTTCTGAAAATGCTACCCTGGAAGCCCGGGACAACTGGCTCCTTCCCGGTTCTCTCTAACAAGCTATCTAGATTTCTCGTGATGTCTGCAACCTTTGCACCTGGCAGGCAAGTGACCATACGGTTATCATACTGATCACAAATCCATCCGTCTGTATTTCTAATTATAGTATCCTCTAGCAGAAGGAGCTTCTCTCCTGCAGTCTGTTCTTCTACATGTACCTGATCTTGTATCTCATCAATTGTGATGAGGGAGAGATCCTCAGGTGGAACCAGTTGTTCCTCTGTGTATGCCTCATGAGGTGTGCTGAGGGAAAGAGCCTCAAATTGATTGTGCAATATGAGACTCTCTGAGCGATCCCTTGGCCTTCTACTCCTTTGAGTCACATTCCTCCACACATCTACCTCCTGGGTTGGGGAAGTGATTACATCCTCAGAAATGTGCCCTGTCTCTTCTTGGATCTGGATAGTCTGTTCCGCTCTGTCCAAGAACCACTCAAGCTCCTTAATATGTTGCTGGTTTGATATGTGGGCCTCTAGCTCCTGGACCTTCTCTTCTAATAGTGCAACCAGCTTGCACTTGCAGCAAGTGTAGTTCTCTGTGCGTTTTGCCAAGATGACAAACATGGCACAAGTGTTACAGGTAACTACAGCTGCTCCCTCAGACTCCATTTTAATGAGTGCAGTATTCTGGGCCTTGAAGATTTTACAGTGTTACTAGCTATTACGCTAGAAATAATAATCTCGTACCAATGTTCCTCCTTTTATGTCAAAAATAAAAAACAGCCAGTCAAACAGCCCTAGCTGAACTGCTCCAACCCAGAAACTTACCAGTGCTGTCTTCTTTCTCTTTTTCTCTCTCAGCGGTAGCTCTGCTTGGATTCACACCCAGGCTCAAATGCTTCTTCAGGGGGGAAAAACTTAGTGTAACTCCACCCCCAAGCTCAGTGGAAGGCTTAGTCTGGCATCACCCCTGCTTCCTAGCAACTTCCTTTGTTTAGCTGATTAATGGCTCTTTGTATTTAAATGAGCAGTTAAAGTTAGCAGAGGCAGAGGTAAAACAGAGGTCAAACAGCCCTAGCTGAAC
>JAHTLZ010000023.1:584194-641904 GCA_023846285.1 Phrynocephalus versicolor | reverse complement strand
TTAGCAGAGGCAGAGGTAAAACAGAGGTCAAACAGCCCTAGCTGAACTGCTCCAACCCAGAAACTTACCAGTGCTGTCTTCTTTCTCTTTTTCTCTCTCAGCAGTAGTTCTGCTTGGATTCAAACCCAGGCTCAAATGTTGAGGCTCAAATGCTTCTTCTCAATAGCTGCCCCCTTCATTGCCCTCCCACCTTCCTGTTCCCTTAGCTTTATTGTGGGTTCTTACCTTCTACATTGGATGGCAAAAACACAAAACAAAGACAAAAACAAAAAATAAACAAAACAAAACAAAACAAAATAAAAGCAATGCCTCTCCCCTAAGCCACACCCCAAGGCCCTTCTTCCCTCAGCCAGGTGGCAGGTGTTGATGAGGGATGTTGGGCAGCCCAGGCAGCAGAGCAGCAAGGGGCCTGGTCCTGGATGGCAGCAAGAGTTCTAAGGCCAAACTCCCCCAGAAAAGGCTGGAAACCACCCCTCTGTCTCTCACCCAGAGGCTGTGGTAGCAGCAGATGGCATAGGACTCTCTCAGTCACAGGAATGTTGTGATGAGTGAGTGTGAGTAGAGATGGGCTGGAAATGCTGCCTCCTATTTCTGACTATGTTTAGGAAGCTGAAAGCCATCTTTCCATCACATAATTTTGTCAACTATTATCTGAAGAAACCATGGACTAATGAAAAAAGGAACTATAGAATATACTTATGTAAAAAAAGTCTTGCAGATGTGCAACACTTCAACTACATGGACACACCTCTAGATTCCTGACCATGTACATTTTATTCCCTATCCACAAACCAAGAAATTGAGGCCACACTATCATTTCAAGAATTGAAATGATTCAATTCTTTGGTTGCTGTGTATATCAATCTATATATGACCATATGCGGCCAATACCCTTAGCTACTTTACATGATTTCATGAAGAAACTTACGTCCAAAGTCTACCTCAGGGCTGTCCAACTTTGAGCAGCCCATGGCCTACTTTTTCCTCCAAAACAGCCCTGCAGTCTACTTTGATCTCCCCAAGGGCCTCGTGGTCTACTTACAAGAGCGCATGAGCAGCAGCCCAGCCTGGCCCTCCTCCTCCTCCTCCTCTGTCATTGCTGCGGCTACTGCCACAGCCACAAGGCCACTTGGCCAGGCTGGAGATGGCCAAGTGAGCCCAGCAGCCCAGCCTGGCACTCCTCCTCCTCAGTTGCCGTGGCTGTGGCTGCAGGGCCAAGCTCGTGCGGCAAGCCAGCCTAGGCTTGCTACCACCGCTGAAGCCCTGCTATTCCACTTACAGGAGTGTGTACATGCATGCTTTGCCAGTGCTCCCATTTAGAGGGTGTTGCAGCAGAAGGGAACAAATCCGCAGCAAACGTCCAGGCAGACAAGTGGCCAATTTTTTTTTTACCCCCAAACACGCCGCTGGTGGTGGCGGATTGGAAGGCTGGCAGATTACTTCCTACTTCACTAGTTTTGATTTTGTTTGTTTTAATGGCTGAGCATGTGTTTTTGCATTAACCTCCTACTTCTAACCCATCTCTGGCCAACCAGGAGCTCTGTGCTTCAAAGAGCCAATAGAGAGATGATGGTTGTAAGCAAGAAGGAGTTGCCCATACCAGGCAGCTCTTTGTTTGATTTGGCCTGTAAAGTCCAGCCCCATCAGACCATACTGCTCTGTGCCTTCCAAGAAGAAGCCTGGCATCCATCTTGCCAAGTGAACTTTTAAGGACTCTCGCCTGGCAAATTATATCCCTTGCCATGTTTGGACTTGTATACCTGCTTTGAAAAAGAGAGCTTGCTCTCAAAAGCTCAGCAACTTTTTTATTTTTCTACTAGCAGCCTATCAAGAAAAGAAGTCCACTTGTCATGACTCAGCTTCCAGATATGTGAGTGAGGATTGACTGCAAGTTTCTATAAAGCACAGTTTTCACTCTAAATCAAAATTTCCACTGCTAATGGGTAGAGGCCTTTATTCCTGTGAAACATCTCCTTTGTGATCCATAACACAAACAGCCAAATCAATCTGAGATCTGAGTTTTTGCTAAGCAAAATCCATTTAAAAAAAAAAAATAGCAATACAAGTATATGCTATTCTTTTGCACGCCATTTAAGCTGCATGTGTTATTTAAAAACACATTTAGGTGAATGGTTTGATAGTAAATGACTCCAGGTTAATTTACTTTCAACTAGACATGGGCACAACTCGGCGAAATTGTCGTTTCCGTTTTCGGTTTTCGTTTCCGTTACATAACAGAAACGGTAACAATAATTACGCAGCTCCAGCTCGAACCCGACCCAAAAAAAGAAAAATTGGGTTGGGTTTTTCGTTGTCGTTAATGGCATCGCGGCGATCGCGTGATGCCATTGCCAAGCAGCACAGAAAAAAGTTTTAAAAAGTAAAAAAAAAAAAAACTGACTCCAGGCCAAAAAAGCAGGCGAAAATATGCCTGCCTGAGGACACCTACCAGAGGGGTGGTTTCTGGGAGGGGGTGTCCCCGGCCTCCCCCCCCGTCTCCTGTCCTGGGCTGCTTGCACCAGGCTGGGGGGGGGGTCATCCTCGTCGTCTGTCTCGCATGCCATGCAGTGGGGGGGATCCAAAATGGCGACCGCAATATTTATTTTTAAATCGTGGTCCAAAAACCCACCAAAGCACAACAGAAACATGTGAAAATTAGGTATTTTAAATGCCTGAATTTTTATAGTAGCAGCAGTGGGTTTTTTATAGCAGTAAAAGGTCGCACTGATTTTATTTTATTTTATTTTATTTTTTATTTTTTTAGACCTGCCCATTTGGGCTGGGCATGGGATGGGACCATGCAATTTTTTTTAACCATTCCACCAACGGCATCGCCAGTTTTTTGAGTGACACTTCTGGATGTCTCGGAGGGCATAAAAAGCCAAGGCACCTTCCAGAAATCCCAGTCGGGTCTATGGATGTGGTTGAGGGAGGAGGGCTGACTGCTGGTGCTGGTGTGATCCGATCGAGATTGAGGAGGGAGGCTGGAGGCTGGAGGCTTTAGGATTTAAGTTAGGCAGGGAGGGAGGGAATTGAATTTAGAACATAATTTCTTTGATTCCCTGCAGCTTTGTCTGCTGAAGGGAATAGCAGTTTATTCTTTATTTCTTCTCTGGCAGTTTGTGAGGATTTTTTTCTGATATCCCAACTTCAATTTGCTTGCACACACACACATTTGGGGTGCAAGCCAAGAACAGAACCTCTATCTTAAGTGATATCCTAACTGCCCACTTGCCCGCCCACCCGCGCCGCCGCCCGCCTGCAGCCCGCGCCGCTGCCCACCCGCTCACCCACCCATGCCTCCCCCCTGCCGCTGTTGCCACCTACCCATGGCCCCCTGCCACCGCCACCTGCCTGCACCTCCCGCCGCCCCGCCCAGGGCGCAAAAATACCTAGTGCCGGCCCTGATTGTGGGACGCCCCTATGCTCTGGGAAGTCAAATTGTGCTAAATCGTGTTGGAAACGACAAACAACAAACGAAATGACAAATTTTTGAAACATTTCGTGACAAACGGAAACGACCCAAAACGGACCCATTCCGACAAACGAAAACTCGAAACGTCATTTTTTCTGGTCGTGCCCATGTCTACTTTCAACATCTACATGTTAACCAGTAACATTATCACTGGAAGTTATGAGGTGCCTAGTTTTCTCTGTGAGTCAAGTGATCAGAATCAAATGCCAGTTTACCAACTTATGAAAAAGAGCTTCATGCTGCTCAAGATTCTTGCCTTCTTCAATGTTGCATTTTCAGTGTCTAACTTTATACGGGAAGTTGTTCTTGTTCTTGTTCATGTTCATTTAATTAATGTTAATTGCAGCTTTTAAAATACAGGAAGGAAGGGTATAAAGGTGACATAATGTAACATCCCAGTCTTTAAACCTTAGTTATGCCACCAGGAACCTATAGAACATGTTTGCTCTCTCTTTGTTTCCTGGCTGCTGCTGTTGCCCTCCTCCCCCTCCTCCCCTTCCCTAATATAGTGGTTACACTACATTCGTCTTCCAAAGAAGTAACCATGGTGCCCCAATGCATTTGCATCAATATTAATTCAAAGCATGATTACTCTTGGGGGGGGGTGCTCCACCATGAAATCCTGCAAATGCAAATGGTCACTGTGGGACTGCAGCTCTGAAATGGCTGGAGAGTATTCTCTTTCCCTGATGAAGCACATAAGCAGAGTCAGGACTCCCTAATGGAGATATCTCAGCAGCTTCATCAGAGCCCAAATCCCAACAGCACTGAGGATGTGGGAGACAGAAGGGCAGTGAACATGATGCAAAACCAGCATGAGTTGTGTAGATATATATTTGCTAAGAAGAAAACCACTTGTTCTATTTCCTCTCATTTTCTTTATATGCTTCATGTTTTCTACATGTGAAGAAAACATGAAGCATATAAAGAAAAGGAGAGGAAATAGAACAAGTGGTGTTCTTCTCAGCAAATGTATATTTACACATCATCATCATCATCATCATCATCATCATCATCAAATTGCAGAACTAGAAGGAACTCTATGAGTCTGAGTTAGAAATGAGAGTGTTTACAGATAACCAAGGATGGTATTCTCACTGCTTCATCTACTTCATCTGCTTTGAACCCTGAAGTATTTCAGTGCTGCTAATTGCTTTGGAGCTTCTTTTACATAGGGGTTGCTCAACAGGCTAGAGTGCTGAAACTGTCAGCTGCAAAGTCGACAGCTCGGCAGTTCGAATCCTGGGTGCTATGCAGTGAGGTGAGCTTCCGTTGTTAACCCCAGTTCTTGCCAGCCTAGCAGTTTGAAAGCATGTAAATGCAAGTAGATAAATAGGTACCACCATAAAATGAGGGAAGGTAAACACTGTTCCTTATGCAGAAATGTGTTCGGCCATGCCAGTGCGTTGTTAGCCTGTGGAACTCCCGGCCACAGGATGTGGTGATGGCATCTGACCTGGATGTCTTAAAAAGGGAATTGGACAGATTCCTGGAGGAAAAGTCCATCACAGGTTACAAACCATGAGGGAGATGTGTAATCTCCAGGCTTAAAACCGGGGTACTTCAAGGACCAGATGCAGGGGAGTGGTATCAGGAGACAGATATCTAGTCTTGTGCGCTCCCAGACGCATCTGGTGGGGCACTGTGAGATACAGGAAGCTGGGCTAAATGGGCCTTTGGCCTGATCCAGCATGGGTCTTCTTATGTTCTTATGTTCTTATGACTTGCACAACACTGTCTCTTTGGCTCAGAAACAGAGATAGTCACCACTCTTAGAGTTGGGTACAAATAGCATGCATGTGCAGGGGGAACCATTACCTTTACTTATGTATATAAGTGTTTGTGTAGCCTTAAGGTTTCAATCCTATACCCTTGTGAAGAAATCATAGAATAGAATTTCACTGAAGACAGTGGGATGTAATACTATAAATATGCATAAGTTTGACTGTGAGAATGTCTTTTTCCAAAATCATCTACTCACTTCATCAAGTCCTCCGAGGTAATTCTCCTTCATGTGGCCATGCTGCGGGAGGTCAGGAAATCATCCAGGAGTAAATGCTTCTTTGCACTGGCTTCATCACTCTGGAATCAACTTTCAGTGGAACTGCACCTCCTTCCTCTCAACATTTAAAAGGTTCCTGAAAGCCTTGCTTTTCATATTAGACCTCTTGTAGCTTTTGCTTATTGACTCTGTTTTTAATTTTAATCTTATGGTTTGTTGTGTTTTGTTTCTTTCAGCAACATTGTAAATGGCCCAGAATACTGTATTGGACTAAGGCGGCGGTCTCCTCAGGGTTTTCTGCGCATTTTTGCTGTGGCGAACTATGCAGTAAAAGATCACGTCCCAACCGCGAAGGGAAGTAATTTGGTGCCCAGACCAACCACGCTCCTGGAAGCGCACTTTCACTGAAGTTCTTTTTTTAATTTAGCATACAAATAATTAAACATAGAAAATCAAACCAAGGACATACACAACATGACAAGAGGAAAAAAAGGAAAAAAGAAGGAAAGGAAAAAGGTACCATAAAATATACATCCACAATTTTTCCATAATATTTTATTTATTTTATTTATTTTTACAACTTATATGCCGCCCACTACCCAAAGGTCTCTTGGTGATTCTCTCTCATTGACATATTATTACCTATTTATCCTCTGATTCTATCTAATTTTAGTCTAGATTACTTTAGTTTTCCACCAGTCATAAAAAGGTCCCAACCAGCATTGAAATTTGATTCTTCTTGTCATTTTAATCTTTTATCTATCCATTTCTGCACATTCTACTATTTTTTTAAAAATCGTCTCGTCCATTGGGAGATTTTCAGATTTCCAGCACTGGCCATAACATAAGATAATATAAGATGACATAAGAAGAGCCATGCTGGATCAGACCAAAGGCCCATCTAGTCCAGCTTCCTGTATCTCACAGCGGCCCCACCAGATGTGTTTGGGAGCGCATGATACTAGATATCTGTCTCCTGATACCACTCCCCTGCATCTGGCCCTTGAAGTACCCTGGTTTCTCCATCATGGTTTGTAACCTGTGATGGACTTTTCCTCCAGGAATCTGTCCAATCCCCTTTTGAAGGCATCCAGGCCAGATGACATCACCACATCCTGTGGCAGGGAGTTCCATAGACTCACAACGCGCTGGGTGAAAAAATATTTTCTTTTGTCAGTTCTTACTCTCCCAGCCCTCAATTTGAGTGTATGTCCCCTAATTCTGGTATTTTGGGAGAGAGAGAAGAGCTTCCCTCTATCCACTTTACTCATACCCTGCATTATTTTGTATGTCTCAATCATATCCCCCCTCAGGCGCTTTTTTTCCAGACTAAAGAGGCCCAAATGTTTTAGTCTTTCTTCATAAGGGAGGTGCCCCAGCCCAGTAATCATTTTAGTCACTCTCTTCTGCACCTTTTCCAGTTCCACTATGTCTTTCTTGAGATGCGGTGACCAGAATTGTACACAATACTCCAGGTGGGGCCTTACTATTGCTTTGTATAATGGCATTATAATGTTGGCTGTTTTATTTTCAATCCCCTTTTTGATAATCCCTAGCATGGAATTGGCCTTCTTCACTGCTGCCACACATTGGGGAGACACCTTCATGGAGCTGTCCACCAACACACCGAGATCTCTTTCCTGATCCGTCACGGATAACTCAGAGCCCATGAGTTGATAGATGAAGTTTGGATTTTTTGCCCCAATATGCATTACTTTACATTTGGTTACATTAAAACACATTTGCCATTTCTCAGCCCATTCCCCCAGTTTGGAGAGATCTTTCTGGAGCTCTTCACAATCTGCTCTGGTTTTTACCGCACGGAAAAGTTTTGTGTCATCTGAAACTTGGCCACCTCACTGTTTATCCCTATCTCCAGGTCATTTATGAACAGATTGAAAAGCACCCTGGGGCACACCGCTTTTCACTTCTCTCCATTATTATTCTAGCTGCTGTTAAGATATGTAACAGTAAATAAGACTTTTGTTTATCTATCACATTTGGCAATAAGCCTAACAAAAATATTTCCGGTTTAAATTCTAATTGTATTTTTAAAATTTCCTTAGCCCATGTATATATTTTCACCCAATAAATTTTGGCTTTATCGCAAGTCCACCAAGCATGATACTTCCAACACTTATTTGAAGTATTAGGAAACATTTTAGCAAGTTTTGCTGCTGGCATATGCTATCTATAAAACATTTTATAATGATTTTCTTTATATGCAGATGCCAAGGTTAATTTAAGATTATACCTCCATAATTGCTGCCATTTTTGAAGTTCAATATTGTAGCCGAAATTTTTGGCCCATCTTAGCATGATGTCTTTCACCTCTTCATCTTGCTTATCCCATTGCAATAAGAAACCTATATAGTTTTTGGATGTTTTTCTTCTGTTGTTAATAGAATTTTGTCGAATGCTGTGTACTCTTTATAGAATCCTTGGGACTTTGTATCTTGATGGTAGATTGATTGTATTTGCATTAATGGCCGCCATGAAAAGGTCAGGCGTTGATCTGCTAATTCTGACTTCGATTTCAAAATTCCCTTAGAGTCAAGGAGCTCATTATAAGTGATTATTTTCTCCATACTTAACAGATTGGGATATCTAAATGTTTCCATTGGTGAAACCAACCCATCTGGGTATTTTTGTATAGATTTTTAATTTAACCTTTTCCCAAATTCTCAGTAATGACTTCCTTATCAAATTTCTTTAAAAATATTTTTGTGTTTTTGTTTTCCTATACCACAAAAATGCATGCCAACCTATTTGTAGATCATGACCCTCTAAATACAATAGTCTCTTATTCCTTAAAGTGCCCATTCTTTTATCCATGTTAATGCATTTGCTTGGTAATATAAGGTCCAGTTTGGGAGTCCAAATCCTCCTCTTACTTTTGTGTTTTGTAATAGTTTATGTTTAATTCTTGGTTTACTTTTTTGCCAAACAAATTTTGAAACAACACTATTCAGTTCTGTAAACAATTTTGGCTCTAAATTAATCGGCAAATTTTGAAAAAGAAAAAGTATCTTAGGCAAAATATTCATTTTAATCACTGCAATTCTTCCTAACAGAGATTGCTGTAGTTTGGACCATCTTTCCAACTCCTGCTTGATCTGTTCCAATAGTTTGTTGTAATTATCTTCTTTAAGGGTAGAACATCTCACTGTGATGTATATTCCCAGGAAGTTTATTTTCTTGACTGTTTGGATATTTGTATTCATTATAAGTTGGTCCTTTTGATTTTGAGTTAAGTTTTTAACTATAAATTTAGTTTTTTGTGAGTTGATAGTCAATCTGGCTATTTCACCATAGGTTTCAATCTGTTTAAATAGCATTGGGGCTTATTGTAGAGGCTTTTCTAAGATAAATACCAGATCATCTGCATATGCTTGTAGTTTGTAACTTTCATCTCTAATACGTGTCCCTTCAATTTCTGGATTTTGTCTTATTTCTCTGTTTAATGTTTCTAATGATAAGATAAATAACATCGGAGATAATGGGCATCCTTGTCTTGTTCCCTTTGTAATTTCAATGCTTCTCACCATTTTTTCATTTATAATTATACTTGCTGTTTGTTTAGAATATATTGCATTTATCATTTTCAAGAAATTTTGACCAAACTTCATCACCTCTAATTGCTTCTTCATGTAATTCCAATTTAAGTTATCAAAAGCTTTTTGTGCGTCTAAAAATAGCAGTGCCATTTGTTTTTTTTTTTTAATGTGCTTCATAATATTCCAGTATATCAAGAATTATTCTTATATTATTTCTTAATTGTCTTTTTGGAAGGAATCCGTTCTGGTCCGAGTGTATAAATTGTGTGAGAAATTTCTTCAACCTATCTGCCATAATAGATGCCAATATCTTATAATCAACATTGAGTAGTGATATAGGTCTATAATTCCCTATTTGTGTGATATCCAATTCGTCTTTTGGTATTAAAGTAATATATGCTTCTAACCAAGATTTAGGAATCTTCGCTTCCTGAAGTACCTTGTTACATATATCTTTCAAAGGTCCTGCTATCACTTCCTGGAGGAAAAGTCCATCACTGGTTACAAACCATGATGGAGATGTGTAATCTCCAGGCTTAAAACCAGGGTACTTCAAGGGCCAGATGCAGGGGAGTGGTATCAGGAGAAAGATATCTAGTCTCATGCTCTCCCAAACGCATCTGGTGGGGCCACTGTGAGATACAGGAAGCTGGACTAGATGGGCCTTTGGCCTGATCCAGCATGGCTCTCTTCTTATGGTAGGCAGCACAGGGATCAAAGAAGTTTCAGACAGACGATGGCCCAGATGCTTGTAGGGTGGGACACGTTGTACCTTTTCCGGGGCTAGGCACAGTCAATAGCTGTTAAGGATAGAAGAAAGCGCTTCCAGGTGGGCATCAATGACCTCTGGAGCCGATACAAGAATGTCATCCATGTGATGCAGTGATCAGGCTAGCAGTGACGTGGACAGTGGGCGGGAGTAAGTCAAGGCACAGCAACACCATCCCTATTGCATCAGCCAGGATGTGGCCTTTCCAGGAAGTAAGGAGGGGGCGGTGAGCCACGGGGTGTGCAGAGACACGTCCTCAGTGAGGAGAATGGGGACACCCGGGGGGCCTTGGACAAGATTGGATTCCTCCCCCTCATCATTATTTCTGCTCCACGTTCCATCAACCTCTTCCATTTCATCATCAGCAGCAGCATCCCTGAGAAGCTGCCACTCAGGATGGTGCCCTATTGTTTTACCGGGATTAGAATTACGAATTTGGACTGCAGCGGCAAGAAGCTGAGCCTTATGAGAGTGAGTACCCACAATTTGGCATACACGCAGCATATCAGTCAGGGTGGTATCAGGACAGCTGTAGAGAGGAGGGAGGGCTGGCTTACAGTCAGCATTAGACTTCTCAAAGGCCAGCTGTTTAATCAGGGGGAGTTTTTGGGTGTCCTTATGTTCCACCTGCCTCTCAACTGCCACAATCAGGCGATCCACAAATTCAGCAAACGGCTCCTTGGTGTCCTGGCGGATGGCAGCAAAGCCGGCAACAGAGGAGTCAGTCTTGGCTGGTATGCGGCACCAAGCCTTTCGGACAATTTCAGCCACATTGGAGAGTGCGGCATCCGGCAGAGCCATCTGCTGGGCAGGCGTTGCATAGTCACCCTCACCCATTGACATAGGCAAAGTAAAGGGTATGGGTGGTCGATGAGCCTGATTTTTGGCTGCTTTTGCTGTTGCCAATTCCTGCCACTCTTGAAGGCAAAGCATGGCCTCAGTGGGGGTCAGGAGGGCTCTAATAATCATCCACGAATCCATGGGGAGCAGCTTTTGAAGGGCGAGACCTTCCAGCAAGCTACGGGTGTAGGGAGCTTGTAGTCCATTGTCACAAATGCTGTGATGTAATTATTTTAATGCTTCAAAGGGAACTGGGGAATATTGATCAGCCTGGGCAGCAGCTGTAGCCTGTAGGACTGGAAAAGCAGGAGCAGACTCCATATCCAGGGCTATTGCTGAAACGGTGGCCGCAAAGGCGTTGCTGTGCAATCCCCCGTTGTTCACAGTGGACAAGGCTGGAGAGGGGTTAGGCGGTGGGTCTGTCGGCTGGTTGGGGAATTCGAGGGCCGGGTACACCAGGGGCAGAGCCGTTGGGATGGCAGGCAGAGCGGGGCGTACCGGCAGCTTGAAGGCATGCACGGATCTTAAACCATGTATGCTGGATCGGAATAGTAACTCTGGGAGATCCTGAAAAGAATAGCCAATTTTGTCCCATTTCCAAAGATCTAGCATGCCATCGTCAGGCATCCAGGGACACACGTCAGCAATAGCTTTGGCGAGGTCTTCAACTTCTTTTAAAGAAGTCGTATGGCCATTTTTAATGTGAAGATAATGCAGATCATGGCAAAACTTTTGTTGCAGAGAGGAGAAAGCATTGCTGCCCATGTTCCTAAGTATCTAACTTGACAAATCCACCCACCAGGATCCGAAGATACTTGGCGCACCTGGACCTTTCCTGTCGTGGTGAGTGGATGAAAATAGCAGCAGCGAGGTCACGTCCGATCCTCACGAATACAAAGAGCCTCACGAACGGAGGGCCTCACAACAGGGCACCACTTGCTGGGATCCAGCCAAACAAACAGTGTAGTCAGAAAAGAGGTAGTCTGCAGTCTGTGATATCTGGTGCAAAAGATAGAAAGATGTCCACCATCCGCACCCAGACGGCAATATTTTATTGAGTACAAAAGTAGGTCAAAGCATACGTGTTACATGAAGCCACAACCATCTGTTATGATTGGCCTAGGCAGTGATAAGTAAAACAATAGGAGAGCTGTTATGCCTAGCACATGCATACTGGATTTCGAACATGACTAAGCAACTTGCCACACTGTATTTCCGTACATGTGACAGGCAGGCTTGCTGATAATGGCAGCATTACAAGCTGGCTATTTGAGGCCTGTTAACCCTTTACCTACAGTGGCTCATGCAACTTCCTGCTACCAAGAGAAATAGAGGCAGCTAGCAAATGGATTTTCAGGACAGATGTGCAACAGAAGAAGCAGGCCTTGGAACTGTTATTCATGTTGGACTACATCTCCCACAATCCACAGTCAAAATAGACATTTCCTTTCCAAAATAGGAAAGCCCTCAAATACAGCCAGGCAGACTGTAATTTACTAACAGTGCTCCTGCCCTCAGACAAGAACAATGCAAATCTACTAGGCCCGTGCCTGGAAGGGGGGCGGAATGCTTGGCATAGTAGCTTTTAAAAAAAAAAACTTTCCCCTTTCTAAAGAGCTGAAATTCTCCAGAGGAGGATGCCCTGTGGGCTATTAGCCTCCCCACCCCCACCCCATGAGTTAGGGACAGAAATATCTTCTGTTAAATACCTCCCTCTCACAAATGAAAACAGAGGATGGGGGAGGGGCTCCTCTCCTTCCCTGCTGTTTTTTCCTTTGTTAACCCTTATGATCAAGGATAGCCATCCCTCAATCTCTTGGTATATACTGCAGTTGGGGTCTAAACACTGTACCTCACTTCCTTCCATAGAAGGTCCAGAGGCCTATGGTATTATTTAAATTTAACTTTAAATTTTATTTACTTATTTGTTTGCTTGTTAAGGCACACACGTGTTCGCACTGCATTGCTCCATTTGAGTTTTTACTTTTATTCCTATACAGGAAGAAACCTGCATTGACAGGATATGCATTTGCTTATGGGACATTGTGTGTGTGCACCATATCTACAGCAGTGGCTGAGGTTGTGTTGAGGGTTGGGACTAGTAGTCCAAAAGGAGCCTAGTATAACACTTCAGTCATCTTCATAAAAAAAGGTCTGCATCATTTGTTAAATGGCTTTTGCTCCAAATTGGATGCTGTTGTACATCAGCTGCAGAAACAATACTGAAAACCAGATGATTATGATGATCTGACGTTTCTAAGAATTTCTCGTTCTTCTCCTTCTCCTTCTCTTCATTTTCTTCCTCCTACTCATTTTGTTGTACCCCATGTCCATTTATCAGATTTAGCATCTATACTCTAGATGTCCAGTGTGGTGTAGTGAGTAGAGTGATGGAACTTGACTTGAGGAGGCCTGTGTTCAAACCCTTGTTTAGCCATGGAAACCCATTGGGGATGTGGAACTGATAAAATCATACCTTAAATACAGTACTTCACATGCCTTAGAAGCCCTGCCCGATCATTGTAAGTTGTTTCTGACTTAACAGCCCATAACATCATTATCTTCTAGTAAATTCCCTGAAAGTTGTGAAAAATAAACTGGAACTTGATTTTTTGAACCCATCGCCCCCCGCCCACCCCCCCCCCCCCCGGCCCGCCCCCCTTCCTTTTTTGGGGGGGTTAACATTCTCCTTTTTGAAACACGCAATGAGAGACTGGTGAAGGTTCCTCCTTTTTAAAAATTATTTTCCTTCTTCTACTCCCACCCCTGTCTACAAAAGGTGTAGCATTCCTCAGTATTTGCATGTAGATTAAGCTTGCCAAGAAAATTAGCATCACAGAGTCCATTGTGACTGGTCAGCCTAACACTGACTCAGTGTGTCTGAGGGAGTTTAGCTCTTTCATCTCTGGCATTACAGCCAGAGCACAGGGGGAAATGAACCCCCTCCTCCACCACAGGCACGGGCATGCCATTCAGTTTGAACCCTTCTTTCCGTGCACCTGTTCCTCTTGTCCAACCAAGGGTCTCTTTCACTCACATTGCCATGTGGCTCCACTGCCCTTGGTTTTGCCGCTCGGCAAGTGATCACCACATGTGGACATGCCACGAAGATGCTAGCTCTGGGTTTTGAGGGGAGGGGATTGTGACGTCACCCCTTTCAGAGACTGGGTTTTCAAAGGCACAAATGGGTTTATTTCGACATCCCACTTCTGTGCCACCAAATTGTGATGACATCTCCCTTTTACACACTGAATTGTGATGGAAATGGTAATGCTGCCACCTTTTAAAATCGTCGCCTCATGAATTGGGACAGACTCAGATGAATAATATAAAAATAATAACAAAGTTTATTGAGAAAATAATAAATATACCAATATCTGAGGATGGTATGCGTTGCCTTTAACATATATTTCATCAACTCTTCCAGCCCCCCCTGTCTTCAATAACTAGCAAACAGTATAGCCCTCACTGCCTGACAGAACTCTCACAGAGCAGTGCTCTCTCCCAGCACTCACTCTCAAAACCTTCAACTTAACTGAACTCCACTGAACTTCCCCAACTGACTAGGCTCCACCCTTTTTATATCATACCATTCCCCGCCCTCCTGCTGGGATTGGCTGATGATTTGTATATTCATTACTCCTGTTTCCAGGGTTTTGTCACAATACCTCCCCCCTTATAAAGAAATTTTAAGGGAGTAAACTTACCTCGGTTTGCTCACTTAAAATTCTCTTCTGGAGCCTAGTTAACTAATTCATACATCCTTCTGTTTATCAGCTTCAATTCTGCATATCTATAAACTGTTTTATAACATATTCAACCTTATTACCATATAATATCATTAAATGCAATAATTCTTTCTATATCATTACATTTTAAATAGACTATACTCTTATAACATTGGTTAGCATCATAACTTCAAATACCTGTAAAGACCTTATTGATCATACTAGAATCAATCTATGTTAAGATGCATAAATACATATATTTGGTTTACATTTTAAGCTATTTTACTTACCAATATACATACAATTTTTATCCTTAACTTATATTCTAAATATCACATAAACATTTTGATTCATAGTAAGCTCTAATTATACATTACCTTGCATATTTCATTTACAGTTAACTTACATTAAGTTATGGTTTTCACATTTTATGACATTACATTTCCATACTTTTTTTAAACAACACCTTCCTCTTACATCAACAATAAAATAACCATATTACATTATTATTATTTAACCAAGGTCCATGTAATCAATGTCTTCCGCCTCTTGCTGTAACGGCTGGACGATGATACACCACGGGTGATCACTTCCTCTGGCACATAAATTCAAAGTCCAGTTCACAGTAAATTGATGCCATTTTTCCTTGGGTTCCTGGAATGTGGGATCCAACTCTTTGACACCACTCCCGGTACAGTTCATTAGAGTCCCCTCAAATGCAGCTTGATATTCAAGCGGCCACTGTATGACATACGGGTGCTTCGTTTTTGTCAGTTCAGTCAGTGGTGTTGCAATGGTGCTCAAATGTGGACTAACCCTCCTGTGATATACCACAAGTCCAAAAAAGATCTCACCTTCTTTTTGTTGGTCTGTCTTGGCCACAAGTCGATCGCGTTGATCTTCCTCTGCAGGGGGTCGATCATGCCTCGTCCCATGACATGTCTCAGGTAGTTGACTTCTGGATTTCCTAGTCGCCACCTGGATGCTCTTTTCGTCCTCTCGTCCTCTCGGATCCACTGAAGCACGATGTTCACAGGCTGTAGTTCTTTTTCCCAGGTGTCTTTTGCAACCACTGAATCAGGTCTGTCATTAGCATCCTTCACTTCCAAGTAGGGTTGCTTCTTTACACGGTTTTCTATTTGCTTTTCAGATTCCTGCAGCTTTCTAAATTCATTAGCGATTTTATTCTCTTCTTGTATCAGTTGTTCCTTGCCCAGTGACACTTTGTTCCCATCCAGACAAAGTTGCTCATTATTTAATATTTCTTTTTCAAGCTCTGCTTCCATTGATGTAAGTTGCTGTAAGCAATCTTCTTGACTTTCTGATGCACCAGACAATTGCATTTCCAAATTACATATTTCCTTTTCTTTAATGTTTTCCACTGTGGTAATTACTTCTAGTTCTTCTGATTTCTTCTGGAGTTCAAAAACAAACGTATCCGATTCATTCCTCCTTTCCTCCAGTCCCTTTTCCTTCATCTCTAAAAGTGCTTTCAAAGGTGAAATTTCATTTTGGAGTTCACCAATAACTGATGCCTGCTGAATTTTAGCTTTTTTCAGGTCTTCTGCTATTGCTTTATTTTGTTCCTTTTCAAGCTGTGCTAATTTTTCTTCTTCTTCTTTTAATTTAAAATATTTTTCCAGTCTAGAGTTCTCTACTGGTACACAAAGTTTTTCACAAGCTTGCATCATTCTCTCCTCTATTATGAACTTTTCAAAGAGTTCAGGACTTAAAGGGTGTGTATTCGATTCCATTAAATCAAAACATCCCTTCAAACTGTCCTCTTGCCTTTGTTCTAGACTAAAGTCTGCTGCTGGCCCTTTTATAATGTTGGCTAAATCGTCTTCTCCTACCATTTCAGACTGCTGAGATTCCCTCTCAAGTTCTCCTACTGACATTTGATTTATAACTGTGTTGTTTTCACTGTTTGGTTCAGCTGGATGTGTCTGAGCTCGTGTTAGTACAAAAGCATTCTGCACATGCTCTAAGACATCTATTCCAATTAAACCTGCTCTTGGGATTTGATCTGAAACTCCTATTCTATGACTGGAGTTCAAACCATACGAGTTATTGCAGTCACCATTTGTAATGTCTGAAGAGACAACTGTTGTGGAGCAAGGGTTTGCTGTCAATTTTGAGGAGGTAGCTAGACTTCTGTTGATTGCAATGCCCGATTTTGTCACAGGAGACTGTCTGGGCCAAGTACCATCTTCATTCTTTACCTCTATTAACACTACCTGTCTCTGGTAGAGCCCTGCATCTTGTATAGTGCTGACAAGTTTGCTTAACTGCTCATAAATACAGGTATTACTCATATATCTGAGCCACAGCCTCAATTAAGGGGGGGCATCTCTTTTCCAATAGTATCAATGGTATCCGCTTTGCTGAAATAACAGCTTACAAGATTATTAGGGTCATTGTTTTGTCAGAGCTTCAGTTCCAAAAGATATACTTCAACTTTACAATATTTCACAAATAGCCCATATTCTACAACTTTTCTCACAATTGGCTTCTGCCCCTCTACACACCCATGCCAATTTACTAATTTATTCCAGGCTTCAGTGGGAACTAAAACATAATCCACTTTATCAATAAGGTACTCTTTCAATATCTGAGTTTCTGAATTTGCAAAAAGTCCCGAGTTGTCAATTGGCCCTGGGAAGAGGTTAGGCTCTCCCACGTTATACCAGTCCCAGCTGTCAAAGCCCACATATTTCTTCCACTGCTTGAACCACCGGTTATTAATCAAATACCAAAACTCCCCTGGCCGCAAAGGCGTCCCCAACAGCGGCTTAAGTTCAGACACCTCAGTATGGGCCATTTTAAATAAGGTTTTCTTTGTATCTCTCTGGCACTTTAGTGACTGACCTAAATCTTTTCCTCAGTTGTTCTGCTGAAATGCCAATTCTAGTAAACACTAACTCTTTTCCCGTTCTTAGTATTCACTTTTGGAATTGACTTGAAATCAAAATCTTTTTATTTATGTGGTGTATATACTTCTTTATTAAGAAAAGGAAGGTTAAGTGGGTCACAACTATTTCAATGGCAACTGTAAAAAAAATTACCTCAGCTCTCTGGCAGTTTCTGACTCCTGTTAAGCTACTGTTGCCAAGGGCAAGATTGGCACAGTGCCCAGACTTCAACTCTTTCTTTCTTTAAATAATCTCTCAGTGTTTAAAATACACAGATTTAAATATATTTCTTCGGCTTTTAACCTATAACTTTTCTCTGGCCCTTACAATTCCACTTTCCATCCAAAAGGAATTCTAATTAGCCAACTCCTGCTCTCACAGAGCTTCTGTCAGTTTTAAATCTCCTCAGGTCTCTTCAGTTTGTGAGGTAAATTTTCTGCCTCCCCCACAGACCTTTTACTTTGGAGATTTCTTTCTGTTAACACCCAGGGTGATATTTCCAGACCTTCACCAAAGCCACCTTAAATTCCAGGGCAAACGCTTTGGGTCTTTCACCCTCAAAGGAAATTTGCCTCAGCACCTTTTTAATTTTCAGGCTGCTGGACAGCACAGAGTTCCTTGACTCTCAGGCAGTTTCCCCAAACAAACCACTGTAGATTTCAGTCTATCCTTTCAGATTTTCTCTTCCAGGTGTCCGATAATTTGTCAAGCCAGACTCCTTTTCCTTTTGGAGTCCTGGCCTCCAGACTCTAACAGGCCCACCAAAGAAAATCCAGATAGCACTACAGGGTTTTAAGTCTGAATTCCTCTCTCACACACAGGGCTTCCCAAGAACTGAAATTGGCTTCACCTAATTCTCAGTCCTAACCCCTTTTCAGAGGAACTTCCACAGACTACCAACAATACTTGAGGGCTAACTTTTACTAAAGACTTCTTTTTAAACTTCCAGTTTCAATTTCTTCACAGGGTAGAGGTTAAATATTTTGAGCTGGTGACTTTTTCCCTCAGGCAAACTGGATATATTTGAAATCCAACCACTGCCCACCAAATTGTGACATCACCCCTTTCAGAGACTGGGTTTTCAAAGGCACAAATGGGTTTATTTCGACATCCCACTTCTGTGCCACCAAATTGTGATGACATCTCCCTTTTACACACTGAATTGTGATGGAAATGGTAATGCTGCCACCTTTTATTCACTTGGTAATGCTGCCACCTTTTAAAATTGTCGCCTCATGAATTGAGACAGACTCAGATGAATAATATAAAAATAATAACAGAGTTTATTGAGAAAATAATAAATATAACAATATCTGAGGATGGTATGCGTTGCCTTTAACATATAATATCTTTCATCAACTCTTCCACACACACCCCCGGCTTTAATAACTAGTAAACAGTATAGCCCTCACTGCCTGACAGAACTCTCACAGAGCAGTGCTCTCTCCCAGCACTCACTCTCAAAACCTTCAACTTAACTGAACTCAACTGAACTGCCTCAACTGACTAGGCTCCACCCTTTTTATATCATACCATTCCCCGCCCCCCTGCTGGGATTGGCTCATGATTTGTATATTCATTACTCCTGTTTCCAGGGTTTTGTCACCAAGTTAACCCAAGAAAGAGATAGCGCAAGACTTGGGCCCGGAGGTGGGTGGGGCGTAAGTAGAGACTATGAAGTCCTGTACATGTTATTTGCTATCAAATATCTCCCCAGTTTACACTGCTGTAAAGCCATCTGCACAAGTACTAGTGACTATAATCCGTGATTGCAGGAGCATGCCAATGCATCTCATAATTTGCATTCCTAATCTCCTAACTACCCACCTCTTATAAAAAATACAAGTAGCCTGAAGATGAAAATGGTGTAAAATTCAAACAATGTGTAAGCAGAATTATATAATTATTATGTTCTAAACTTAGAAAACAAGAATGTGCTGCCATTTCCTGGCACCTCCAAATCCACTGCCCCCCCCCCTTAATCGAGGGTGGCTTTGGGAGTGAGATTCAATGGGCTTGAGACCACTGCCATGGCTCTTGCCGTTTGATACCTGCTCCCCCTGCAGGGCACATAGGGGAGTGGGTTTCAAAGAGGTAGTGCCATGAACAGCTTGTCTCTAGCCCTTTAAGACTGGTGCAATCTCAAACGCAATCCCTATGAGGTGATGGTGGGAGAGTGAGTTAAAGAGCTAGAGTCGAGCTGTCATGACTCTAGCCCTTTGAAACCTGCTCCCCCCTGGGGGGGGAGCTGGTTTCAAAGAGTCATGATAGCTCATATCTAACCCTTTTAAACTCAGGGCTCTCCACCACAGGCCTGTAGCGGTGGCTTCCTTCAGAGAGTCCTTCCATCTCACATTTAGTCTCTCTTTTTTCCTACTGATTGGAGCACCATATGTAGGTAGTACAGTAATTTCAACTTTAAAGGTCCACGTTGCACATTACAAGGTGAATTGTTATGATAAGGCATGCCCAGCTGTTATTTGATTTGTGTGATACCAATGGCCATAGAGTATCCCTGAAATCAATTTTTTTCTCTTCTAACAAGTGGGTTTTGCCTAACACTCAAGCTAAGGGGGAGGAAGTTCCTAGGTTTGGTTAATGCAATTTCTTTTTTAGTTGACAATACTTGCTGGGTGGAGGCATTGGGCCTCAGACAATCAGTTCACGAAACAAATTCTCCAAATAAAGCCAGGTTCTAACTAGTCCACTTCTGGACTCCGTTCCTGGGGGTCATCCTAATTATCAGGGCAACAAAACAAGTACTCTATGGGTTTGAATTTTAAACAGTGTCATGCAATGAGTGAAAAAACATACTTAGAACTCCAAAGAATGGTTCAACCTCCACATTCTGAAATGCCGGGATACTTCCTGGCCAAGGCTTTGGGATCGCTGCATGACAAGAACAAAAATTATGTTTGTACTACCTCACTTCTGTGACCTTGCAAACAGGTCAACCTGTGAAGCCTCAAATAGTGGGCCAGGCACACTTCACAATTGGAAAAGGAAGTGGGACATACTACAAAGATGCTCTGGTACAGGTTATCATCTGCCTCATTGGAGGACCGTGGTAAAAACATAAACAGCAGTGACGCCCCATGGCAATTATAGACATTGCTCTTTTGCATAATAATCACCATTGAGAACAGATGACACACATGGAAGGAAAGCGGGCAGTTTTGAACTATGAGAAACTGCAGTGGGTGAAAGACGGCTTACTGGTAATCACCCTGGGGGATTTTTTTTATTTGCGATGGAGACTTAGAAAATCGACCCAGAAAAAAGGGAAAAGATGCACAGTAAGCAAGTAGAGAGACGGGCACAGAGCAGTAAAAAACTACCCTGTCAACAGGACACTAACTGCACATCCAACACCACATGACCGCCTGAAAAAAACCCTACGCATCAAATTAAGATGCGCAGAAAACTTTAGTGAGACCGCAGCCTAATGGGGGCAGTGTACAAATGCAATAAGTAAATAATAATAATAATAAATAAATAAACAAGCATGGAAGCAAGCAAGCAAAAGTCAAAGATAAAATGCAACATTTTTACCGGTAACAATAATGAGGACAAAACTGACAAAGGAAAGAAAGAGTAAGGAAAAAATAAAACAAATGAAAAGGAAAAAAAGGAAAAAAGGGAGACACAAACCAAGAATATATGCTTTATAATATATTTTTAAATTTGGTGTGTGTTTTGGGAAAGCCAAGATTGGAAGTGACCAGTCATAACTAAGGAGGTTCTTTCTAACTAATTGCTTCAGGTGATAATGAGTAATGCAGCTAGTTGTTACAAAGGGACTTCCCCCAGTATAATGAGTAAACACACAGTGCCTGAAATCCCTTAGAATAGTAAGGGTAATGTCATCAAAAATAGCCTTTCTGGGGTTCCCATCAGCCATCCTGCCTGCAATGACCAGCCCCTGACCAACCAGCTGGTAATAAGTCTGCACTGCTGTTCTAGAGAAAGCCAGCAGGTACATACTTCCATGAGTGATTCATTAATTGGTGTCTGAAAATGACTGAATGTTCGGATTTTTGCTCTGCATGCATAAAAATCCAGCACTATTTCAGCCACAACTATTCTAGTCCATGCAAGGACAAAGCAACGCTTCCATTACTGTCTTTCTCTCTTGATCTTCTCAAAGCCATGTGCTATTCCACTACCACTTCTTGTTTTGTTGTTTTTGAGAGGGCACCTTCCCCCTTTCTCCTTCTCCATCAGAAGTCAGGGTGTGTTCCCAAGCAGAGCTGCTACTGAGGAGAGCCATAAGAACATAAAAAGAGCCATGCTGGATCAGGCAAAAGGCCCATCTAGTCCAGCTTGCTGTATCTCACAGTGGCCCCACCAAATGTGTCTCCTGATACCACTCCCCTGCATCTGGCGTTGAAGTGCCCTGGTTTTAAGACAGGAGGCTACACATCTCCATCATGGTTTATAATCTGTGATGGACTTTTCCTGTCCAATCCCCTTTTGAAGGTATCCAGGCCAGATGCCATCACCACATCCTGTGGAAGTTCCACAGACTAACAACACACTGGGTAAAAAAACATTTTCTTTTGTCTCTTCTCATTCTCCAACCCTCAATTTGAGTGGATAGTCTGGTATTTTGTGAGAAGGAGAAGACCATCCCTCTATCCACTTTACTCATGCCCTGCAT
This sequence comes from Phrynocephalus versicolor, assembly GCA_023846285.1. Classification (NCBI taxonomy): domain Eukaryota; kingdom Metazoa; phylum Chordata; class Lepidosauria; order Squamata; family Agamidae; genus Phrynocephalus; species Phrynocephalus versicolor. Next base: position 619,961 of record JAHTLZ010000023.1, on the reverse strand, counting down.
TATTTTGTACGTCTCAATCATATCCCCATTCAGGTGCCTTTTTTCCAGATTAAAGAGCCCCAAATGTTTTAGCCTTTCCTCATAAGGGAGGTGGCCCAGCTCAGTAATCATTTTAGTCACTCTCTTTTCGACCTTTTCCAGACTAAAAAGACCCAAATGTTTTAGCCTTTCCCCCAGCCTAGAAATCATTTTAGTTGCTCTCTTCTGCACCTTTTCCTGTTGCACTATGTCTTTTTTGTGATGAGGTGACCAGAATTGTACACAATACTCCATGTGTGGCCTTACTATCATTTTGTATAATGGCATTATAATGTTGGCTGCTTTATTTTCAATCCCATTTTTGATAATCCCTAGCATGAAATTAGCCTTCTTCACCACTGCCACATACTGGGTAGACACCTGACGACTGGCTCCTTCCCAGTTCTTTCTAACAAACTATCTGTCCAACCTTTGCACCTGGCAAGCAAGTCACCATACGGTTATCATGCAGATCACAAATCCATCCCTCTAATAATTGAATCACCTAGTATAAGAATCACCTAGTACAAGAAGCCTCTCTCCTGCAGCCTGTTCATCTGTCTGTTCCTGAACTATATTAAGAGAGATGTCTTCAATTTGTTTCTGTTGTTTGTCTTCCTGTTATCTCATCAAGTGTGATGAGGGAGAGATCCTCAGGTGAAACCAGTTGTTCCTCTGTGCATTCCTCATGAGGTGTGATGAGGAAAAGAGCCTCAAATTGATTCTGTAGTTTGAGACTCTCAAGGTGATCCCTTGGCTTTCTACTTCTTGGAGTGACATTTCTCCATGCATCTACCTCTTGAGTTGGTGAAGGGACTTTTTCCTCAGAGTTGTGTCCTGTCTCTTTTTTGGTCAGGATAGTCTGTTCCGCTCTATCCAAGAACATCTCAAGCACCTTAAATTGATGCTGGTTAGAAATGTGGGCCTCAAGCTGATGGACTTTGTCTTCTAGTAGTGCAACTAGCTTGCACTTGCTGCAAGTGTAGTCCTCCATGTGCTTTGGCAAGATGACAAACATGGCACAAGTGTTGCAGGTAACTACAGTTGCTCTCCCAGACTCCATTTTAACGAGTGCAGCATTCTGGGCCTCAAAAATTTACACTTTTACTACCTTTCTATCTAATAAGAATATTTTCTTCCTTTGTTGTTTATATGAAACCCCGCACACTGTTAGTTGTGCGGGCTGCTAAAGGAGCTGTATTCCAACAGCTAGCAGCCCAGAAACTTACCAGCACTCACTTCTTCCTGTTTGTTTGTCTCATTGAACAGCAGCTCTGCTTGGGATCACACACAGGCTCGAAAAAATCTATACAAAAAAAGGGCCATACAAACAGGAAGAACTGAATGCTGAGGAAGCATGTGGAAGCTTCCTGAAACAGAAGAAACGGGGGTGGAGCCACACTAAACCTTTCCCTGAGCTGGGTGGTGCCACACTAAGTCCTTCTATGAGCAAGGTCAGCATCAGCCATTTTGAGTCTGGGTATGTTCCCAAGCAGAGCAGCTGGTGAGGAGAGTCATGCAAACAGGAAGAACTGAACACTGGTAAGTTTCTGGGGTGCTTGCAGTTGGAGTAGAGTTGCTTTAGATGCTTCCACTAATTTAAACTGCTAAGAGCCACCTCTGTTCAAACAGAGGGAGCAGCTGGAAGCTTACTCAAACAGAGGAAGCGGGGGGTGGAGCCACACTAATCCTCTCTGAACTGGGTGGAGCCACGCTAAGTCCTTCCCTGAGCAAGGTCAGCATCAGCCATTTTGAGTCTGTATGTGTTCCCAAGCAGAGCAGCTGCTGAGGAAAGCCATACAAAAAAGAACAACTGAGCACTGGTAAGTTTCTGGGGTGCTTGCAGTTGAAGTAGAGCTGGTTTAGAGGCCTCCACTAGTTTAACTGCTCATTTAAACTGCTAAGAACCACCTCTGTTCAAACAACACACAAGATTTCAAATAAACAACAAAGAGAGAAAACATACTAGATAGAAAGGTAGTAAAAATTTAAACTTTTGAGGCCCAGAATACTGCACTCGTTAACATGGATTCTGAGGGAGCAGCTGATTCAATTATTAGAAATACAGAGGGATGGATTTGAGATGGTGACTTGTTTGCCTGGTGCAAAGGTTGCAGACATCACAAGAAATATAGATAATTTGTTAGAGAAAACTGGGAAGGAGGCAGTGGTCATGGTACACGTTGGTACCAATGATGTTGGGAAGGCAAAGTAGTCAGTCTTGGAAGCCAAATACAGGTTGTTAGTAATAAGATTGAAGTCACAGACTTCCAAGGTAATAGTTTCAGAAGTGCTGCCTGTTCCTCATTCAGAACCTACCAGGCAGGCAGAGCTCAGAAGCCTTAATGCATGGATGAGGTGGTGGTGTTGAGAGGAAGGCTTCAGATTTGTTAGGAACTGCAGAATATTTTGGGACAAGCCAAACATGTTCAGGAGAGATGGGTTGCACTTGAACCATGATGGAGCCAGATTGCTGGCACTCAACATCAAAAAAGCTGCAGAACAGCTTTTAAACTGATAACTGGGGAAAAGCTGACAGAAGCTGGGCAGCATCTGGTTCAGGAAAGTGTGTACTTGAGTAGTGAGGAGGATGCAAAAATATTGAGCAGAGCGAGGAGCTAGACACCAGCACTCTAGCGGAAGGATGCAAGAGGTAGTCTAATGATGCAACTGGACTCAAATGACTTAAGAAAAACACATATAAATGCTTCTATGCAAATGCTAGAAGCCTCCGGAACAAAATAGGAGAGCTGGAATACTTAGCAATAGATAAAAAATATTGATATTATTGGCATCACTGAAACCTGGTGGATGGATGATACAAACTGTACAGAAAGGACAGGAAGGGGCAGACAGGAGGTTGTGTAGCCTTGTAATATGTCAAAGAAGTGATAAAATCATACGAATTGGAATATCCAGGTGATTTGGAGTCACCATTAGAAACTCTGTGAGTAAGAGTATCGGGCCACAAGGATGGTCTAACAGTAGGCAAATGCTATCGGCCTCCAACCCAAGCCCCTGGGGGGAAATGGCAGTTGGATAATGTTGTAAAGGAGGCATCCAAGAAGGGAAGCCTGGTTATAATGGGTGAATTCAATTACCCTCACATAGACTGGGTGTACATGAGATAGAGATAAAGTTCCTAGAAAAGCTAAATGATTGTTCCCTGGAACAGATGGTTGAAGACCCAACTAGAGGTACAAGAATCCTTGACTTGAGCCTGAATAATACACAGGATCCAGGAGAACCAACAGGGTTGGTTAGAGATGATACCAAAATAAAAGGAAAAGGGAATACTAAAGAGTATAAGGTTAATCTATTTGCAGATGATACAATGTTAACAATTGAGGAACCAATAAGAGCTCTAGATAATATTAAAGTACATTTAAAGGAATTTGAGGAGGTCACAGGATTGAAGATAAATTGGAATAAATCAGAATGTATGTTAATAAATTATAATAACAGTGATTTAAGTAATATGAAGCAAAAATTTGAAGGGAAGATTAAAAATAGTATTAAATATTTGGGAATAAATATTACTTGGGAAATGCAAGAAATTGTCAAAACTAATCTAGATCAGGGCTGTTCAACTTTGAACAGGCCAAGGTCTACTTTTTCAAGGCCAAAGTGCCTGAGGGCTACTACACTAAAACTTCTACTTACAAATTTTATCCGTTCCGAGCACATACTCATAAGTAAAAACTTTTGTAAGTAGAGCAGCGGTTTCCCATAGGAATGTGTTGAAAACCAATTAATCTGTTCTGGAGGGAACAGATTTCAATGCGCCATGGCCCTTGAACTGCCCCACTTGGCTGAGATAGTGGGCTGGCAGACCCAGAACTTTGCTGGAGCAGTGGTGGTCCTTGGGATGGGGGAGGGAGGCGTGGAGAACTTATTCCCTCACTTTTTTTATTGATGGGTGGCGGGCTACTTTTGAACCCTTTGTGGGCTACCAGTAGCCCACGGGCTATCTGTTGGACAGGCCTGATCTAGATGATGTGAAAAAACAAATTAAGGAACAAATTAGAGAATATAGTAGATTGAAAATATCATGGTTTGGAAGAGTGGCAATTGTAAAAATGAAGACTATCCCTAAATTAAATTTTCTTTTTTGGATGTTACCCTTAAGGATAGATGACAAAGAATTAAAAGAACTACAGAATTTGATTAATAGATACTGTAATGAAAATAAAAGGGCAAGAATAAATAAAAAAATGTGTTATCTCCCACAAAAGAGGGGAGGATTGGGCATTCCTGATGTTAAACTATATTATATAGCAAATCAATTGAGACATATTCCTGAAATTATAATAAATAGTGAGGGATTAATTTGGAGTGATCTAGAATTTTATAGAATTCGGGATAATGTATTAAACATGTTCTTTAGTGTAAATTTAAAAGAAATGTTAAAAAGTATTGATAATCCCTATTTAAATAATATGTTAGAGTGTTGGACCAAATATAAAAGAATACTAAGCCCAAAGATATCCCCATTGACTAGAATAGTGGACTTACCAAATTTCCCAGAAAATTTAAAGATAAAAATAAGTAAGATTTTGACAGAACAGAGGGTAATTAAAGTTAAAGATTGGATAAACGTCTTTGATACAGTGAGAATAAAAGAAGTATTAAGGAAAGAAAATCTTAATTGGCTAAGCATAGGGCAGCTAGATAACTGGACTAAGGTGTGGATAAAAAAGAAGGGAAATGTAGGGCAATGACTGAGTTTGAAGAAATGATTGAAAAAAGGGAAATGTTTGAAGATCAGTATCAAAGAAAAGGCATAATAAGCCTAATATATAGGATGTTAGTTGAGGAGGAATATAAAACAACAGCACTAAAACTGGTTTGGCAAGGAGATTTAAATGAAGAGATAAAGGAAGAAATTTGGAATGCAATATGGAGGGAAAGAATACTGAAAAATATGTCAGTAAGAATTAAGGAAAATTGTTACAAAGTTATTTGGAGATGGTATTTAACACCAGTAAAATGCATGCAATAAATAAGGAGGTATCACCCTTGTGTTGGAGGTGTAAAAAGGAAAAAGGAACCTATTATCATATGTGGTGGTCCTGTGAGGAAAAACAAAAGGAATGGATAATAGTTTTTGATGAAATAAAAGAAATTATAGGGATTGATATAGAAAGATCTCCAAAGATAGCATTGCTAAACATAATTAAAAATTGTGAAATAGAAAAAGAGGTAAAGGATCTGATTACAATTATGGTAACATCTGCAAGATTAATAATGGCAAAAAATTGGAAAGATAAGAAATTGAGTCTAGAGGAATGGTATGAAGAAATGTGGAGTTTGGCTATTAATGATAAACTGACCTGCGAATTGAAAATTAAAAAGGGGATGGTAAAAGAGAACGTTTTCAATCGAATCTGGTATAAATTTCTGGATCACGTATTTCTAAGGCAAAAAGGTTATTTTCCATCTAAAGAATCAATTCAGTTTTGGAAGGAGACAGGTGTTTAAGATAAAACATGTTTAAGATAAAACAGGTGTTTAAGATAAAACATGTTTAACAGGTTAAACAGGTGTTTAAGATAAAACATAAGATAAAACAATGTGTAGCCTGCACACTGTAATTAAAATTGTAAACCGCCCAGAGACCACTTGGAGTGGTATGGGGCGGTATATAAGCAGAACACTTTGCTTTTGCTTTGCTTTGTAATGAATGTAATGTTATATAATGTTATAAAGTATATTGTCATATAATCCTGAGTGTGGTGGATAATTAAGCACAATGTGTTGTGGGGGATTTATGTGTTGTTTAAATTTTTAATAAAAAATTTTAAAAAAAAGGATCCAGAAGCGATCCATGAAATTACTGACTGGTCAGTTTCACATGTGACCCAGGTAAAGTGATGGAAACCATCCTAAAATATAAAATTAATAGGCAAATAGTAGAGCAGGCGCTGCTGAAAGAGAGCCAACATGGCTTCTATAAGGGCAAATCATACCTCACTAATCTGTTGGAAATCTTTGAGAGTGTCAACAAGCATGTGGATAAGGGAGATCCAGATGACACTGTTTATTTGGACTTTCTGAAGGCTTCTGACAAGGTCCCACACCAAAGTCTCTTAAATAAACTTGCCAGTCATGGTATCAAGAGAAAGGTCTTGTTCTGGATCAGAAACTGGCTAAGGGACAGGAAACAGTGGGCAGAACTAAATGGACACTTTTCCAAGTGGGGGGAGGTAAAGAGTGGGGTCCCCCAAGGTGCAGTACCGGGACCCCTACTTTTCAACCTCTTCATAAATGATCTAGAAGTAGGAGTAAATAACAAGGTAACCATATATGCTGACAACCCTAAATTATACAGGGTAGTAAAAACTGAGAGATTGTGAGGAGCTCCAGAGCTCTTGACACTGGGGGAGTGGGCAAACCAGTTGCAAATGAGCTTCAACATTAGTAAGTACAGACTGATGCACGTTGGGGCAAAAATATTACATGATGGGGACTGAACTCTCTGCAACAATCCAGGAAAGGAACTTTGGTGTCCTGGTGGACAGCTCAATGTAGGTGTCAACCCAGTGTGCTGCAGCAGTGAAAAAAGCAAACTCAATGCTAGGGATCATTAGGAAGGGTATAGAAAATAAGTCATCAAGTGTCATTTTGCCTCTTTATAAATCTATGGTGAGGCCCCATACTGTGTACAGTTCTGGTCACCATACGATATTATGGAAATAGAAAAAGTGCAGAGGAGGGCAATGATTAGGGGACTGGAACACCTTCCTTACCATCTGAGGCTGCAACAGCTGGGCCTCTTCACTCTTGAACATTGGCATCTAAGAAGTAACCTGATTGAAGTTTCTAAATTCATATATGGTGTAGACAAAGTAGATAAGGAAAAACTGTTTTCCCTATCACACATCACTAGAACTAGGGGGCAGTCCATGAAACTTTTGTGTGCTAGATCTTAAACAAATTAGAGAAAGTAATTTTTCACCCTGAGGATCACTGGTCTGTGGAAGCCCCTACCAGAAGAAGTGGTGACAGCTGTCAGCCTTGAGAGCTTTAAGAAATGGTGAGCCACTGTGTGAGACAGAATGCTGGACTGGATGGGCTGTGGCTTATTCCAGCAAGGCTGTTGTTCTTATTAATTGTGAATCATGTATCTTGAGCTTCTAGTGTTATTTACTCTCTTGCAAACTCAGGAAGCAGGCTTGGTCTCTCTTGCTCTCCCTCCTCTGCTTCAGGCAGCAAAGTCAAAGGCAGAATGCAAGAGAAGAACAATGGAGAAAGAGAAATAGCCAGGTATTGCTGAGCTAATCCCCTGCTACTTACCTACTTACATTTATTTTTCCTCTCCCAGGTCTTCATGCTCAGTTGTAAATGTTAGCATCACAGATGGCCTGGGAAGTGAGGCAGAAGCAAGGCAATCTAGACCAGCCATGTGATTCCTTTTTCCTGCTTCTATCATAATTCACACCACTTGCATCCCTCACAATGACTAACAAGGCTGAAAGTCATATTTTTAATAAGACAGAGATCAGCAATTTGACAGGCCTGGGAACTAAATTTACATCCTAAACATCTATTCTATGTTACATCTGGCCTCAAAATCGCTGATAATGGCCAGAAAAATGGGAAGAGGCACAAAAAGAGCTTTGGGGCTTGGAGGATGGTGCCACCTCCATGACACAATGCAAGCCCCACTGGTCGTAGAGGTCTCCAGGGACAGAAAAGTAATATTTTATCCGGTTTTTCAATTGGGAAGTTCAAAAATGTCCCTCATGAGAAAAATATGGCATGACTGCCTATTCCTATCACAGTGAAAAGCAATGAATGAAGTAGAACCATTGCTATTTGCCTACAAATTTGCCCCTGCAGAGAGGAAGGAGGCTGTGAGAGTACTATAGAGGAAGCACACGGCCAGAGGCACAGAGCTTACTTCCTGTCCTTGCAGTAAGTAAGGGGCGGAGCTTTATCTTTAAATAGCTGCTCCCAGCAGCCTCCCAGCCCTTTTCTTGCAGAGAAGCAGAGAGGAAGCAGGCTGTGAGAGGAAGCACACGGCTGTGAGAGGAAGCACACGGTTATAGAGGAAGCACACGGCCAGAGGGCATAGAGCTTACTTCCTGTCCTTGCAGGAAGTAAGGGGCGGAGTTTTAACTTTAAATACCTGCTCCCAGCCAAAACAAAAGGTGATAATTTCTTCTGGGTATATTTGAGTTCCCAAGCCAAGCTACTCCTGAGGAGATCCTCCGCACATTAGCAAGTGCTTTAGCAGCCCCTACACTGTTAGATCTTGAATAAACAACAAAAGAAGTAAATAGTCTTACCAGATTAAAAAAAAATTAGTGTAAGTTTACATTTTTGAGACCTTGAATACATTTTATTGCACTCGTTAAAATGGAGTTGCAGGGAGCAGCTGTAGTTACCTGCAGTACTTGTGCCATGTTTGTCATCTTGACAGAGCGTGTACAGAACTACATTTGCTGCAAGTGCAAGTTGGTTGCGCTATTGGAAGAGAAGGTACAGCAGCTAGAGGCTCGCATATCGGACCAGCAACATATTAAGGAGCTTGAGCGGTTCTTGGACAGAGCAGAACAGGCTATTCAGATCCAAGAAGAGACAGGGCACACTTCTGAGGATGAAGTCACTTCCCCAACTCAGGAGGTAGATAGGTGGAGGAATGTGACTCAAAGGAGTAGAAGGCCAAGGGATCACTCAGAGAGTCTCATATTGCACAATCAATTTGAGGCTCTTTCCCTCAGCACACCTCATGAGGCACACACCGAGGAACAATTGGTTTCACCTGAGGATCTCTCCCTCATCACTATTGATGAGATACAAGATCAGGTACATTTAGATGAACAGGCTGCAGGAGAGAAGCTCCTTGTACTAGGGGATTCTATAATTAGAAATACAGAGGGATGGATTTGTGAGGAGCATGATAACCGTATGGTCACTTGCCTGCCAGGTGCAAAGGTTGCAGACATCATGAGAAATCTAGATAGCTTGTTGGAGAGAACTGGAAATGAGCCAGTGGTCATGGTACATGTTGGTACCAATGATGTTGGGAAGGCCAAGCGGTCAGTCTTGGAAGCCAAATTCAGGTTGTTAGGTAGAAGATTGAAGTCCCGGGCTTCCAAGGTAGCATTTTCTGAAGTGCTACCTGTTCCTCGTGCAGGACCCACCAGGCAGGCAGAACTCAGAATCCTCAATGCGTGGATGAGGTGATGGTGTCGAGAGGAGGGCTTTAGATTTGTCAGGAACTGGAGACATTTTGGGACAAGCCAAACCTGTTCAGGAGGGATGGGTTGCACTTGAATCATGATGGGTCCAGATTGCTGGGGGAAAGCCTACAGGAGCTGAGTGGCATCCAGTTTGGAACACCTCATCCTCGGGGAATGAGGTTGGAGAGGGTAGAGAATCACCCTCTCCAACCTCATTCCCCGAGGATGAGCTGTTCCAGCAGAATGGAGATGGAAAGAGGGTCTGACTCCACCATAGAATCACTGTGGGTTAAACTAACAGGTACAAGGAGTGATGTGATAGTTGGAGTATTCTATCGTCCACCAGATCAAAAACTTGAGGGGGACCTTGAAATGAGGAGAGAAATCATAGAGATTGCTAAGAGGGATAGGATAGTAATCATGGGGGACTTCAATTATCCCCACATTGACTGGGCCAATGCGAGCTCCGGGCAAGAAAGAGAAACTGGGTTTCTCTACTTGCTGAATGATTGTGCCTTAGAGCAACTTGTCATGGAGCCCACCCGAGAACAGGCAACTCTGCATCTAATACTGTCTGACACTCAGCTCCTCGTCAGGGATGTGAATGTCACTGAGCCACTGGGGAACAGTGACCATGCTGCAATCTCCGCCATGCATGTCGGAGGAAGAGTGTCAACCAAATCAGACATAAAAACCCTTGATTTTCGAAGGGCAAACTTCCCTCAGATGAGGAAACTAGTTAGAGAGAAACTGAAGGGGAAGGTTAGAAGAATCCAATCTGGAGCCTGTTTAAAACAACAATAATAGAGGCCCAGCACAAGTGCATACCACAAAGAAAGAAGAGCTCATTTAAGTCCAAGAGGACTCCGGCATGGATAACGAGTGGAGTTAGAGAGGCTCTAAAGCACAAGGAGAGGTCTTTCTGTAAATAGAAATCCTCCCCAAATGAGGAAAATAAAAAGGACCACAAACTCTGGCAAAAGAAATGTAAGAAGATGTTAAGAGAGGCAAAGAAAGATTTTGAGGAACGCATGGCTAGCAATATAAAGGGTAATAATAAAAGCTTCTTTAAATATGTTAGAAGTAGAAAACCTGCCAGAGAACCAGTTGGCCCCCTGGATGGTGAGGGAGGAAAAGGGGAGGTTAAGGAGGACTTGGACATTGCAGAGAAATTGAATGACTTTTTTGCGGCTGTCTTCACGACAGAGGACCTTGAGCGGATTCCGCTGCCTGAGCCGCCCCTCTTGACTAAAGAATTAAATCAAATACAGGTTAAAAGAGAGGAGGTTTTAGGACTAATTGATAAATTGAGGATTAACAAGTCACCGGGCCCAGATAGCATCCACCCAAGGGTTATTAGGGAACTGAGAAATGAAATTGCAGATCTCTTAACTGTTATATGCAACTTGTCTCTTAAAACGGCCACAGTGCCGGAGGACTGGAGGATAGCAGATGTCACACCAATTTTTAAAAAAGGAAGGAGGGGGCACCTGGGAAACTACAGGCCAGTTAGCCTTACATCTGTCCCAGGGAAGATGGTGGAAAGCCTCATCCAAGAGAAAATCTAAAAACACATAAAAGAACAAACCTTGCTGAGAGAAAATCAGCATAGCTTCTGTAAGGGTAAATCTTGTCTGACAAACCTTTTAGAATTTTTTGAAAAGGTCAACAGGCACGTGGATTTGGGTGAACCAGTGGATATAGTCTATCTGGATTTTCAAAAGCCTTTTGACACAGTCCCTCACCAAAGGCTGCTGAGAAAATTGCACAGTCAGGGGATAAGAGAGCAGGTCCTCTTATGGATCGAGAACTGGTTGAGATCCTGGAAACAAAGAGTAGGTGTCAATGGGAAATTTTCACAATGGAGAGAAGTGGAAAGCGGTGTGTCCCAGGGCTCTGTCCTGGGACCGGTGCTTTTCAGTCTGTTCATAAATGACCTGGAGACAGGGATAAACAGTTAGGTGGCCAAGTTTGCAGATGACACAAAACTTTTCCGTGTGGTAAAACCCAGAGAAGATTGTGAAGAGCTCCTGAAGGATCTCTCCAAACTTGGGGAATGGGCTGAGAAATGGCAAATGCGTTTTAATGCAACCAAATGTAAAGTAATGCATATTGGGGCAAAAAATCCAAACTTCATCTATCAACTCATGGGCTCTGAGTTATCCGTGACGGATCAGGAAAGAGATCTCGGTGTGTTGGTGGACAGCTCCATGAAGGTGTCTCCCCAATGTGTGGCAGCGGTGAAGAAGGCCAATTCCATGCTAGGGATTATCAAAAAGGGGATTGAAAATAAAACAGCCAACATTATTATGCCATTATACAAAGCAATAGTAAGGCCCCACCTGGAGTATTGTGTATAATTCTGGTCACCGCATCTCAAGAAAGACATAGTGGAACTGGAAAAGGTCCAGAAGAGAGCAACTAAAATGATTACTGGGCTGGGGCACCTCCCTTATGAAGAAAGGCTAAAACATTTGGGCCTCTTTAGTCTGGAAAAAAGGCGCCTGAGGGGGGATATGATTGAGACATACAAAATAATGCAGGGTATGAGTAAAGTGGATAGAGGGAAGCTCTTCTCTCTCTCCCAAAATACCAGAACTAGGGGACATCCACTCAAATTGAGGGCTGGGAGAGTAAGAAGTGACAAAAGAAAATATTTTTTCACCCAGCACGTTGTAAGTCTATGGAACTCCCTGCCACACAATGTGGTGATGGCATCTGGCCTGGATGCCTTCAAAGGGGGATTGGACAGATTCCTGGAGGAAAAGTCCATCACAGGTTACAAACCATGATGGAGATGTGTAGTCTCCAGGCTTCAAACCGGGGTACTTCAAGGGCCAGATGCAGGGGAGTGGTATCAGGAGACAGATATCTAGTCTCATGCGCTCCCAAACGCATCTGGCGGGGCCCCTGTGAGATACAGGAAGCTAGACTAGATGGACCTTTGGCCTGATCCAGCATGGCTCTTCTTATGTTTTTATGTTCTTATGCTCTTATGTACTATGCTCATTGGAGGTGAACAAAATCAATTACAAGAACTATATTACTTTATAATGGATTATTTTCTAGCTGTGCAGATCAGCAATGTTTGGGTTTCATATGAAATGGCTTCAGAACCTACAGACCAAAGTTGCAAATGAAAAGCTGCAGACAGGCATTGTGGGCTAAATATCATGCAGTGCCTCTGTGACTGGGAATGGAGAAATAATGACAAATTGGTGGAAGTGAAGAAGTAGTTGAGAATAGTTCTGGGAATTTTGTGAGATGACAGGAGACTTTGCTACAGACATTAAGAAAGTCTCAGGGGAACCTAATGTAGCATATTTGTATTAAATAATGTTAATTGGTGTTAAGTAGGTTACCACATGAAATATGAAATTTCCTGTCATGTGAGCAAACATTTATAAAATTTTGAATCTTTTACTTTTTATAATAGGATTGAATTCACAATTTCTTTTTTTCTCATTATATTTTGAAATTTAGAATGGTTCCGCTGGATACAAACATTGGTTCAAATGCTGACTCTCTCTTTCTGCTTCTTATTGAAAGCATTTTGAGGTTCGATGCATGTAACAGTCTGTGAGAAAGGCCCCTGATGTGGAAATTCCGTTGGCTTCCCATGCTTAGCTAAGTGCCTGCAATCAAAAGAAAAGAAGTACATCTTTTTCACATGAATGTAAATTGCAGGATCAAAGGTACTTTCCCCACTACACCACCAGAAGAAAGTTATTAAAATTTGCCTGGTTTTTCTTATCACTGTAGCTCATTGTTGATGAATCCACAATTCCTCTTTGGTTTTTATTTATTTATTTATTATTTACTTATTTACTTATTTACTACCTTGAAAAATTCCAACAAATACTTGAGAGCTACTTTCTCATAGTAAAATACCCCACTTCTGTGCCATGTGGATCAAGGCCAATACACGATGACATGGACCCTGGCTTGGAGAAAAACTAACAAAATAGAAAAACATATGACCTCATCAATGTGGTTCATGTAACAAAGCACACTCATACAGTGAATAATATTCTGCTTTGTCTGATACAGATTACGGGTGGTCCACTGTGCCATTAGATTCCAAATATTCTTACAAGATGGCAGTGGGGATATAAAGTCCTGCATTCTGAAGACTATAGTCTCTGCCTGAGAGTGTTGATGAATCACAGTAATATCCTGCAATGTTGTCTCAAGTACTTTTTATTTTTAAAATCAGCTTTATGAACTTGTTGATACATCTGCTGATCTCTGCTTCTTCAGGGACTTCTAAAAATTAGGATTAACTGAGGAGCTGTTTGCTTGCAAGAACATGCTTAACCAGAACTTGAAGAAGGTAATATCTTGTACTACAAGTGCAAATGTTATGGATATGTCAGAACTAGAGATGGGACAATCCACCAAAATGGTAGTTCATCATGGTTCATGAAACAAAATGAACCAAATTTGCCAATTTATCCTGAACAAACCAGGAATCACTTTGTTGTTTTGTTTTGGATTTTTTAGACAGCCTGGTGGTGGTCTAAACAAGGGGGGAATCCAGCTGCCTCCACCCCACCACCTGCTGGGAGCTAGCCAACAACAGCAACAACAACAATGACATGTCCACTCAAGGGGAGGTGGGTGGGTGCTGTGTGGGTTCATGAAGGTCCACTAAAAGAACCACCTTTATAGGTAAGTAACTGGTTCTTCTCCTTCATGGCCTCTGTGAAGCCATACAGATGGGTGATTACAAGCAGTACTTACAGGATGGTGGGGAGTCATGCCGTCACAAAGGAAAGGACTGCTCTCCCAAAAGAAGTGGTATACCTCTTACAGGCATCCATCCTGTAGTGCTTCATGAAGGTAGTGGGTGTGGCCCACATGGCTGCATTACAAATGTCCTCCAAGGGAATGCCTCTCAGGAAGGCTGCAGAGGAGGCAACCGCTCTAGTAGAGTTGGCAAATTTATTTGCAGCCCCAACCCAAGCCCACACTCAAACTACCCCCCATGAAACAGCACCCTTTAAAGAGCTCCCTCCCTGGCCCCCAGTCACAATGGCAGAGATGGTAGCAATTAACTCTATGCAACCCAATAAGGCCCCAGGGGAAGACTGCCTGGCCCCCGAATTATTCAAGTCTCACATTGATTGGTGGGCACCTCTGTTAGTGGGCCTGTTTTCATATACAGATTCCACTGGCAATATTCCAGCTGGCTGGGAAGTAGCTATTGTCATCCCCTTGTATAAGAAAGGCGATAAAAGTGATCCAAGAAATTACAGGCCCATCAGCTTAATTAGTATAGTGGCTAAGATGTATGCTAAACATCTATGGAATAAACTGGCCGACTGGACCACGGAAAGAAATATTTTAGTGGAAGAGCAGGCAGATCAACAATAGACAACTGCTTTGTCCTTCACCATCTGGCAACCAGACAAAATTCTAAGAGTAAACAGCTGAAACTGCGTTCATTGACCTCAGTGCTGCCTTCAACTCCATAAATAGAGAACTACTATGGAGGAAACTGGCCAGTCTAAACATCGAACCCAGAATCCTGGCTCTGATTAAGGCCCTGTATGCTAATACACAATTGAAAGTCCGTATTGGTGCAAACGGTACCTTATCTAAGACAATTACCACTCACAAAGCTGTCAGACAGGACTGCATCTTAGCGCCCATACTTTTTAACCTTTATATTAACAACCTGCCAGGTTATTTAGACGACGCCAGGCTACACATGCTAAAAATCCACAACAAATTTATAAACATCTTGATGTACACTGATGACATGGTATTGTTGGCCCACTCACAGATCGGACTAAGGAGAGCATTACAAAAGTTACATCTATACTGTGTTAACAACTCCTTGGTTATCAACAAAATTAAATCAAAAGTGATGGTTTTCAGTAAATGTAATAAAATACGCAATTGGTATGTCAATGGTGAGCCCATTGAGCAGGTTAGCTCATTTACTTACCTAGGAATCACATTCAATCAAACAGGGTCCTGGTCAAACCACTTTAAAAGAATCGCCATAAAGGCAGAGACAAGCATAAGGCAGATCCAAACACTAATTAGTTATATTTGCCCTGGCTCCCTCATCCCAATACTGAGTGTTTTTAAAGCCAAAATTGTGCCCATGCTGACCTACGGAGCAGAAATTTGGGGGCTCAATAAAGCACCTTTGCTTGAATTAGTACAGACCAACTTCCTAAGAAACTTATTAGGGACAGACAAAAATACGGCCGCATATGCCGTAAGGGCAGAAACAGGTATATTTGCTTTTGCCAGCCAAACAGTAACCAGAGCATTTGCATTTTGGCTGAAGGTCCAGTCGATGAGCCAAGATAGACTTCCCAAGCTTTGCCTAATAGAACAAGCTGCTTCCACCCTTCCCAACTCATGGGCCAGACAAATCGGTATTATGATTGCCTTCTCCAGGTTGTCAGTCCAAAGTTTGCTTTCCAATGGTCACTTAGCCAAAGTTATTTTTAAACAAAGAGTACAAGATCTTAGTGCCCAACAGGACATGGAGCTCCTATCTAAAAATAAAGCACTAAACTGGCTAGCAAAAAATAAACAGGTTTTCCAGTGCAAAAAGTACTTAACAATCAGTCTACCACACTCCCTTAGAAGAATCTATACCAGAGCGAGATTTGATCTCTTGGAGTCCATGAATAGATATGGGTGCTTTCACAACTTACCCTATCAAGACAGTCCCTGCTGTCATTACAAGAAGTCAACACGGGTTTCTTAAAAACAAGTCATGCCAGACTAATTTGATCTCTTTCTTTGATAGAATTACAGGACTGGTGGATGAGGGGAATGCTGTGGATATTGCTTATATGGCCTTTAGCAAGGCCTTCGATAAGGTTCCCCATGGTATTCTTGCTAAGAAGTTAGTAGGAAGTGGGATAGATAGTGCTACTGTTAGGTGGATTTGTAATTGGTTGACTGATTGCACCCAAAGGGTGATCATAAATGGCCTCTCATCATCTTGGAGAGACGTGACCAGTGGGGTGCCCCAGGGTTCTGTTCTGGGTCCAGTGCTGTTCAATATCTTTATTAATGACTTGGAGGAAGGAATAGAGAGTATTCTAATTAAATTTGCAGATGATACCAAATTGGGAGGGGTTGCTACTTCCCTAGACGATCGGATGAAAATCCAAAAGGATCTTGACAGATTAGAATGCTGGGCCAAAGCTAATGGAATGGATTTCAACAGAGGGAAATGTAGGGTGCTACATCTCAGTAAAAAGAATGAATTTCACAGATATAGGATGGGGGACACTTGGCTAGAGAATAGTACCTGTGAAAGGGATTTGGGGGCCTTGGTGGACCACAAATTGAACATGAGCCAGCAGTGTGATGCGGCGGCCAGGAAAGCCAATGCGATTCTTGGTTGCATCAACAGAACCATAGTGTCTAGATCAAGGGAAGTGATAGTGCCACTCTATTCTGCTCTGGTCAGACCCCACCTGGAGTACTGTGTCCAGTTCTGTGTGCCTCGGTTTAAAAAGGATGTTGACAACCTTGAGCGGGTGCAGAGGAGGGCGACCAGGATGGTTGAGGATCTGGAGGAAATGTCTTATGAGGAATGGCTTAGGGAACTGGGAATGTTTAGCCTTTCAAAAAGAAGACTGAGAGGGGATATGTTTAAATATTTGAAAGGATGTCATATTGAAGAGGGAACAGGTTTGTTTTCCATGGCTTCAGAGACTAGGACTCGGGGCAATGGTTTCAAACTACAGGAAAAGATATTCCATTTGAACATTTGGAAGAACTTCATGACAGTTAGAGCTGTTCGGCAGTGGAATATGCTGCCACGGAGGGTGGTGGAGTCTCCTTCTTTGGAGGTTTTTAAGCAGAGGCTGGATGGCCATCTGTCGGAAATATTGTGAAGGGGTTCCTGCATGGCAGGGGGTTGGACTAGATGGCCCATGAGGTCTCTTCCAACTCTATGATTCTATGCATATGTGGTGCTACCCGCATAGAGGAACCGCTCAGATTTTATTTGACTGTGAGTTTTATACAGCTCCCGACAATCACATTTATCAACATTGATGGTCAAAATTGCCCACTGGAACACAAACTTTCAGCTTGATTTCCTGCTCAACATTTCCAAGGTGCAGGTTGTCCGTGGTGTTGCTAATTTTGTA
Source organism: Phrynocephalus versicolor (assembly GCA_023846285.1). Taxonomy (NCBI): domain Eukaryota; kingdom Metazoa; phylum Chordata; class Lepidosauria; order Squamata; family Agamidae; genus Phrynocephalus; species Phrynocephalus versicolor. The sequence continues at coordinate 602,620 of JAHTLZ010000023.1, read as the reverse complement.
CGTAAGGCTGCCGGGGTAAGATCCACCTTCATAGATCAAATTGGTATTCCCTGTAGGGGAGATGCTGACATATGAATGAGAAATTTTTACTCTAGCTATTTTAACTGTGTTTTAAACTGTTTTTCATTCTCTTTTTTTCTTCTTCTGTATTTGATATGGCCTGTTGGGCTAATCAATAAATTTGTTGTTGTTGTAGTAGTAGAGTTGGCCCAAATAGGGCACGGAAATGCCTGCTTGGCTAACTCTTAAGCCAGTTTAATAGTGCCAACAATCCAGCTTGAAAATCACTGGGGAGAAACAGCAGACCCATTGGAAATTGGGTCGTAACAGATAAACAACCGAGGAGTAACTCAAATTGGCACAGTCCTGGAGGTATAGAAGGCAGGAGTGCATCGCACATCAAGGGAGTGAAGCGGAGTGAATAGATTCAGGAAGGTAGGTAGTGAAATGAGCTGGGACAGGTGGAAGGAGGAAACCACCTTAGGGAGGAAAGAGACATCAGGGTACGCTAACACCCTATCCTTATAAAACTGGAGATAAGGAGGGTCGCAGCGAAGAGGGCAGAGCTCACTAGATCTTTTAGCTGATGAAAAGTCGTCTTGTAGGTGAGAAGGTGAAGGTCTGTAGTGGCCATGGGCTCCAAAGGGCAGACACATAAGCTCTTGCATTAGAGGTGCAATAGAGACCATTGAGGAGGAAAAGTGTTATTTAAGTCCTTTAAAAACAGCTTCAAGCGTGGGTGTTGGAAAAGTCGGGACACCTCAGAGTCGAAGGGTTGGTTAGCGATAATGGCCGAGAGGTAAACTCTTAAGGAGGCCATGGAAAGGCCGGATTTCTTCAAGTACAAGAGGTACTATAAGACATGGTTCAAAGTGGGGTTAAGAGGAGAAAATGCTCTCTCTGCCATGAAGGAGAGGAATCTCCATTTGGAATTAAATAGGTGAGTTGTAGAAGGTTTCCTACAAGTGCTGAACACTGCATCCATCAGTTCTTGATCCTCCAAGTGGTGAGCTGGTTGAGGGATGACCGGGTGGAGAATCTGGCCCTTTTGGTGATAGAGTAGGTTCAGGATGGCAAGGAGGTGACGGTATTTGTGAGCCATGTTCAGAAGATGAGTGAACCATTGTTGCCTCGACCACCAGTGAGCTATCAGGATAATGTTTAGCAATTCCTGCAGCAACATGGTTATCACCCTCTGGAGCAGAGGGATTGGTGGAAAGGCATGAAGGAGACCCATTGTCCAGGGGATCATCAGGGGATCTCCCTTCGAACCATGACCCTTTCCTATTCTTGAGCAAAACTGAGGGCATTTGGTGTTCAATTGAGTTACAAACAAGTCTGTCGACAGGTTGTCCCAGAGATGACAAAGGTTGTCGAACGTAGGTTGGTGCAATTCCCACTCATGGGATGTGTTTTGTCTTCTGCTTAGGCCGTCGGCATTGAGGTTCTCCTTGCCTGACAGATGCATGGCTACTGGATGGATGTGGTGGAGCAGGCACTACTCCCAGAATTCAATGGTCAGTGAGAGAAGGGCTTTGGAATGAATGCCACCCTGTTTGTTGATGTAGTACATGGTGGTTGTGTTGTTGGTGACCACCAGTACTACATTGCCGGAGAGGAGATGGGCAAATGCGCAGAAGGCCTTGAAGACTGCTAGCAACTCCAGTTGGGTGATGTGGAGGTGGCATTCCTGAGGGGACCAGGGGACCAAACATAATGCTCCCCATCCTGTGTTGCTTGCATCTGTTGTAACTTGTATTGTAGGGAATGGAGCACAGAATGGGCGCCTGACCATGAGATTGGCTCTGCTGGACCACCAGGTGAGTTTAGCAGGTAAGTGAGGTGGGATAATAAAAACCTTGGTAGGGGGTCTAACATCAGGTTGAAGTGGGAGAGGAACTAACTCTGTGGATGGTGAAGTTTTAGCCTGGCATAATGCAACACTGATGTCATGGGTACCATGTAGTTTAGCGGCTTCTGTACCTGAAGAGTTTGCACACTGGCATGAGGCTGGAACAACAATAGGAGTGAGAAGAGTTCATGAAGGCGGTCTTAAGGCAAAAAGGCCAAGGCCTGGTTGGCATCGAGGGTTGCTCCGATGAAAGAAATGACTGGGGAAGGAGTCAGTTTGGACTTCTTCATATTGACTCATAGGTCAAGATTGGAAAGAGTATCGAGGACAAAGACTATGTCTTCTGCCTGTGCCTGAGATTCTGAGACCATGAGCCAATCGTTTAAGTATGGAAACACCACTATGCCTTGGGTTCTGATGCAAGCTACCACTGGTGCCAGGTATTTGGTGAAAACCCTTGGGGTGGTGGCCAAACCAAAAGAAAGGGTGGAATACTGAAAGATCATAAAATCATAGAATTATAGAGTTGGAAGAGACCTAAAGGGCCATCTAGTGCAACACCGGCCATGCAGGAACACCTATCACAGTGCTCCTGACATATGGCCATCCAGCCTCTGCTTAAAAACCTCCAAAGGAGACTCCACCATCCTCCATGGGAGCATATTCCACTGCCGAATAGCTCTAACTATCATGAAGTTCTTCCTAATGTATAAATTGAATCTCTTTTCATGTAGCTTGAGACCATAGCTCCACATCATAGTCTCTGAAGCCATGGAAAACTTTAATGTGACATCCTTTCAAATATTTAAACATAGCTATCATATACCCTCTCAGCCTTCTTCTTGTAAGGCTAAACATTCCCAGCTTCTTGTTGCCTAAGATGAACAAAAGGAAGCTAGAGTGAGAGGGGTGGATAGAGGTGTGGAAGTAAAATTTTGTACTTGCATCTTTTAAGTCCACACCACAACTCCAAACCAGTCTGCTCTGCGAAGTGGCAGGATAACTTTTTCCAAGGTCACCATTCTGACAGACAGACAGACAGACAGACAGACACCTTTATTGGCATAAATAAATAAATAAGTAAAATAGACAATGAGCAATAGAGAATAAAATGCACAATTGGGAAAGTGTACATACCCGAACCAGTATCAATTAAAAACAGGGAAGGCTGGAGGAAATATAGGAGTATTATAATAGAATGACAGCAAGAGGGTGTTTCCATGTATCCTTGTATTTGTCCAGCCAAAATTGACTGCGTGCAGACCATCCGGAATGAACAAACTATAATTGGGGGTGTGGAACAAAAGGGCCGTTAAGTAACTGTGGCCTGCGTCGCTGGATTAACAGATTGATAAATGTGGCAATCTGCCTAGTGTGGGTTTTGTCTGAGCCTGAAAAAAGATTATGCAAAATGACCTCGTCCTGGTGACCAGGAAATCTAGCAAGATGTGGCTCTAGGTGGGAAGCACGGATGTCCTTATATAGAGGACAATATAGGATCATATGCGCCAGAGACTCAATGGTCCCTGAGTTACAGGGGCATAACCGAGTCTCTAGTGGTAGAGAGCTGAATCTCCCGTATAGGACATTAGAGGGGAGCACATTACATCTAGCTAGAGTGAAAGCACATCGTTCCTGTGGATTCTCTAAAAGATGTAGGTAGCTGGCCGGCTTACCAACAGGTAGTGGGAGTTGGAGGCTGAGAGGAGAACAAGCTTTAGAGGCTGCTGCAAAAAGGTCTTGCCTTTCAATGTCTAGCAGTCTAAGCTTTAACAGCCTATAAGCCTGCATGAAAGGTAGTGCCCCTAGGTGATCAGGTGAAATGCCCAGCGCCGTAATTCTTTGGAGAAACCGTTTAAGGCCAGGAGAGTAAAAATGGTCGGAGAGAATGCCCTCTATCAGAGGGTCTTTATGTGAGATAAAACAAATTCTCAGCCAGTATTTGAACTGTCTTAGCTGTGCCTGGGTGTTCAATCTGCTGAGTCCAGCCTCCAGACAGAGGGCAGCGTAAGGTACACAGTGTGGAACTGCTAATATTTTATAAAGAAAAGCAGATTGAAGCCTTTCAACCAGTGGATTAATGGCGTCCAGCCAAACTGGTACCCCATATAGCAGTTGGGAGATGACCTTGGCTTTGAAGACCTGCAGAGCACTGGGGATATGTTGATTACCCCATATATAAAAGAACCGGTAGATAGCTTGGATGGTCAGTCTGGCTGAGTTGATGGTGATGTGCCTGTGTCTGGCCCAGGTGTTACGGTAGAAAAAATTTAGACCTAAGTACTTAAATTCTTTGACTTGTTGTATTGCTCTCCTGTGAAAAGTCCAAGAATGGAGTTTCCAGGTCTTACTGAAAACTACTATTTTAGACTTGCTATAATTGAGGGACAGTTTGTTGCAAGAAAGATATTTAATACATTCTAAAATTAATCGTCTTAAACCTATCTTGGTGCGGGAAAGTAGCACCATGTCGTCTGCATACAGAAGAATGGGCACTGCCAAATGGCCCAATCTTGGGCAGTGGCTATTTACTCCTAGCAATAGGGGAGCAAGGTCATTGATGTACAAATTGAATAGGGTGGGGGCAAGAACACAGCCCTGTTTAACTCCTCTGTTAATGGGAACGCTGTTGGAAAGAGCACCATCACTGGAAACTCGAATGCAGCAAGTGTTCCCTGTATGTAACCTTTGGATTAAAAAAAGCAGTCTTCTGTCTAAGCCGGCAGCCTGTAGCTTGGCCCATAAAAGTTCCCGGTCTACAGAGTCAAATGCAGCTTTAAGATCTAAAAAGGCAGCATATAGTTGACTCTTTGTATGGGCAGTTTGCTTGGCTATTAGATGAGATAGTATTAAACAGTGGTCCACTGTGGATTTATTCTCACGAAATCCTGCTTGCTCTGGCCCAAGTATGTTATTATCTTTTATCCAGGAGTTGAGTCGAGTCAGGAGGTGGTTAGCATATACCTTGCCCACGACTGACAGCAGGCTGATTGGTCTATAATTGCCTGGCATTTTCCTATCCCCCTTTTTGAAAATGGGTAAAATTATAGATTGAACCCATGACTTGGGCATTATCCCAGATCTATCCACAAAAGTAAAAAGATCTGCCAGAATGGGTGCCCACCAGTCGGCATAAGTTTTGAATAGATCAGGAGGAAGTTGATCAGGACCAGGGGCCTTTCCTGATTTCAGGTTGTTTAGTAGATGCTTAATTTCTGAGATGGCGACTGGGGACCAATCAGGTAAATCATTAGGATTAACCGTATTTGAAGGAAGGTCGGACATGCAGTCATCAAAAAAGAGAGACCGAAAATGGTCTTCCCAGGTGGAGGAGGAGATTACGGAAATTGGGTAGGTTTTAGAACGGAAAAAGCCTGAAATCACTTCCCAAAACTGCTTTGGGTTCCTACTTTTAATGGCCTTGCTTAACCTGTCCCAACAGGCTGCTGAACGGTGTTTATGGCTAGATTTGATGGCCTCTGCAAGTTGATGCTTGACAATAAAGTATCTGTGGGGTAAAGAAACACTATTAGATTTTTGGAAGGTATGATAAATTTGGCGTAATTCTTTCTTTAGAGTGAGACAGGCCGTATTGAGTCCCTCGGGAACGACCCTTAAATGATGGGAAGCTGAGGTAGAAGGTGGCCGTCCAATACAAGCTGTTAGAGTTTCTACAAACTGCTCATATCTGTCTATGCAGGCCGAAGGGCTATCAGTGGCAGAGACTGTAAAGACATCTAATGGTGGGTTGCTCTGCAGGAACTTTTCAAAAAGAGTTTTGGTGGCAGGGTCCCATTTTATTTTAACTGCACACAGTGGTGTGGAAAGGGAGTGTGGGAGCATTGTATTAGATTCAGGGGGTGCGGTTTGAACGGCGAGAGTGCAGAGTATGGGGAGATGGTCACTAGGGTCAAGAGGTATGACCTTAAAATCAAGGACAATGGATAGTAGTGGAACAGGTATCATTATATAATCGATCACACTTGTTCCATGTGGTGAAATGTAGGTGAACTCACCGTCGAAATTTAGGTCGGCTAAGCCGTTTAGCCAGAGGAGGCTTCTTGAAATACTGAAATTGGTGAGTAGATGACCAGCATGGTTAATTGAATTAACCATTCTGAATTTCATTGGGACGAGGTAGGTGTTGAGTATGCGAAGGTCCAGATTGGGGCGGAGACCCCCGTCCTTCTTCGGAACTGTGAAATATCTTGAATAGTGACCCCGAAGGGCATCTGCTGGGAAAACTGGTTGGATGGTTTGCTTTCTTGAGAAGGCAGGTGGATGGATCAGTGTAGAGGAGGTTCTCCAATGGGGGATAGGTGTTGAACTCCAATAGATAACCTTGAGAAATTATTGAGAGACCCACTGATCCAATGTTATGGCCTGCCATGCCGGTAGAAAGGGCAAGAGGCGGATTCAACCACTTGGCCGTGTTCTGCTTTTTGTGGCAATCTTCCATCAGGTCATCTGTGGTGGGATGGAAGAGGCTGTCCCCTTTGAAGGGACAGCCTTTTCTGCATCTTATGATCCTCTGAAAGACCTGTGGAGCGCAGCCATGCATGCCTACGCAGTCCAATGGCAGCACCTAAGACTTTTGAGGTGCAATCAATGGCATGGCAAGAAGACCTCATCTGCTGGGCAGCCAAAGCCATGACTTCTTCGAATAGGGCAGAGGCATCAGCTTTCTTGGAATCAGGGATGAGTTGTAGAAATTGCAGCAAATGGGAAACGAGTTCCCTTTGGTATGCTCCCATAGCGCCCTGGTAATTTGAGATCTTGAAGAGAAGGGCGGCAAAATTTTAGACATTCCTTCCTACAGTGTCCAACTTCCTACCTTCCTTTGAAGGAGGAATTGGGACCTGTTTAGATCAGGATTGCACCTGAGGAGATGCCACAAAAACCAATTTGGGTTGTGGATAGAAAAGGTGCGTTCTCATCATGGACCTTGTAAAGAGACTCTATTTTTCTCGACACCGACATGGATCTGATATTTTTAAAGGCTTCTTCAGCCAAAGAAAGAAGGATGGTATCATAGACAGGTGTACCAGAGCAACTTCCTCAGAAGAAATCTTCCCAAAGATATGGCACATATGTCTAGGTCAAGGATGGTGAGTTGGTAACTCAATGAATTTGGCCATCCTTGCCACAAAGTCAGAGTAATTCCTAATAGCCTCCAAAGAGGATGGTGGGGATTACTCTTCCATCTCGGATCTGGGAGTAGTGGCAAACTGCAGGGAATCCTGATCTTCTTCCTCGAATTCGAGGGCTGAATCTGAATTTGAAGGTGAATTTGAGGTGGAATGCTGAGAAGGCGTCTCTGAAGCAGAGTCCAAAGGTTGTATGGAGCATTGCTTTCCATCAAAACAAAGTGGAAATATGGGATCAGAGGCATCGGGACCAAGGGAGATGAAGCAAATGATGTCTGCATCGAAACCAATGAACAACATCTGTTCTTTGGTACCAAAAACACAGGCTTGGATTCAGTGGAGGTTGAAACTGATGCCGTGAGAGGAACTCTGGCTGTTATGGATAACGTAGGTTTCAGAGGAATTGAAGGCACTGAGGTGGGCATTGGTGTCGAGGAACCCTGATGTACAGGATGGGTCCTCAACAAGTTGAACTTGCTTACGGTGCCACTTTTCCATGTGGTGCTTCTTGGCCTTCCAGGCAGAGGCAACCAGATTTGGTGATTGAGACAGCAAAGTCTCTTCCTTGAACCAGTGTGGTTGATGGTGGACCAGAACAAGAGGTGACAGAGGTGGTCGGCGAAAGGGCAGACCTAGATCCTGTGGACATTGATGGAGATGGAGCATGTCAAGTGGCAAGCATCACTGAAACCACAGTCAAATCTGAGATATCAGCTTGGGATCGAACATCCACAGAAGACTCGTCAGACTGGACAAACAGATCCTTCATAAGGCTGATGTTGGGAGGTTTCTCTGAATTGGAGACCTCACTATCCATAGACAAGCCCGAGGGTTGTGAAGGGAGCAAAGGGTCGAATCTGGGGCACTTCCCCCCCCCATGTTTTATTATTTGTGATACAGACGAATTGGGGAAAGGGTATAGGGAAACATAAACAAGGGGGGAGTACAAAATACAGAGAGGTGTGAGTTGGTAGTCACCTATATCTAATTGCCACTAGTTTAAATATTTCTACAAATCTAATCTGACTGATGTTTATCATGAAGTATGTACAATAATGCTTTTTCTTAGTTCTCTAGCTTTTATTATTATTTTCTCTCTTCTTCATCCATACATAGTATTTTTCCCAGACTTTATGGTGATTATTCTTCCTGGAAACATCTAAGCATTCTGATAATTTATCCACCTCTATTGTTTAAACATTAATTCCTGTTCAGATGGTATTCCAGGTTCCTTCCAGTATCTGGCAAAGACTAATCTTGCTGCGGTTATCATATGAATAGCCACATATGTTTTTCCTTGTTCTAGTGATTCAGGCAACATATTCGATAAGAAAATCTCTGGTTTAAATTCAAGACTTATCTCTACATAACCACCACATATGATAAAATGAGCCCTCCTTCTGTTTACATTTCCAACATTTCGAAGACTTCTTGAGGACCGGCAAGTTACAGGTTGGAGCATTCTGAGACACAGATGGGCTCAAAGCAGTCAATGGAGGAGATTTTTTTTCTCCATTAACTGCAGAGCCAAAAAAATTTCAAGTAAATGAGATGGTTCCTCTGGTTCTTCAGAGCCTGAGCACTGAAGCCTTTACAGATTGAACAGGCCTCCGGGTGATGGGATTCTCCGAGGCAATAAAGACAGCGGAGGTGACTGTTGGAGTGGGGGTTCTTAGCCCCACAGGAAACACACTTTTTGAAGGGGGGTGAAAAGGATATAAGAGCCAAGAATATCAAAAAAAATACTCAGAAAAAATTATTCTTGCATGGAGATTAACAATAAGTGACCTCTTATCATGGTGATAAGAGGGAACTGAGGCATTTAGGTGGCAAGCCTCTCATGCATGGGGCAGGAGGGGAGGAGACTAACAAATTTTCCTATTGCTAGGGAAGTCTGACCTCAGTGCATGCATGCTGGAAAACCCATTTGTGTGGTTTCACGAAGGACACAAAGGAGAACAGGCTTTTTCATTGTAACCAGAAGAGGTTCTACCAGTCAATTTCTATCAAGACTGCAGTTCAGACAAGAGATAGCAGAGTAAAGCCATCATCAAATGAAATAGCTTCTGGTGGGCTATATGGGATAATCCCAATAATTAAAATAAGCAAGCAGGTTGGTTAGAGACAGTCAAATTGACCACAGATGCTGCTAGTATAAATCGAATGAATATTACATCTCAAATGGTAAAAGCAAGAACTAAGAAAATTAAGAATTGGACTGCCCCTGGAGAAGATGAATTGCATGGATTTTGGCTGAAACATCTAACCAGTATGCATTCAAGACTCGCTGAACAATTTGACGAAACAATCCCTCAAGGTGAAATAAATCAATGGTTAAAAACAGGAAGAATATTCTTAATTATGAAAGATTTGAGCAAAGGGCCTATACCAAGCAACTATCATCCAATTACATGTTTGTCAACAATGTTCAAGCTCCTTACGGGAATAATTGCTGATACCATCCGGAGTCACTTGATACAAAACAATTTATACCCTTTTAAACAAAAGGGCAATTATAAGAATAGCCGTGGCACTAAGATCAGCTACTTATTGACAATATTGTAATTGAAAACTTTAAGAGTCGCAGAACCAACTTGCATGATGTATGGATTGACTAGAAGAAAGCATTTGACTTTTTGCCACATGACTGGATGCTAAAAAGTTTGGAATTAGAAGGAATTAATGGAAGTATCCAAGAATTTATCAAGGCAACAGTGAAAAATGGAATACCAAGCTAACCATCAATGGTGAACAAATTGGTCATGTCAACATCAGGAGAGAAATATTTCATGGTGATTCATTATCACCCCTGCTGTTTGTAATTGCTCTAATTCCACTCACAAAAATGTTGAACAAGACAAATATGGGCTATCAAATATCAAAAACATCGAGCCAAACAAACTATTTGCTATATATGGATGATTTGAAGCTGTATGGGAAATCACAACAAGAAATAGAGACAATACTCAATACAGTGTGAATTTTCAGCAATTACATTGCAATGGAATTCGGATTAGACAAGTGTGCAACTCTCAGCATCATCAGAGGAAAGATAGTAAAGAGTGAAGGAATTGATATGCCTAATAATTTTATAAAAACATTGGATGAAGAAGAATCATATAAGTATCTTGGAGTACTACAAGCAGATAACATCAAGAAGTAAAGAGTAAAGTTAGCCAATAATACATCAGAAGAGTTAGAAAGATACTAAAATCAAAATTAAATGGAAAGAATACCTTCCAAGCTATAAACACATGGGCTATTCCAGCCTTGCGATACACAGCAGGTGTTATAAACTGAACCCAGGCAGAATTAGAAGCATTAGACTGAAACACAAGAAAAGTGATTACATTAAACCATGCACTACATCCAAAAAGTGATGTTTTTGAGCCTGGTGTGTGAGACCAAGCAGACCTACTGCTGAGAGAGCAAAAGAGAAGGAAGTGAGTACTGTTAAGTTTCTGGGTTGGAGCAATTCAACTTGGGCTGTTTAACCGATTTCATATTAACATCAAAGGAAAAAAATAGTATTAGATTATTATTTTTAGATTAGTAGCTAGTAAAACTGCAACTTTTTCAAGGCCCAGAATACTGCACTCATTAAAATGGAGTCTGAGGGAGCAGCTGTAGTTACCTGTAACACTTGTGCCATGTTTGTCATCTTGACAAAGTGCATGGAGAACTACACTTGCTGCAAGTGCAAGCTGGTTGCACTATTAGAAGAGAAGGTCCGGCGGCTAGAGGCCCACATATCAAATCAGCAACATATTAAGGAGCTTGAGCTGTTCTTGGACAGAGCGGAACAGGCTATCCAGGTCAAAGAAGAAACAGGGCACACTTCTGAGGATGAAGTCACTTCTCCAACTCAGGAGGTAGATGTGTGGAGGAATATGACTCAAAGGAGTAGAAGGCCAAGGGATCGCTCAGAGAGTCTCATATTGCACAATCAATTTGAGGCTCTTTCCCTCAGCACACCTCATGAGGCATGCACAGAGGAACAACTGGTTACACCTGAGGATCTCTCTCATCACAATTGATGAGATACAGGATCAGGTACATGTAGAAGAACAGGCTGCAGGAGAGAAGCTCCTTCTGCTAGGGGATTCTATAATTAGAAATACAGAGGGATGGATTTGTGATGAGCATGATAACCGTATGGTCACTTGCCTGCCAGGTGCAAAGGTTGCAGACATCATGAGAAATCTAGATAGCTTGTTGGAGAGAACTGGGAAGGAGCCAGTGGTCATGGTACACGTTGGTGCCAATGATGTTGGGAAGGCCAAGCGGTCAGTCTTGGAAGCCAAATTCAGGTTGTTAGGAAGAATATTGAAGTCCCGGACTTCCAAGGTAGCATTTTCAGAAGTGCTACCTGTTCCTCGTGCAGAACCTGCCAGGCAGGCAGAGCTCAGAAGCCTCAATGCATGGATGAGGCAATGGGTGTCGAGAGGAGGGCTTCAGATTTGTCAGGAACTGGAGAACATTTTGGGACAAGCCAAACCTGTTCAGGAGGGATGGGTTGCACTTGAATCATGATGGGACCAGATTGCTGGCACTCAACCTCAAAAAGGCTGCAGAGCAGCTTTTAAACTGATAACTGGGGGGAAGCCAACAGGAGCTGAGTGGCATCCGGTTCGGAACACCTCATCCTTGGGGAATGAGGTTGGAGAGGGTAGAGAAATCACATAGAGATGACATAGCAGGTATTAGCACTGGGAGAATAATGGAATGTGATAGTTTGTCTACTGAAAATAAAAGCTGGGGGGGGAGAAAAAAGCAGCAGCTGTTGTTGCAGGACCCACTGTACAGGTGCTTCTATGCCAATGTTCGAAGCCTCCGAGCAAAGATGGGAGAACTTGAATATTTGGCAGCTCGGGATAACATAGATATAATAGCCATAACAGAAACCTGGTGGAATGTGGAGAACCAGTGGGATACAGCAATCCCAGGCTATAAACTCTATAGAAGGGATAGAGACGGGCGGGTTGGAGGGGGGGTGGCCATTTATGTCAAAGAAGGGGTGAAATCCAACAGAATGGAGATTGACAGAGGGTCTGACTCCACCATAGAATCACTGTGGGTTAAACTACCACGTCCAAGGATGTGGCAGTACCAGGAGCCACAAGAGTCAATGGGAAAGTGTTAGAAGAGATAATCAAATATTGGGATTGAGAAATAGAAATCAAAAAGCTATGGAATAATAAATCAAGAATAATACCAATAATAATAGGTTTCTTGGGTGAAAGCCCAAAAGACCTGGATCAGCATCTGAAAACTCTCGGCACTGAGAAGATCAACATTGGTCAACTACAAATGGTGACATTAAAAGGAAAGAGCTCAATCATTGGAGGCCAACTCCAGTTTAACACCTGGCAGCTATGTTCAGAAGAAGAAGAAGAAGAAGAAGAAGAAGAAGAAGAAGAAGAAGAAGAAGATGATGATGATGATGATGATGCATTGGAGAATCATGAAATGCAGAACCTGAAAAACGAGGCTACCAAAAGCAGATGCATCAATTATGGAAACAAGAATAACCGAACTCCAAGATAACTGAATTACGATTAGCTGACCAGCGAAGATATATTATCAGAAACAAGGTGTTTAGTAAAGTTGAACAAGAAGAAATACAGAGGAGTTGTGAAATTGGAGGTCAACAAATTATCCAAATAGGAGGAACAAATAGATTAATAACACCTGGGGACATTGAACAGTCAAAAGTTGAAGAAAATATGGATGCTGAGCAAAACTTTGAACCAAAAGAATGCCTCTCTGCGTCTCTGAGTGAGGCGCAGGGGAGGATTTTGCCGGCTGTCAGCCGGCAGGCGGTGGGTGGAGCTACGCAATCGGCGTAGGGTACGCCGATCGCGCGGCCATATAAGGGCATGGCCGCGCCCACCCCCCGCCTGCCGCTCAGTCGAAGATTCTCGCCGGAGGGAGAACATTTCAGCGTCGGGGGATTCCGGCGAGATACCAGGCTGAATCTTTTTATCTTTGGCTGCTTTACGGGGAGGGTAGGGAGGGGGGAGGGAGCTCTGCCGGGCTCTTGTGAGCTCGCGGAGCGCGGGGCGGGGGGAGGACCAGGGGGACAGGGGCCGGACGAGCCGGCTGCCCAAGAGGGGACTGGTAGGGGGGGAATCGGGTAGGTTCCCAGAACTACCTGTCCCGCTGAGGCTCCGTGCCTGCGGTGACCTGGCGCTCGGCGTTCGCCTCTTCCGGGCTTTGCCGCGGCTGGGGATCGGCTGCTGGCGGGCCCGGGGCAGTGCGGACGAGCGCATCCCCGGCCCTAGGGTCTCGCTTTAGCTCTTAGGCCTTTCAAGCCCCCACCCCCATTGTGCACCGCCTGTCCTTGGCTCCTTTTGGAGTATCGTTTATCCCGTGGGTGGGCACCGGGCGTGGGGTGGTGGCAATACGGCCTGTGGCTTGGCGCCGAGCTTGGGGCGCCTTTTTTGCGCTAGGCCGCGTGTGGCGGCCATTTTGGGGTGGGCTCTCGCTAACTCCATCCATCCTCATACACTTTGCTACTGGGTCATCCGCCCTTTGGGGACCTGGCTATCCTACCTTCGGGGGAAGGTTACGCTGGGGTGGGGGATATTGGGTTGCTGCAGGCTCCGGTTTGAGCCTATTTGAGCCATATACCATCGCCCAGGCCTCATTGGCGGCCATTTTGTTAGCCACCTCTGGGGCTGTTGCGGGAGGGGGTACCTTCATCACCCCCCATCCACCCGCGGTGAGGGGCTATTGCCTGGCGGTGTATACGGGTACACCCCTTACTATCATACCCACCCATTGACCTGCCCATTTCTTTAGATCAGCTGATTACGGCGCCCAAGAAGGGTGCTGGAAAAGGCAAGGGCAAGGCCCCAGCCAAGAAGAGGCCTCTGTCCCGTCCTGCTACCGAGTCCCCATCATCTTCCGATGACGAGTGGCCGCGCTTAGCAGCGGCCTGGAAAAAGCTTTCTCGTCTAGAACGGGAGAGGGCACGCCAACAGGGGATGGCTCAGGCCTATGGAGGGAGTGCTACTGATGGGGAAGGGCAGGGTCAGAAGGCATCGGCCTTAAAATTGGTGGCCGATTTAATGGAGTCTCGTGCTGCATCTCTTGAGTCTTCCCTAGCAGCGTCTTCGGCCCAGGCTGCATCATCTGCTTCCTCCATGACTCCTGTTGACCTGACCGGCCGCCAAGAGCAATCGACCCAAACGCAGCCCGAACAACGGACGGCCTTGCCTGCACCGGCATTGCACTCCTCTGAGGCATCACGTCAACAGGCTGTTGACCTATCGCGGACTACCGGCTCTGCGGTCCAGTTGCAGGGAGCGCCCTTGGACCGCACGGATGGGGGTGAGTTCAGGTCTTTACACACTGACACATTACGGCGCATCTCCTGGCCCTGGCTGGACAGTACGCCCACTGCTGTCGGCCGTGAATTTATGCCATATATCATGCCTGGGGTGGTTCCGGCCGGGGGACCACCCCCACCGCCATATGGGGGTTCTACCCCCAGGGCCGACATGTCTGCTCAGACAGACCCGGTCCTCGATTTGTCAGTTCCAACCCCCCAGCGGCGGACTGAACCCACTGCCGCGCCCCTGTCTGGAGCATCGACAGAGGTACCCGCAAAGGAGCCCGATTCTCTGGCCTCAAAGATAGGAGACCACCCCGAGGCTGATGAATCCCTCCCCTTAGGGGACCATCTTTCTGAGGGTGTGGTGGAAAGGATAGTTGCGGGGAAATACGTTGATATCTTCGACCTGCTTAACAGGGAAATCGACGTGAAAGATTTTGAAAAATTAGATTACAAAGAGAAGGAACGTATCCGCAGGCGTAAGCCGGAACGGTCCTGGAATAATTGGCTGAATGCTTTTATCATTTTTGCGGGTATTTACTCAGAGGCTCATCCGCAAAAAGGGACAAAGTTGTGGCATTACCTCGACCTCATAATTAGGGCGCGTCAGGACCTTCCTGCTATGGCGTGGCTCATGTATGATGAGGGGTTCTGGCGTAGGGTCGCTAAGGAGCCGGCTTTACGTTGGGACCGTCCGCATAGCTACCTATGGCTGCGTGTGAGCGGATCCAACCGGTCTAATGACCGTTTTGACAGCGGCCACCTGGTTTTGCGCTCCGGCACCGCAGGCAATCCCCGCACCAATGCGGGCCAGTCTGTTCAACCCAGGCTGGTTTGCTTCAAATTTAACAACCGAGGGGCCTGCGGACGTCGGCAGTGCAAGTTCCGACACGCCTGCTCCGCCTGCGGGGCTAATCACCCGGTTAGTGTCTGCCCCAGGGGTAAACCGGGGGGAGATGCTGGTAGGGACCAGGGGGGAAAACGAACGCAGCAGGGCAACATTCCGCCCTCAAAAGGGACCTAGTCCCATAAAGGTGGGAACCCTGAGGGCGTGGCTGTGTAGTTACCCCTCAGTTAGCGATGCACATTACCTTTTGCATGGGTTCCAACACGGCTTTAGAATACCCGCTTTAGGCCGGAGACAGCCATTTATGTCACCGAACCTCAAATCCATTCGAGGTATGGAGGATGTTGTGAGACAGAAGATTGCCACAGAACTTGTCGCAGGTCGGGTTCTTGGCCCCTTTGATCACCCGCCCACTCCTAACTTCCGAGTCTCCCCATTGGGAGTGGTTCCTAAGAAGACGCCGGGTGAGTACCGTTTAATTCATCACCTGTCTTACCCGGCGGGCCACTCAGTTAATGATGGTATCCCGCAGGAGTTGGCTTCCGTCCACTACACGTCGTTTGACGCTGCAGTGCGGATGGTCCGGTCCTGCGGGGTGGGGGCTGAGATAGGGAAGTGCGATGTGAAGTCGGCCTTTCGGCTTCTGCCCGTGCACCCAGACGACTGCGAACTCCTGGGGTTTGCATTCGAAGGGGGTTTTTACATGGATAGGTCTATGCCTTTTGGCTGTTCCATTTCATGTGCCGCCTTCGAACGTTTTAGTACGTTTGTGGAATGGGTGATCCGACAACGCGCGCGGACCACCCATGTTGTGCACTATCTTGATGATTTCCTGTTTGCTGGAGCGGCTGGCTCGGGCCAGTGTGCTCGTCTTATGTCAACATTTCAGGAGATGGCGGCCGAACTGGGCCTCCCCTTGGCTGATGATAAAACTGAGGGCCCGGCTACTGTCTTGACCTTTTTGGGCATTGAATTGGATACGGTCGCCCAGACATGTCGCCTTCCCCGACAAAAGTTGGGCGACCTTTTGAGTCGGATCACGCTTGTCAGGTCGGCGAAGAAGGTCACACTTCGGGAACTGCAGCAACTTATTGGTCACCTGAATTTTGCTTGCAGGGTTATAGCTCCCGGGCGGCCCTTCTTGCACCGGCTTTGCGAGGCCACAGTTGGCCTCCGCAGCCCGCATCACAGGCGGCGTCTCTCCGCCCCTATTAGGGAGGACCTTGACACCTGGATTCTATTTCTGTCTAGATTCAATGGCGTGTGTTTTTGGCGAACTGAGGCTGCCTTAGCCGCCGATTTCCAGGTGCACACAGATGCGTCTGGCTCCTTGGGTTTTGGGTTGTTCTTTAGGGGGCGTGGTGTGCTGGCCTGTGGCCGCAAGAATGGCATCAGTCAGGCCTGACTCGTGATTTAACTTTCCTTGAACTTTTTCCTATCGTGGGTGCGCTTTATTTGTGGGCAGAGTTGTGGGCGGATTCGGCTGTCAAATTCCATTGTGACAACCTAGCGGTTGTACACATTATCAATAATCTGACGTCTAAATCAAAACGGGTTATGGCCTTAGTTCGCGCCTTCACCCTGCGTTGTTTAAGGTTTAACATTTTGTTTCGAGCAGTTCATGTGCCGGGGGTTCGGAATGATCTGGCTGACGCTCTGTCCCGCCAACAGATCGAACGGTTCAGAGCGCTAGCTCCCCAGGCCATGACGGAACCCGACCGACTCCCACCCGAGGTATGGCAGCTTGGCGGGTAGAGGCCAATAGGGCCATGAGCTTGGCTTTAGCCCCCAGCACCCGGAGGGCGTACTCTGCGGCCTGCGCTGAGTATGCTCGTTTTTGTGCACGGGAAGGGTGTCCGCAGCTGTGGCCAGCCACGTCTGACCAATTGGTTCAGTTTGCTGTTTATTTGCATCTTAGAGGCCTTGCCCCGCGGACTATACAGGGTAGGATGTCTGCCCTTTCTTATTACGCCAAGGCCCAGGGTCTGGCTTTTCCTGACTGTCAGTTTCAGATAGCCAAAATGATAGAGGGTTGGACCAGGGAGAGGGGCAAGCCACGAGACACCCGCCAACCCATCTCCCCGTCAATTTTGTTCCAACTGGCCCAGGCCTGGCGTCAGGTTTGTTGTGATAGTTTTGAAGTTGCTTTATTGCACGCTGCATCTCTGGTGGCTTTCTTTGCTGCTCTGCAAGTCAGCGAGCTGGTGGCCTCTTCTAAATCTGATGATTCGGCTACGGCTTTGCTCTGGTCTGATTTGATATTGGAGGCCGAGCATGCTTCCCTACGCATTCGTAGGTCTAAAACGGATCAGCGGGGTAGAGGTTGCACGATACACCTCCGTAGGTGTTCGGAGCAGCGCATCTGCCCCATCCTGGCCCTGCACAATTATGCCTCTGGCTTGCCCAAACGCCAGGGCTATTTATTTCAACACCTGGACGGGTCCCCACTTACCCATTACCAATTTTGGAAGCTGACATCGAAGGCCCTCCGCCTCGCTGGTGTACCGCAGTTGCGATTTGGGACTCATTCCTTTCGAATAGGCGCGGCTTCTACGGCTGCTGCCCTAGGCGTGGATACGGCTGGCATACAACGTATTGGGAGGTGGAAGTCTCACCAGTTTAAGGTTTATGTTCGCCCGTTAACAGACCCGTAGAACGGGCCAGTGTTCTTTCTTTTCTCCCTTGCAGGCCCGGCGGATGGCAGGCGTATCCGGGTAGTTCTGTACGGCCACAGTTTTGTTTACTGGGCTGCCAAGTTCGCTGTCAGTTCTGGACGTGGCCGCAACCTCGGCCTGGAGCGATGGGCCGACTTAGTCTGGAAGGGTATACGGGGCATGCGTTGGAGTTCCTTTCTGGCGACAGCCCTCGCCGAACCCCCTAACCCCTTCCCCTCCATTGTGGTAATCCACCTTGGAGGGAATGACTTGACCCGGATGTCCGGCAAGTCTTTGGCTCTCCAGATCATCTTTGACCTGAGAGTATTTAAAGCCAGTCGGCCCTCAGTGTGGATTATGTGGTCGGCGATCCTCCCTAGATTGGAGTGGGGCGTGCATCATCCGCCCCAGAAGATGCATAAATCTCGCAAAGGAGTTAACCGGGAGGTTGCCCGTTTCGTTAAGGCCGAGATAGGTTCTGTTATCTCGCATCCTGCCATAACAGCTCGAGATGGGAGTCTTTTCCGGCCGGATGGAGTCCACTTGTCCGATGCGGGCCTTGGAGTTTTCCTTGAGGATATCCGGGA